>OZ010582.1:58350974-58420974 GCA_963932145.1 Acanthosepion lycidas | reverse complement strand
TATGTGGGTAAATTTATGTGGTCGCACCACTTTATGTACAGTAGTGGTCCTCTCTATCTCTTCATCTTTTTTCTGATCTTCCTCCTCTCTCTCTCACTCTCTCTCTCTCTCTCTCTCTCTCTCTCTCTCTCTTACAATTCCACACTAGAATTCACTGACCAATGAAAAACATTATTCGCACTAGTGCTGGATAAAGGATTTGAAGCGGCGAGATAGCTGTGGACAGAGTAACGGTTGGAATAAATAGTAACAGTTTCTGGGCTACTGGTGTCGTGAATTTATCATTGTATTTAAAAAGAGTCACATAGGTCAATGTTATAGTTTTTCTTAAAATTCCTTTGTTTCACCTTCATTCTATTTTTTTTTTAATATTTGAACCCAATAATTAAAACCAATGGGACGTAAGAGATCAATGAGTTTGAAAGTATATGAACACAAGAAAAGGAAAATTATTGAACTGTTATTTAGCATTGACCGTATAAAAAAAATATTTTGTACTGACCATATGAAACTTATTTTGCATTGACCGTATAAAATTCTTGAATGATAATCAGTTGAACAGGAATTCATATTGCACAAAAAATAAACTGATTTAATTATCATTACACGCAAGACAAAGCTGAGATTCCATTGAGTTGAGCGTTGAAGAATGTATTGGGTGCCACTATATTTTGGCTATAACATTGTTGTATGTGACCCACTTTTTAGAGGTAGTTACGATAAATTTATGACAGTTGTTTCCCGGAAATTACTATTTATTCCAGTCGTTACACAGCCTAAAGCTAGGTAGCCCCTCACTTCCTTTCTCCAGCACTAGCCACTATGCCACTTTTATGCAAACACAGATAAAGAAGATGGTGTTGATAATTAAGGTTAAGTCCGACTGTGACAAAACTGAAACTAGATTGAATAGACAAAATCAAGAATGGCATTGAAAGAAAAAAAGGCAATAACTGGTGAGACAATATATATATATATATATATATATATATATATATATATATATATATATATATATATATATATATGCATGTATGTGTGTGTATACATATATATATTTAGAGAGAGAGAGAGAAAAAGACGAGAATGTAAATAGAAAAAGTTTTAAATATGTATATCAACTAATGTGAATATATATATATATATATGTGAGTGCGTGTATATATATATATATATATATATATACACACACACTCACACACACACATATATATATATATACAAACACTCACATATATATATATATATATATATATATATATATATATATACACACACTCACACACACACACACACACACACACACATATATATATATATATATATATATATATATATATATATATATATATGCACGCATGAATGTGTTTGGATAAAGTTTTTGATTAAAAAAAACAGACAGGGAATATTCTAAAATTACTTTTTCATTTTAATTTTCTTGTTTACATACAAAAGTTCGTGTGGTTGGGTCCGGCGAATAGATAAGCTGACCGAATATTTGTGATCGTGCCCTTTCAACTATACTTTATTCATACATTTCCACCCAATACAAGGCCCAAGAGCCACTCAAAATAGAAGATTACAGTGTGCCGTTGTATGAACGTAATAAATGGCAAGAAAAGAAATCTTTTTATTCTATCTCAAGATAAGATTAAGATTAGGGAAGGATTAAGATAAGGCAAAGATTAAGATTAAAGAAAATTTAATGAATTAAAAACAAAAAAGAAATTAAAGTTTTTTGTTTTATCCCTCTTTCAGCAGATATACAAAAATAGAAAGTGCTTTAAGACAAGGTTGTGTCTTCTCACCGGACTTATTCAACCTTGACTGTAAGGCGATTATGAGAGATTTAGAAGTTCTACCGAGATTTATTATTGGCAGGCATTATCTTAACAACGTAAGATATGCAGATGGCACAGTGTTGACAGACGATACTAAAAGAAAGTTACAAAATCTTCTAAAGTAGTTAGCGAAAAGGAGCGGGAAGAAAGGTTTGCACATCAAATGAAAGAACTCAGAATGCGCGGTTTCTAGAAAAACCTCACTACGATTTGCAAATCGAAGATACAAAAATCAAACTCTTCCGAAAATTAAAATACCTGGGAAGTGTTTTAACAGAGGAGGGAATGTGTGACAGTGAAATCCGAAGGCGTTTTTGTATAGCCAAAGTGTCTTCCCAAAAGCTAAACAGAGTATAAAGAAATAGGAAAACTTTGCTCGGAACAAGGAAAAGATTACTGAACAGTTACGTGATATCTATTCTATATGGCACTGGACAATCTCCTCAAAGATGAAGAAGAGACTTCAGACAATGTAGTTCCAGAGAAAGATGCCGAGGAAACCATTGACAGAATGTGTGACCGACGACGAAGTTATAGAGATAATGCAAGCAATAAGGAAGCATATACCTAACATAATGAAGTGATAGTTAAAATATCTGAGTCACATAATGAAGAAAAGAGGGCTTTCAAAATATGATACTCTCAGGATAGATTGTGTGCAAGAAGGACAGAGGAAAACAACATATTATATAGGGAGTGAGCTTGAGTAAATGGGTGACGGAACAAGGCTTGGGAGGAATAACAAGGCAAAATATATTAAGAGATACGAAAGAGAGGAAGTTATGGAGAGACATGATCCCCTACGTCCTGAGGGGACACGGCACATAAAGAAAACTTTACTTTAGATGTTACAACTTTTTTTTTTCAGGAGAATTACCAAAAAATACCACTGGGACAGTATTGGCGGGAACAACGAAAAAGTATTAATCTATCCGTTTCCTGTAAAATGGTTTAATTTCATCTTTCACTAGATATTTCTTTCTTGAGATAAAGTATGTTCAAAATATTGCCAGTTAATACCCTCTGCAAAATAGCGTTTCAAAAGTAAACTGGCAAAATGGCAAAACTATAACGTCAAAAAAAAATCTATAAAAAAAAATCAAAGAAGGATCTGCAATTTTATCGGTCCTGACATTCAGTCTCTCTGCCATTTTCTTAATCTCAATTCATGTCTCTTTTCTATGCTTCGTATATATTTTTATATTGTGAGCAGGTCTCCAATAGTAACACCCTTTAACCCGGCACAAAACTTAAAAAAAAAAATAAAAACTTTTATTCAAATTTCTATGTGCCTCTATCTATTACGTCTTTAATCCAGCCAAAATTGATAAAGGCTTTGATAATATTATTTGTTGCTATCTGTCAAATCACTGTACATTCATCTATTTTTTTAATGCGTAACCACTATTTATTTTTGTAAAAATCTCTGATTTTTAATAGTCCTGGGTGTGAGGATAATCTCCATCTGACAGCACAGCCACTGATCGAAAGATTGGCGATTTTGAGGAGTCGGGGGACACCTGTTAATTGCTGTTGTTCCCAGATACATTCAAAACCGATGAGGAAACACTTGTTAGGGGGGAGGCAAGCTACGGACAAATAGTGAACCCCCAAGCAATAACAAAACACTATGAAAGTATAAAAATACATTTTATAGTAAAATTACCAGCAGTACATTTTTATAGTAAAATTACCAACAGTACATTTTTACCTAAAATAAATTACCAAATATATATATTTATACTAGAATTATCAGCAATAAACTTTTAAATCAGAATTTTATAGCAAAACGACCAACAATGCATTCTATCTGTAGGTGAAGCCCTAAAACTCTGTTCAAAATATTTAGATTTCAGCATTAAATAACCCATAGAGGTGTTGATATGCCGCGAAACAAAGTCAATCAATAAAATCTGATACTTAAATACATGAGCTTTAAAAGAACTGTACAGAAACCAGATCACATGAACACTTTCAAAAGCTAAACTGGATACCCTATTTAAATAAAGGAAAAATAATAACCTAATGTCATAAAAAATAATAACCTAATATCATAAAAAATAATAACCTAACATCATGAAATAATAACCTAATAACATAAAAAAATTCTAACCTAATATCATAAAAATAATAACTTAATAACATTCCACGCGACATCAAATAAAATGTTCAGAAGAAAGGCCCCTTCAATACTGGAAAGAGCTATAACACCTACATATAATAGATATTTTCCTGAAAATTGTTTAAGGGAAAGATTTTATTAATTTCAACCAATAGTAATACAAGCTACTGGTTCATTGAATAACGAGGGTTTCTTTATAAAGGATATTACTATTGTTATTATAATTTCAATTAAAAAAAGAATTACGGTAATCGTCAAATTCAAATTCTTTCCTTGTTAAAGATATGGCAACTGTGAAATTATATTGCCGTTCTTAACTTCAGGAAACATGGCACGTTTTTTCGAAGTGCCAAAACCTATCGTATTTCAAGTTTAACTGAAAAACGTATTTATTGTGTAAATGTAATAGTAATTTAATATAATTTGCAGTTATTATGCATTTCACTTTATCTATTAAATATATTATGAATATTATATTTATTTGAAGTTATATTCAATTTTATGTATGTATTGTTTATTATTATTACTGTCAAATTAATCTACTTAGCTGTTTTTTCTGTATAAGTATTAATTTGTTTTTGTACATCTAACGGGATAACGTGTATATTTTTTTTTACTTTCTCTTTTTGCATACCTAAAGTTATATTTATCAACTTTGAGTTTTCTACTCTCGTTGATGTTTAATCAATTGGAAGTTTAGATATTAATACTTTCAAAAAGGTAGTATAAATGCTTTTTATTGTATATTAAATAATGACTTCATAATCTCCGAGTATTTCAGTTTAAACACCGACTTATATTTTAATTTTTGGTTTCCGCCATCTTTTACTAAAATTTACAAAATTTTGATATTTGTGTGTGTTTATTTATGTACTATTATTTAATTTGTCTTGATTTATAATGTGTGCGTGGGTTCTTTTGCTGCGCGTTTTATATATAAAATATAACCGTTAATCTTTTGGGTTTGTTTTGGTTTGGTTTGGTTTACGGCATATCAACCTCAATGGGTCATTTAACTTTAACATTAACGACAACTTTTTTTCTGGTAATATTTTTGTTTTGTGAAAAATCTATTTCTCTTAATATTTTTCAAAAATGTATAGCTGGTGATATTACTTTTTCAAAAACGTATAGCTGGTAATATTATTTTTTCGAAAAAATGTAGTTGGTAATAATTAAAAAAAAAAAAATCGCATAACTGGTAATATTATTTTTTCAAAAAAATGTAGCCGGCAACACTATTCTTTCAAAAACGTATAGCTGGTAATATTATTTTTTTTCAAAAACGTATTATCAGAGGCCTTGCTGTTGGACGTAGTTTATCGTCTTACCAAGGACGCGGATGTAATTTATCGTCATGACCAGCTACGCGGATGTAGTTTATTGTCATACCCAGGACCCGGATGTAGTCTGGGTATGAACTATTTGCACATAGCTGGGACCCTAACAGATGCTACCTGCCTGGGTCAGGGTGAACCTGGGAACACCTGCAATTAAGAGGCGGTTCTATGTTTCTCAAAAACCTCCTGATCAGACGTTTTGCTCTTGGACGTAGTTTATCGTCTTACCCAGGACAAGGATGTAGTTTATCGTTATACCCAGGACGCTAGTCTTTTGGGGGAGATTCTGAGACAGTTAATGTATATAATGTATATATGCGTACCATATAGATGTTCCAAAGGTTGCTATAGCCAGCGGGGTGTATAGGAAACAAAACCTAACTGCCTATAAAATTCTTCCGTGGAATGCATCTGAAACAGATTATGACAAGTCCACCTCTAAACCGGAGAATATGCAAAAGTGGACAACTGTTCGCTCATAACAAGCTGCTTCAGGTAGATGGAGCACGACAGCCCAGGGAGGCAGTCTACACCAGGGAAGAAAAACCATCATTTTAAACTTCAGCTTGTCTCCGTTCAAAATTAATGCCGTCAAGGGTTTTACCTTTTTTAAAATAAATGTTCCAGTTACTGTTAGACGCTTTTTTGCAGATGAAGGTCCATTTCACTTTATTGTTTTTATTTTGAAATATCACATTTCATGGGGCAAAAGGCCAAGCAGGGTGGGGGGTTGGTCGTCATTGATTATCATATACGGCACAGTGGAGTAATTGATAGCGGCTCATATTGAAGAATCGGCGACCGAGTTCGAATTCCAGTCGGATCCATTACATTCACGTATGTGCTAATACCCTCGGGAAAGGTATGAATTCTTTTCTTCTCCTCCAGCTATGGGTAAATAGCAGGACAGATTGAGTTCTTTAGCCTTGGGTGGCACCTCTGAATTCAAAATATTAGGTAGCCCAGGCGTAGCACATACGATGCACCTGAAGGAAAGGATCGTTCACATTGGCACGATAATCCCGACTGTTGACGAAAAATGATGGTGATGATTCTACTCCTTGTTAATCTGGTTCACGACCCATTCATTCATTACAACTTACTCATGAAGCACAAGAAATCATTCATCGAAATTTAGTCCAAAGCATAATACTCTATACACAGGGATCCTACTAAAACACCGATGACATGAAAATGTCATCGGTGTTTTAGTATATACAATTTTTTGTTTTCTAAATATAAAAATATATATGCCATGAAACGAGGGGGAAGGATGTTCTCATTAACGAAAATAAAATACAAAACATTATTCAAAATAAAATCAAAATATGGTTGTAGAACCCGTCCAACCCACAGAAAAATGAGTGCCCACTGTAATCTGAATCAAGCAGCTCACTCGCTAGTGGCAAGGAAGAGACAAAATAAATTATGGAGTCGAGAACTTTCAAAAGGCTGATCTAGTCAAGATAAAAAGGGATGAAAAAAAACAAAAAAAAAACAAGGGGGAGATTGGGAATCTTGACATGCATCAAAACAAAAGTGAACGCCGGGAGCAGACAGGGAGCAACAATTATATTAACAAGGTAAACAAAAGTGTTTCTCTTTATTGTTGTTTTCAAGTATACTGCTTATCGTAATTTCTAATTTTTCATGGGATAATATCACAATTTAAATCCATGAAAATGAGTAACAAATTAGAGTTCGAAACGAACTATCATTTTATTTGTTTGTCTGAATAAGTACATAAGTTTAAAGTAATAAATTTTAGTAATAAAAAGAGAAGAAACTAACGCTTCATAATATCAATTATAAACACGGCCAGAATCTGATGATGGTGTTCTGAAATCAAAACATTTCTATTCTTATAAAATCTACATATTCAAAAAACAAAAAAAAATCATCCATGTTATTGTTTAATCGTATATGCGTCAACAATTTTTACACGCTCTATGTCCTAAAAAGAACAAATGAATTGTAGGAATGAAAGAAAAAAGGCTTAATCACAGTGTCTTGTGAGTAATCGTCATTGGAACTTTATACATACATACATACATACATACACACACACACACACACACACACACACACACATATATATATATATATATATATATATATATATATATATATATATAAAATATGTGGTGCAGTTCAATTTATATTACAATGAATCATTAATACAAAACATGGATTAGTAAAGTTAATGATATAAAATGGCGAAATGCCTTCGCTAACAAAATTTTTAAAGTGCATTAACCTACAAATCACTCGATGAATGTTATGATCCTTGTTTTTAAACATTATAATCTGTATAAGGTCTTTCTTTAATACGCAAGTACTTTCGACTGTACATTCAGTCATCTTCAGTCATGGAAAATATTTTGTTATTGGTAAAATTCAGGTAGCATCCGAGACGGAAAAATATAATGCGAATCGAAATATGTTTTTTTTAAATGTGTTATTGATAACAGATACAAACTTTACATATATATATATATATATATATATATATATATATATATATATATATATATATATATATATATATATATATGTAAAATGAGAACAAAAGCAAACGGAGTATAATTACACGTAGCAGTTAATTAAAAGAGAGCTCAGTACAGAGTAGAGCTAAATATTAATTTATTTTAGGATATTAAAACTTGTTACAAATCGCTGCATAATTTCAACACCAGAAATGTGTCTCCACGGGCGATGTTAAAGTACTAGCGAGTGAAAAATTAATTTTCCTAAATCTTTCACTCGCCAGTAGTTTAACATCACCCGAGGAGATATATTTACGGTGATGAAACATAATTGCAATCATGTAGCGATTTTTAACATATTTTAATGTCCTTAAATAAATTATCTAACTACCTCTCTCTCTCTCTCTCTCTATATATATATATATATATATATATATATATATATATATATATATATATATATATATATATATATATATCGCACATATAGTGCTGGTATTAATAAATATACATATTATCCGTCATGGCTGGCAAGACTCAGAGTTTCATTCACAACGCAATCTTCAGGTGCTGTTACGCAATTTGAATTATAATATATCTGGCTATCCCAATGCTGGCATATTTATATATTATGCTGGGATTACTTTTTTTAATTTTAAGAATTGTATTTGACAATTAATATAAATGGGATTATATACCTATTTAAAAAAATTGAAAAATTAAAAAATATTTTTGAGTGGCAAATATTCATTTTTTTTTACTTTTTCAATGAAAGGGAGATTGCTGTTCTTATTATAAAAAACAGATTTATAATTAAAATAAACAATAATTTACATTAAAAATTAAAAATAATCTCGGTCGTATTTAAGCAGATATTTATTTTTATGCCAACATTTAACTATTAATTCATTCCTGTTGTTTAATAATCTAGGGTTATTTAAGTGTTAAGAAAGCCAATTCTTAACGAGACATAAGTTACGTTTATATTATTTTACGTTTACGCTTCAGCTGTGGATATAATTTCCTAGTTGACTGATGATTAGATGCCATCATTCTTTAATTACCAGAAAAATTTGGAAAGAGCATGCCGTTTTTGTAGTTTATATTACCTAAGGGTCTAATGGCAAAAACAAAATTTCCAAAGATTTTTAATGGAACAAAAATAAAATTTAACATCATTACCAGGATATAAGTGGGATTATATATCTATTTAAAAAAAATCAAGGGTTATTTAAGTGTTAAGAAAACCAATAAGTTACATTTATTTTATTTTCCGTTATACGCTTCAGATGTAGATATAATTTCCTAGTTGACTCGGTATACAATATTATTGGCCATTCATTGACCTTTTAAGGGGCAGATTTTATTTTTTCGGTGGTTGCATTTATTTTTTAGAAGAATTTACGTTTTTTTTTTTTTGGAAATATGTTATTATATATAATGTTGTTATGTTGGGAGATAGATGTGTCGGTGTCATTAACGCAGCTATAGATGATCTTAATATTGTTTGTTTTTTTTTATAAAATCTTATTTAGTGTTTTTGAATAGTTAAATTGTTTATGAATTAAATTTAGTAAAATTCTTCTTATATTAATTTGGACATTACAGATAAAAGGTAGATTAAACTAGATAATGTTGCGATTACGGTCTTGCTGTTTATTTTTACCTTCTTTGTTTATTTCGAAATAATCTAAATTTAATTTATGATTGCTTACTTCTAAAATCTTTATATATCTGATTTTAAACTTACAAATATTTCTCTATTGCTGAAGTTGGTGGATAGTCTAACTTGGACAGATTTAAGTAAATTATCTAGATTGTGATTATTTGCTAATATATATATGGTTATGAAGATCTTTTGTGTATGGCTTATAAGGGAGCAAAAGTAATTTAATATGCTGTGGGAGCGTAGGATTCAGGGGAGGCATGCGAACATGTTGGAATTCTATTATTATGGCGACTTATATTTATTTTCGACATCAAGGACACCGGACTCTAGAAAGTCATTCTCCTCCGTAAAACTAGCACACAAAATATAGAATGATATAATTAATATTACCACGTCCACCAATGCTAAAGTGATCAACTTCCTCGATTTAAACTTAGACCTGAATAATTGTTATTATAAGTAGTAACAAAGTAAAAGCAGTATTATATGGTTTAATCCCTGATTTAAACGTAATGTCCGAACTAATATATTTGCCTAAATTTGATTCGTAAAAACTTTCTCCCGGTGACACAGGAAGCTGGAGAGAATTTCCTGTCCATATTGGCCGCGGAGTTCCTGAGAGCCCCCTTGGTGCTGTAGCGACTGCTGTTCACCCTCCACTCCACAAGACGCCCAACACAGAATAGAGGAGTGCAGTCTGGCAATGAGGAGTTGGAATAAGACGGCCAACCGGTGGTAAGGTGAGTAAGTGGCGCCTCTTGAGCACATCGGATTTATAATTCAAGGCCTCCTTGAGAAAAATTCCAATTGTTCACCTATTGAGTCTCATTTCCTTGTCGATTTTCCTCATGCTTTTCTTGGGGTTCCCTTTTACAACGTCGACGACTTACTCAGGCATCCTGGTGGCGCCAGTGCGTTTCGTATGAAGATGTTACATTTAAACTTTTGAAGATTGTAATTATTAGGGCGTTAAGAAAACGGAAGGGAATTCCAATGTGGGAAGTCTGTTGAAATAGAAGTGGCGGTTGCATTTAGTTATTTCAAAAGTAAAACGGCTGGACCTGAATGAATCTAGTAGCAAGCTTAAATTCATGTAGTCAGGACAACATGGGTAAAAACTCATCAGAGCATTTGTCATAAAATATCTGTAGAAAAGAAGGAGGGAAAGAACTTCAAATCTGGTCAGGATCGATTGGATTTTGTCAAGAACCCTGACATGAACAAGAGAACCAGACTAGATGGGAATGTAGTATTCAATGCAAAGAAGAATGTGTAGATTTATGAATGCGAAAGAAAGATTTTGACGATTACAATATTCTGGCACGACAGAGTGAACAAACCTTCTTTGCCATAGAATAATCAATTGATTATGATAAGAATACGAGACTCATAGGACACGTTGAAGTCAAAATGTACAGATGGAAGCAGAGACTAACCTATGTAACACCCTACCCTACGTAACACATTACCCTACATAACACAGTACCCTACGTAACACAGTACCCTACGTAACACATTGCCCTCCGTAACGCACTACCTTACGTAATGCACTACCCTACGTTAACACTAACCTATGTAACAGACTACCATACGTAAGACAGTACCCTACGTAAGACAGTACCCTACGTAAGACAGTACCCTACGTAACACAATGCCATCTGTAATACACTATATTACGTAATGCACTACCCTACGTTAACAGTAACCTATGTAACAGACTACCATACGTAACAAAGTACCCTACGTAAGACAGTACCCTACGTAAGACATTGCCCTCTGTAATGCACTACATTACGTAATGCACTCCCCTACGTTAACAGTAACCTATGTAACAGACTACCATACGTAACGCACTACCCTACATAATGCACTATCCTACGTAACACAGTACCCTACGTAACACATTGCCGTCCGTAATGCACTACCTTAAGTAATGCACTACCCTACGTTAACAGTAACCTATGTAACCGAATACCATACGTAACTCACTACGCTACATAATGCACTAGCCTATGTAACACAGTACCCTACGTAACGCACTACGTTACATAATGCACTACCCTACGTTAACAGTAACCTATGTAACAGACTACTATACGTGACGCACTACCCTACATAATGCACTACCCTACGTAACACAGTACCCTACGCAACATAGTACCCTACGTAACACAGTACCTTACGTAACACATTGCCCTCCGTAATGCACTACCTTATGTAATGCACTACACTACGTTAACAATAACCTATGTAATATCCTACCATACGTAACGCAGTACCCTACATGATGCACTATCCTACGTAACACAGTATCCTACGTAACACTTTGCCCTCCGTAATTCACCACCTTACGTAATGAACTACCCTACGTTAACAGTAACCTATGTTACAGACTATCATACGTAACGCACTACCCTACATGTTGCACTACACTACATAACGGACTACCCTAAGTAAAGCACTCCCCTGCGTAATGCACTACCCTACTTAACGTACTACGCAACGTAATACATTATGCTACGTAACACACTACCCTACATAACGCACTGCCCTACGTAACACACTATCCTACGTAATACATTACCCTATGTAACGTACTACCCTACGTAACGCACTACCATACGTAACATAGTACCCTACGTAACACACTACGCTACTTAACGCACTATCATACTTAACACACTACCGTACGTAACGTATGTTCTTGGGTAATTTGTTAGCAGAACAGGGAGGCTAGTAAAATAAACTTTACTGTGGACATCAAAGTATTGCATTTTATTATATATTGGTGAAAACACTGAGTAGGAATTTATGGAGTGACATGGCCGCCTAAATCCAGAAGGGACATGAGACATAGAAAAAGAATTGTGTGCTGAATGATTTAGTCAAAACATTAGAACCCGTTTCTACATTTTATGACAACTGAATATGAGAAATTGTATTTGCTATTAAATGACTCCAACATTTCAGTCTAAATTGATATAAACAAACATATCTTTAGCCGTATCGTCTCCTTCTCTCGAAACGAGACAAACAAAATGCAGCTCCTATTCCATAACAAAACGAACTAATAGAAGCTGTTTTACGAAGCGAGTTTGCTATTTCTTTGATGCAAAAAACAACAAAAAGAACGCATGAAAAAATATCTACAACTGTGTTCATTCTATTTATATGTGCCAACTCGGATATCTGTAGAGACATCTTCAGAAATACACGAATCGATTATGGAAAATATTTATATAATTCAAATTCATATATCAATTATGGTTTATTTGGACATTTTCCTGGTATACGTGATAAATATATTCGTTCCGAGAGAAGCTGGCAAAGATGGACAGCAGCAGAAATGAGGAAGTCATTGAAAGACAAAACCACATTTATAATGACATGAAAAAAAAAACAGACAGAGAGTTAGATAGATGGAAAGACAGATGTATCAAAATCGATAATTTATAGAGAAAATAGCACATCGGAAAAGATCATACACAAATATATTTATGTAGGTATAAGGAGATTTTCTTACAAACACACACAAATATATATATATATATATATATATATATATATATATATATATAAGGAGCTTGTATATATATATATATATATATATATATATATATATATATATATATATATATATATATATGTATGTATGTATAAGCAGGTTGTATATATATATATATATATATATATATATATATATATATATGGTGAGAAACAAAAACCACAAGTCTACAAATTTCCAGAGAGACCATTGAAAGTAGAAGACAAACCACTGAACTATGTAAAGTCTTTCACCTATCTTGGTAGCAAAGTCAATTCCAGCGGAACTTTAGATGATGAAATCATGCATTGCTAAGGATTGCTAAGGCTACCAGTACTTTCGGCAAACTTCGCCATCGCTTGTGGAATGAGCGGGGTATTCGACTGGATACGAAAATTCGGGTTTACAGAGCTGTTGTACTTGCCTTTCCTTTTATACGGCTCAGAGGATTCTATATAGGTACCATATACGTCAGCTAGATGTTTTCCATAAAAGCTGTCTGCTAGCAATCTGTGGAGTTATGGTTCAAGATATGGCATCTAACGTAGACCTGTTTAAAAGGTGTAATATTGGAGGAAGCGAGACTTTCATCATGCAGTCTCAGTTACGGTGGACTTGTCATGTCTTGAGAATGTCTGATGACAGGATACCCAAGATCCTAATGTACAGCCTGTTAGATCAGGGCTACACGAGTGTAGGACGGCTGTGGCTGAGATACAAAGACAAGCTGAAAAGCAACTTGTCAGCAGTCAATATACCACATAACACCCTTGAGCGCTTAGCTTTGGAGCGCGTAGAATGGAGATCAACGTGTTTTAGTGGACTCAGCAATTTTCAATCTGCTTGTCTGAATCATCTTCAAGAAGTGAGAGCAAGATCTAAAAGGTCAGCAAATCTAAAAGTGATATCATCTCAGAATCCTCACACTTGCTCTATATGTGGCCTCTTTGTAAATCACTAGCGGGTCTTAAATGCCACTTAAGATTATTGCACAAACTTTCACAACTGAATCCATTAAGCTGTCAGATCCTCATACGTCGAAACCGACGGAAGAGTCCATTATTATCCATTATTATTATTATTATTATTATTATTATTATTATTATTATTATTATTATTATATATATATAGGTATAAGGAGCTCATATATATATATATATATATATATATATATATATATATATATATATATATATATATATATATATATATATATACACACACTAAAGACTTAAAGAGACAAACAAACCTACCTAGGTTTTACCTACACGGGTTGTCAGAGTATTGAGCACTTTGCATAGTTATTTTTACTTTACTCGTGTCGGAGTTTTTTTTTCTTTGGACTCTGAACTTAGATTCTATGCGATTATTTTCGTCGGAAGTACATTTTCTTAGTTCTTTCTTATATATACATACACACACACACAGACACACACACACACACACATATATATATATATATATATATATATATATATATATATATATATATATATATATATATATATATATATATATATATACAGGCATAAAAAGCTTTTCTTATACACACACACAAATTGGTAAATTGATTTTCCTTTTAATTAAAGAAGGGTTTTTTAAAATAAAAGTTGTCAGACTCATTATGGTGAGCGACTAATGCATTGAGAGTGTTGTTGTGTAAAAGATCCCTTTTGTGTTCATATATTTTATTTAATTTTCAACAGCGTTCTTCCATTTATTCGTCATGAAAATTATTTCAGGTGATTTTTACTTCCTAAGTTTTCACTTAATATTTTTCTGTTTTGTGTTAATTAAGTATTTTATTGCTTTAGAAATTGTAACAACTTTTATGATGAGCTTAGATAAATTCATTTCACTTTTAGTTATAATAGATATGTCTCGTATTACTGATACAAAATAAGATAGCATTGTGTCATACAAATATTAAGCAATTTCTTTTATGATATATTATGTAATATCTTCTACAATATCTTATACATATAAAAATTCTTTATGTCCTGTATTACTGATACACAAAAGATAGCATTATCTAATATAATTCTCAAGCAATGTCTCTGTGGTTTAAACTGCAGGGTACATCCGTCTCTCTAGCCGTGAGTAACCATCATATCCATCCACAGAAGGGGCACCTCGGCATGGTGTAATGGTTAGCAAGCTTGTCTCGCTAGCACAATTACGACTGAGAAGAGGGTTAGATATTCATTGGGTCTTCAATACTTTCGGCCTTGAACCACATCTAAGGTATACTTAGAAAATCACCATCCACAGGGAAGTCAGCTGCGGAGAGCAATGCTCACCTACAACCTGAAGGAGCATGACAAAAAAAAAATAGGGGAAGAGAGAGGGGAGAAATATAGTACTTCTGAAGAAGGTCGGAGAATGGATCAGTCGAAACGTTATGGAAACAAAACATAATAAAAGTGCATGTTCATATAAGTGAAAGCTAAATCAGTGTGATCCATGATCATAATTGTCAAGGGTGATATCCCTTGGTTTGCCTACACTACTCCACGGCGAAGCACCCTTTACTAGACGTACCCTGTCATGTGAGACGTAGTATAGGCTCTGTTGTTTAAATTCGATACACCAGCAGATTTGTTTACAAGACAATGTGTCTAACTTCATGACATCGTAGGCGTCCCGATATATCGTGGATACATATGTAATGTCAAATTTAATAACTCCGGGATGTGTACTTATCTGAGGCTGAGACAGAAATACGAGAGAATGTTTTTTTCCGTTTCTTTTTTCTTCTCTTTTTGCATTGGAATAGTGAAATATCTTAAATTTAAATTCAAGGCTGTGTGAACCTTCAAAATTTGTTTCATTGCACTTCGAAGTTACTTTTTTTCCCAATATTCAAACATTGCAAAGTGTTTTTAAATGTTCTGATATATTGTTCAATCAATCTAGATTTTACAACTGTACAAGATGCGATGGATAGATTGTCGTTGATATGACTCAAAAATGAAAAAAAAAATAATTTTAACAGATTATATATATATATATAAATAATGTCATCCACAGACGGACTGTTTCGCTGTATCACAGCTCATCAGTGCGGCTAGACATCCGGTTGCCTCTAGCTAGGATCGAAACCCGACTGAATTGGTATCAGGCGGATATTCTACCACTAAGCTGTCGGCGCACGGTTGGGGTGTAGGTGGATTTATGGCGTATTTATTTTAGGAAACACGCCCAGTGACCGACAGTGACTCAATTCGGCTTATATATTAAGAAATGGACAAAGTCCGACAATTTATTTATTGAAGACATTTTTTGCGCCCGAGCGGTTAGGCACGTCAGGTTCCGTATAGGATGCAGGTTCGAATCCTGTCAAAGGACGAATATTTTCTATGAAAATTACTCGGACATTCAGGCCGGTAAATGTTATTTAATACTGTTTATTATAAACATAGCATTTACTTAAATACTTGTATCTATAAAAATAACGTTAAACATAAAAATGTCTTTAATGAATATATATATATATATATATATATATATATATCAAAAGGACAGAAAAATATATTGAAATACTAGAGTTAATTTGTTCAATAAAATTGCTTAATGGCTTCAATCACGGCCTCCAGACGACTTCGAAATCTCCTGCATCGCTTCTGAACCGTCTCCTTAAGTTTGTGAGTGCTGCCATAATCCTTGACTTCAGTTCAGTAGCCAGATATAAGGGATGATGTAGTCGCAGAAATTATCTGCTAACCACGACTGGGTCCACCTGCTTGTGTGGCATAGTTCAGAATCCTGTTGCCAGACATAGGGTCTTCCAGCAGCCACCCTTTTGACCCATGGCAACACTACATCCACAAATCACTTGATGTAGCTCTCCATATTGAGTGTGAGACTCTCGCCAACAAATACGGGAGTTCTCTTCTTATCTGAACGATTAGAGTGTGTTTTCTTAGCCGCCGTACCTTCGCAATCATCTTTAGAATCATTCAACTCTTATCGAATCCTCTGCACTTTCCTCGGAGTGACACCCCAAAACTCTGATATTTTCATATTAGAGCATGCACTTTTAAAATTTCTGGCGGATTGAATTGCGTCATGGTGCTCTTTTTCTCAAAGACGGTTCTCAGCTTACGCTACTCTTCTTTGCAGTCAACAAAATCAATAGCAAACAATGCACATACGCGAAATTAAAAATTTAAAAACCACAATTTACCGATGCTCACCAACTACATTACTGTACCCCAACCACACTGTGAACAACACTAAACGCCTCCCTGTGTGGTTGGTTTTCAGTGATTTAGAAATTTCCAAAGATTCGCTAAGAAAATTATTATAGAATAAGGAAAAGATGTCGCAAACTTAATATAAACAAAAATATATAGTCAAAATATTTATGTTACTATTAAGAGGAAATAGTAAAAGTTTGTTTTTTTTAATTATTAAATTATATCTTTTATTCTTTTTAGAACCATCAGAATTATTTTTAAATTTTGTTTTTTCTTGCGTCAACTGGTGGCCATAAATTCATATGGAAAGTTCGAGCGTATTTTTGCGGTGAAAAACACATTGATTTTGCCGAAAAATCTTTTCCCTAAAACTTTATAATAATCCTTTTTTCAAGTAAGACAAGGGAAACTAGTCTTCACAAAATCTTCCTTTGTTTATGACTGATTCGAGTTTTATCTCTATCTATAAAAGGCAGGATATGTGTGTCTGTGTGTGTGTGTGTGTGTGTGTGTGTGTGTGTGTGTGTGTGTGTGTGTGTGTGTAACGAATGCACGGCCGCAATTTTCGACGGATTTGCACTAAAATTTACATGCACATGCTCTAAGTTAGTGTGAAGGCCAAGACTGACATTGCATTTCCCAATTCCCATCGATAGTGGAAATAATCGATTTTTTCATGCTTCTACGGCAGTTTTCATGTAGTTTGCGTCCATTTTTTACTCAGAGTGAGAGTCAATAGCTGGCTGCCACAAATAGGCAGGAAGATTCTATTGGCCAGCGTGAGAGCCAACAGCTGACTGACACGAATGTTAACTAGCATGCTACCATGCAAAAAATTCGACAGCTGCATTCGTCACAAGTGGGAAAAATTTAAATCTGCATGGCACTTTACTCCAATTGGCTAATTCGCTTGCTTAAACTCAACGTTGATTCTGATTCCGCAGAACTAGGTTGGGTGTGAAAAGTATTTGTTGTTAACATTCTTTTTTTTATTCGGTTTTTTCCAGTTACGAGTCCTTTTTTAAAGCTGATCGTTTTGTGTTCATTTTGTTTAGTTCTTTTTTCGTAACAGATTTAATGTTTAGTATAGAGCTTAGAAAAAATTTGCAGTTTGAGATAGGTAAGAAGTAAGGCATGTAGCAACATCAGCACGGCAAAGGGCACTCATTTAAAGGCAAGGAAGGGTAAAATATTTTAAGTCATGTGATAGCGATTGCTGTATGAGTCGTACGATTTTTGAATCAAGCACGGGCAACGCCGGGCCATGCTGCTCGTGGCTTAGTAAACCTGTGCAGAAAACAATTTTAGATTTTTTTGCAGGTAATAATGATTTAGTGATACAAGTCTTATTAAATGATCCATGGCTAGAGAAAAGCTGGATTCATGCCTTTACCAAGGGTATTTACGTGTATGTGAATATATCGAATCCAAATGGATTTGGAATACGGCTCTCCGATTAATACTGCCGAGTCATTTTCCATTACATACCCGTACATCCAAGCTTATGGTACATGATATTACCAAGCGCTTTAACATATAAGTAATGGCGAGACACGATGCTGCTCATCTTCGGAGATAGTACGGGAACCAGAGTTTCAACATGATATGACCGTAAGCCTTCTTTATTTTGATTCCTTGAACCTTTTTTATAGCACACAATATACTTCTATCTATCTATCTATCTATCTATCTATCTATCTATCTATCTATCTCTTTCTCTCTCTATCTATCTATCTTTGCGTATGTCTCGTTGTCTTTATCCAATTATGTTCATATCAATCTATCTATCTATCTATGTACCTATCGCTCTCTCTCTCTCTCTTTATTGCTATCTATCTATCTATCTATCTATCTATCTATCTATCTATATATCTATCTATCTATCCCCATCTTAATTTCTTTCGGCTTTGCCATTCTTAAGTGAGAACTCATTGAGATTTGGGATTGGGCTAAGAATTTCTGAATCCGAAATTGAGTTCTGAAAGTTTAAATGTTCATTGCTTATCGACAGGAGCATGTCCGGTAGAGCGAACAATCTCTAGAAATTGCTTTTACTCCTTTCAATGTCGAATTTCCTTGCCTACTGAATCAGACTGGCTATCATCCAAAAAAAGCAGACGCCGGGTGCGAATGTCAGGTGTGAATGAAAAAGGAACCCATGCCCAATTTAAATGAAAGCTATTTTAATAGAATCTCAAATGGTACGTGTCGTCTTGTAATTGGATTGACTTATGCAGACGTTATCACGTATTCGAGAATACATGGGATAACCTCTAGTTGCAATTTATATGTTGTGAGCCATGAGAAAAAAAACGAGGATTTTTGCTTTTGCCTGTGAATAAGCATTATGTGTGTTAGAAAGTTTCTATGGTGGACAGACAAGTAGAAACATACAAGTTAAATTATCTGAAAATATAAATAAAGAAAATAAACGAAGAACGTATTTGTAATAGCTTTATTTTGTTGTTCTATAGAGATTACGTCTACTAAGCTTCTGTAAATATTTGTTTTTATTGTCAAATTTTATTTTATTTTTAATTTTCTTGAGGTTTGTGAAGAATTGTCAGCCATTGTTCTGTTTTTTACTAATATTCACATTCATCTTATTACCTCGAGAAATGGCAACAATTATTATTAATTAGTGAATTTGTGATTTATTTTCATCTTCATTTTTAATTTGTTTTTAATTAGATGAATCTATGTCAACCATTATGATCATTTTTGACTAGTGTTTATCTTCTTATTCATTTTATGAGACGAAGCATTGTCAAATAATGTTATTATTATTTTTATTAGTATTTACATCATATTAATTTGTTATTAGATGAAGCATTGACAACCATTATTATTAAAATTTGACAAGTATTTATTTTCATTTTCATTTTTCTTTTTATTAGAAGCATTTTCTCACAATTATCAAATTTTAATTAGCATTTACGTTCACATTCTTTTTTATTAGATGAAGCATTGTCACCCATTATTAACTTGTAAATACATTATACAAGTTTAAACAGGACAATTCTTATCTATTGTCTCAAGTATAGTGTGATATTGTTTGTTGTTACCGCGGTGAAATAAAACCTAAGTATGTGTTCTTATTGATAGAAAGTGTTATGTGCCGAGAGACATCAAAACGAGAAGGGTTAATACCAAAAACCCGGAGACAGAATTGATAATTTAATTCACATATAAACGACTTGAATTGTATGTCGAGAAGTTTGAACAATGGAAAAGTGATCCAGACTTAGGGGACAGTGTTCATTATTTTTCGTAAACAAGTTGATTCCCCTGGTCGAAAGTTGAGTTGAAATACCGGGAGGGAGTAGATAAGCCACCCACGATCATTGAGAATATTTAGTGACGTATAACAAAAGAGATGGCGGAGAAAGGGAATTCCCCAATGTTATGACGTAAGCTGGACGGGATTCACTTCGCCATACATCCTCCCCTCAAGCCTGTTTGGACGAATGTTCATAAATACGTATGTGCGAAGCGAATTCAGCAGACGAGTCGCCGAAGAGAGAAGAAAGGCAGAAGAAACGTAGACGAGACCAGAGACACGGAAGGGGCCCACGTGATTATCTGCCATCGAAAGCCCTCGACTACAGCCTTGTGTCAAACTTTGCCAAAACAGCAAACCAGATTTTGCCAGGGCAACAACGACGGTTTAGACGTGCTGATAATTTATTGCATGTTAACTCTGATTACTGTATCGAGGACTGATGTAAGAACAGTATTTACTTTTTGTTCAACTTATTCGAGTGTTATTTTTTTCCATACGTCTTCGCCCTGATTGGAACAGCCCAACACGGAGATATGTGCGACGATTCGATCTTGGCTGCCTTATGATCCAACTTAAAATCACAACGTAGGATAAGGTTAGCTCTGGATTGAAGGGGTCACTTCAGTGACCAGCTGCGGTGTTGGAAATCTTGTACGACCGGGGAAGGTATTGTACGATTACAATAGGTAAATTAATAATAAAAAATGGAAAACAATTGTGTGACTCGTTTTGTACATTACGATTTCATCGCACTGAATAATAATTTTGTAGATGTCAGTACATTTCAGTATGAAGAGGAGGGGCTACAAACAAAAAACAAACCTTGGGTTTAATTATGCATAGAAAGAAATCGGTGAAAATATCGGAAACTTGAAATTTTAAAATTTTTAATTTAATTTTTTACATATGTCTGGATATATAGTCTAGCTAAATTAATTGACTTTTTTCAAGATTTTGTTTTTATCACTTTTCTTATACAATCCCGAGAGCCACACGAGCTACAGGATTACAGAATAGGAGGCACATATTATACTCATATGTGTGGAAGATAACGGTTAACCGTAGACATGAACAGGTTAAGATTGTAGTGATCGGGAAAGCTTCCCCTTAGGAAATGGTTCCACAGAAAAGCGCTTCTTGGGAAGAAGCCTCACATCTTACATCTTGCAAAGGAATAGAAAGGGAACAAGTGTGCATCGCTACCGTGTGCGTAGCATGACAGGTCTTAACCGTGATGGTAAGAACTTTTATTATTAATTATCCTACAAGTGATAAAAGGCATAAAGAAAATAAATGACGGGGAAGTTTAAACATCTGTGAAGCGTCTTGACAGAGGACGATAACAACGACACCGAGATCCGTAGACGTATTGGGATGGCCAAGGATACATTCCAAAAACTAGACATAGTATTGCGAGACAGGAGGATTTCTTTGGTTACAAAGAAAAGGATACTGGGCTGTTGCGTGACATCTGTCTTTCTTTACGGCAGCGAATGGTGGACGATTTCCTCAAAGATGAAGAAGCAAATCCAGGGGAACGGAGATGCGGTTCTATAAAAGGATGCTAAGGACATCATGAACCGAGCGTGTGAGCGACGATGAAGTCTTAGAGAGTTTGCAAACAAGGAGGAGGCTTATACTTAATATCAGGAAGTGGCAGCTGAGGTTTCTGAGACACATAATGAAGAAAGAGAACCTGGAGAATCTGATACTCACGTGTCGAATAGCGGGAAGAGAGACAGGGGAAAACAACGCATGGCATAGCTGGCGGGCTTAAGCAAGTGGATGGCAGAACGTGGTCTGGGGGAGGAAGTAGAGGGGAGGTAATTGTTGTGAGATGCAAGGGATATAGGATGGGGAGCAATGATAGTCTACGTCCTGAAAGGATATGGCACATCAAAAAAAGAGAATGATATACCCAGACGCATCTACTAAGAAATTAAATTAAAATGTTTAGTAAAGTCTCGCTTCTGACGATATTTTGTAATGACTGTTCTTAGACGACGCTTCCTGGCGACCTTTCCAGATTATTCTTCCGAAGAGTAACGACTCTACAATTCCGTTCCCGGTGACATTTAGCTGCGCAACTGAATAAACAGCCCTTTCTGCCAAATTCCTCCACCACATCATAATTCATCACGACTTGTCAGTTTCGACCCCGTGATTATTCGCAAGTGATCTTAATTTAAACATGGAAGCTTCCATATTCAGCACACAATTTCACGGATTTTCCTATTTTCTGCACGCAGATAATTATCGTGTCTCGTGATTGCAGCGATATCGTTCACGATTCCTTTCAACAATTTAGTCACAATATATATTGTTTCAACCGTCCTGGGTAAGGCGATAATCCACATCCGCGTCCTGGGTTAGACGATAAACTACATTCGCGTCCTGGGTATGACGATAAACTACATCCGCGTCCTAGGTAAGACGATAAACTACGTCCAACGGCTGGATCTGATCTAGAGTTCTTTTAGGAGGGTGGAATCCCTCTAAAATGGTTGGTGTTCCCAATTCCACCCTGACCCGGGATAATAGCACTTGTTCGAGGTACCAAACTAGGGTCAAAACATTATGAAAATGAAGTGTAAAAATAGGTTTTAATACCAGAAATAATTTGTAAATAATTATTACTAGTAATAAATTTTTGAAGAAAAAATTTCACAGCAATACATTATTACCAGCAATACATTTTTGGAAAAAAATATTACCAGCAATACATTTTTGAAAAAAAAAATTACCAGCAATACATTTTTGGGAAAAAAATATTACCAGCAATACATTTTTGAAGAAAAAACAATTACCAGCAAGACATTATTACCAGCAATACACTTTTGGAAATAGAAATATATTACCAGCATTATATTTTTGAAAAAAATGTTACCAGCTATACATTTTAGAAGAATAAAATATCACCAGCAATATGTTTTTGAAAAAGAAAAATAATAATATTAACAGCAATAAAAATGTCGACATTAAATAATCTATTGAGGTTGATATGCCGTAAAACAAAACCAACCAAACTATTGATTGAAAAATCATGTTTTCCGTTTACTGAATTATTTTCATCTCACATCTGTGAGTGCATGTGCTGCTCCTGCCGTGGGGATTGATACTTTCGTTGTAACGCCTTTCAAATAATTTAGCGTAGTTGAAAATATTGTCAGGTCCGACATTGTTACATCAACAGCCAAACTCAACGGGGAGCTGTTAGGCTTCTTCATATAGCTTCAGCCGTTTCTCGTACTGCTCTGCAAACCGGATTAGAACTGAATCAAAATAATATATACCATATATGGAATAAATTATTTCACAAACTTTCGAGCCTACCAAAGTATTTTAATTAATTTCGCTTTCGTATAAGCAAATCTCTGAAAACAAAGTAATAATCTTGCAGCGCCAAAGAACAAAAAAGAAATGAATGACCCGAAAAACTTTGGTCATTCATTGACTGATTCGTTCATTTAGCATCCTATCAATTTGTTATGGGTCATTTAATTTTCTTGTGAGCTTTGAAGTAATAAGAATTTCATATATGTTATTCTGCTTTCACATTTGAATACATGGTAGATGATACTCAGCTTTTGTGCATATATACGTTTGTTTGTTTGTTTGTTTGGCCTTTATGGCATATCAACCACTGGGGGTTATTTAATGCCAAATCCAGTTTATATGAATTTTAAATGTCTATTTTGAATGGAATAAAAAATGTATAGCTGGCAACATTATTGTTTTAAAAACGTATTATTGTTTCAAAAACGTATAGCTGGCAACATTATTTCTTACAAAAAACGTATAGCTGGCAACATTATTTCTTGCAAAAAACGTATAGCTGGCAACATTATTTTTTATAAAAAACGTATAGCTGGCAACACTCTTTCAAAAACTTATAGCTGGCAACATTATTGTTTCAAAAACGTATAGCTGGCAACATTATTTTTCCGAAAACATTATCTGAGACCTTGCTGTTGGATGTAGTTTATCGCCGTACCCAGGACGCGGATGTAGTTTACCGTCATACCCAGGACGTTATATATGTTTGTGTGGCCGTGATAACTAGAGATGATTGTATGTATGTTATACTTTTTGGTATGTTGAATTTATATTTTGGAATACAGTTTTGATTTGCTTAATTATAAGTTATTATATGAATTATCATGAAAGAATTCTTTCGTTTTGATATCAACCTCTATGGGTCTTTTACTGAAGAAATCTTAATATTTTTACATAATATTATTCTTTAAACTACATATCTTTTACATGATTTTATACTTTTAGAATATAGGTATCCTCACACATATATATATATATATATATATATATATATATATATATATATATATATATATATATATAATTGCGTCTAGAATGAATATATATATATATATATATAAAAGTGAACATTGAATTCAATACTCAGAGGCGACAGGCTGTTTCATTCTAGACGCAAATGTCAGGCGGCCTGATGATTACGTCCAGCATATGAAACAGCCTGTCGCCTCTGAGTGTTGACTTCAATGTTCACTTTAATATTTACATTTACATAGGCTCTATCTTTGATATTGAGCACTTTATCCCATAAATATAGCACACTTTAAAACTATATTTCTTCATATATATATATATATATATATATATATATATATATATATATATATTAAAAATCATAAAATGTATTGTTGGGAATTTTGCTCTCATTTGCCCCCAAAGAGAACCCTCCCTGCCTCCCATCAGGATGGCTGATGCTCAACTCCACGAGATCGCCTCTCCGCGCTTGTTTGATCCCACGCTGTCCACTGACCTGAAGTGGAACAACTCCATTGAATCTATAGCTTCATCTACCGCAAGGAAAGTTGGTTCCCTGTGTCGCGCTAGAAGATTTATTTCGCCTGAGTCCATCCTTCAAATCTACAAATCAATCAGTCGCCTTGCATGAAAAACGGATGCCATATATGGTCTGGTGCTCCCGCTATTCATCTCAGGGTCCTCGACACAATCCGGAGACGGATATGCTACGTGATTGGTTCTGACCTGACATCCCGTCTACAGTCAATTTTTCACAGATGTGCTGTAGCATTACTCTGTCTTTTCTAAAAGTATTTTCACGGTAACTGGTAAAACGATCTACTTTCACTGTTTCCCAAGTTGCATGAATTTAAGCGTGCTACTAAGTTGGCATCTCGGTCCCACCATTTTACTGTACAAACGGCTAAATGTAGCCATCTCTTCTACTCCAACAGCTTCTTACCACATTCCCGTCACTAGAACTCCATTCCTATCACATGCTTCCCTGATAGCTACAATCTTCAAATATTCAAATGTAATGTCAAACATCTTCTGATCCCCGTCCTTCTTTTTAACCTTTTCCTAAACACTTCTCTTTACCCTTACTCTCACTCTCCCTAATCCCTTTGCTTGTGCGATTTGCTTTAAAAAAAATTAGTGTTTCATTTATTTTCATTTTGTTATAAAACGTATTGTTGGTCATTTTATTATAAAGACGTACTGTTAGTTTTTGTTTCAGGTTCTTAATGACTTATAGTTGGGACCCTGGCTGGTGCTATAACCCCGAATTAAGGTGAGCCTGGAAACAACAGCAATGAAGAAGTGGTTCCTCGTTACTCAAAGCCTTCAATCACACGATCAACAGTTTTGCTACCGGGTGTAGTTTCTCGCCATAGGCAGGACGAACAAACCTCAATATCTTTGACCGTCTTCATGTAAGACTATGTTTCCCGCTACAATGATTCGTTCATTTCCCATCTGAACTGAGATGAGTGTATAAAATTTCCGAGTTCGTGATTATGTTTGTAAGCGCAGCAAATTTCATTATATACTTTATTTCATTATCAATAGCCTTCTGTCCTTGGGAAGAAACGGGAAGCGACGATTTGCGATGGCTGACTATTGATTAAACTTAATAAAATGCTTTTTTGGTTCATTAACTTTTGAACAGCGATTCAGGGTCGACAGGAGAAAAGACGTGTGTGTAATTTTAGTCTTCGTATCAATGTTTTCCATAAAATTCTTTAAATATGACACTGCTTCAAAAAGAAAACAAACAAACAATGAAAGGACGCATTAATATACCACGGAATATTTTATAGGGTATATTCAATCACTAGAAGGACTGAGAGCCACTCAATCTAGATGTTTACTTTAAAATCCGTTGCGATGAATGAGATATGTAACATGAATTAAAGTGGAGATGGTAGGAACCGAATTTTATAAGAATAATTTTTTTTCAAATAAGTCACTATTTACAAGACTCGGGGGCCTCTCTAAGTACAGGGTAAATTAGGAGGCCATTTATTTGTACAAAGGAGGGAGACAACGATTGACCCTAGCCTTGAATAGGTTAAGATTGTAGTTATTTGGGAAACATCCTGTTGGGAGTCGGTTCCACAGGGTGTGTGAAGGAGCAGCTTAACTTACTTCTCACCGATGGAATACGAAGGTAATGTGGGTCGTTTGCTACTATGTAAGTGGCATGGCGTGTTCTTGCCGTAATAGTTTACCATGGCGGCACAAGAGAATGGATGTCTTCTGAGCACTTTCCTTGGAAGTAGCGGTAGAGCGGCGAGATGCTTGCCACATCCTGCCTGTGGGAAAAGGGTTAAAAGTTGGAAAATAATTCGTCACTCTCAAGGGTTCGGAGACGCTTTTGAACTCTATCAAGGGCGGAGAGTGAGGTCTTAGCAGCTCCTACCCAAATATGACAACAATACTTCATTTTTGGCCTGATCTAGCTTTTGTAAATATAGAGGATAGCAGGAGGAGACAGGTACTTGTTGGAGCTGTGCAGTGAGCCGATTATTTTACCTGAAACCTTAGAAACGGATCGTATGTACGAGTTCCCCTTGAGATCGGGTGTCAGTGTGAGGCTCAACAGCATTTCAAGGCACGGTGCTTCCCCGGGAGGAACCCTATTCATTTTGATTGGTGATATTTCGGGGTTTGATCCGCGATAATACAACGTCACTAGCTTGGTCTCCGAGGCATTTAATGTATTCAGCCTGTTTTTACCCTATTGGTTAGTTTGTACAAGATCGGATGAGAGTCACCAATCTCTGGGCATCGAGAGTTTTCGAGGTACGCACATTTATTGTCGTATCGTCGGCATAAATGTTTGCAAGTGATCTGAGTATATTCTTAGTCACATCATTTATGTAGATCAAAAAGAGGGTTAGTCCAAGAACTGGTTCCTGGAGGACGCCTATATACATGAAGATTGGACATGGGAAGCTAATGGTAGTCATTGGGAGAAAGTTATTTTTCTAGAATCTTCTCTACATTTTGAATAGAGAAAAAATGAGGCTGATTCGACTTCGTGGAATAGTATGGGGTGTCCTAGGATTGAAGGTCTGATGTATGAGAGGCGAAAGAATGGAGCGCTGATCTGAACATTTTCCGTGGAGATAGCTACAGATTGGCAATGTTTGCATCTGTACAAAAACGTCTGCACAGTTTACGTCTTCTCCCGTAAAGGATTATGCAATATACGAAGGCAGGGAAAGTGAATATTGAGGGTCCTAAGGGCTGATAGGACAGTAAAATCTCCTGTCTAGATGAAGCTTTACAGGAGAGGTGCTTCCTAGAACGATATAGTATGCCGACTGTTTTTCCAACATTTTAACCAATGTATTGTGCATTATATATATATATATATATATATATATATATATATATATATATATATATATATATATATATATATATATATATATATATATATATATATAAAAAACAAATACAAAGGTTAATAATTAAATGGCGAGAAATCCATCTTCGCGACCAATTCAATAATATACAAAAACCCCGAATCTGTTTATGAATGAAAAGATCCTGTTTTTATAAATTTCCGTTGCATTAGATCTTTTTTATTTTACAAGCTTTCGTCTGTTCCTACAGACATCCTCAGGTATGAAATAGATTGTGTTCTTGTTTTTACTGTCAGTAATAAGTGGACAAACGAAAACAAGGTTGTAATCCGAAAAATGCTATGAGAAATGTGTGTTATTGTTTTGGAACGTGCAATCGCAACCCTGAGTTTGAATTTAAATTTTAAGGTTAAAGTCCTGCGTTTATGTACAAATGTAAGAGAATTCTTCATCAATAATTACAGTAATGTCGCACTTATTATCCGAAAGTTGCACTTAGATCAATTATTTTAATTTGAAATATATATATATATATATATTAATTGATTCATCGAGTCTGATAGAAACCTCAGGAATCGAAACCCCGACAGTTAGGTTGGCAAGCGAGCACTATACCAACTGCTCCACCGGGCGTCGATGACAGACTCTAAGAAGCGCCGCTCACTCCCACATTCCGTGGTGGAACTCAACTGAGATTCTCTCTGACCATAGGACTGAGCCTCCTGGAGCCACGACTACTCTCACCAAGCCGCTCCAACTGGAGCATTAGAAGCTGGTTCAAGCGATGATAAACACACATATTAATGAGTAGGATTTGATAATTATATTAATTGATTCATCGAGTCTGATAGAAACCTCAGGAAGCACTGGACGGCCGTGTATATATATATATATATATATATATATATATATATATATATATATATATATATATATATATATATATATATATATATATATATATATATATATATTAGCTGAATGACCTTCGCTATGCTGCGTGTTATACATTTTTTGTAAGAAAATGATGATTGATTTTAAAACATTTTCATAATTTGTGTAGAAAAATGATGCATTTCAATTATAATCAATGATCTTGCCGATGCAACGTCTATCATCTGGTTTCCTATTTCTATGCAGGGTGTCAATAAAGTTCGTGTGTACTTTAAAAAATTATAACTTTATTTGTATTTGCGAAAGAAATAAAAATGTTATAAAGTTTAATGTACCTACTTTGAAGTCGGACTAAAATAACTAATGTAATTTCAGGCATTACTGTAAATCAGTTGGAAAATTTTTTAACGCGGACTGCAAACTCGTATTATTCTTTGCATTGCTAATGATGGAGGACATGTGGAAACTTAAATAAAATGTCAATGAAACTTTTACAAATAGAGATTTACTTCTTTTCAATCCTTTTTAGAAATTATTTCTATAGCAAATACAAATAAAGTTATAATTTTTTAAAGTGCACACGAACTTTATGAACATCCTGTATTTTGGATAGGAGTTTATTCCCTTGTTGAAATTTAGTTAATTTAAAAAAAAAATAAAAAAAAAATAAAATAAAATATATTTCAGCGTGGGTATGCCCCTCAAGAAACCCATTTGATTAAAATGAAATATACTTATCCAAATACTCTAGGGGCCATTCTCTGTGCGGGGTGCCCCCAGGGAACCCCTGTTTGATCAAAATTAAATATACTTATCCAAGTACTTTGGGTAATGTAGTTTTAGAATATATATGGTTATGGGGGTCTATCTCCAAAACCATTAGAAGAGTTCGAGAACAGACAGACAGAGGCTACAACTCTCTCTCTCTCTCTCTCTCTCTCTCTCTCTCTCTATATATATATATATATATATATATATATATATATATATATATTATAGTAAAAAAGAAAGAACAGTAAGATATATAATCCGGTGTTCTTATTGATATTTTTATTTTTACAAAACAGTGCTCAATGTAAATTTACAGAGCGTAAATATTGAAGATGAAACAGAACTAATGATTTAAATTTGATTATGTAATTGAATTTGAAGTTTTTTAGTTTCTCATTTTGAAACATGCTGATTCCTCTGTAGCGATGTAACCATATTTTTAATTCAGTTAATTATATATATATATATATACCCTGAGATTGTCAAAATGAATATATCCTGTGAGTGTCAAATTCTCCTCTTTCTTCATAATTTGCTCTACAGATTTCAACTGAATCTAGATATAATTGTCCTTTTTTGTTTCCATTTTCTATAAAACTTCCCCGTGGCTCACATGCTCCGTCCATGGTATTCTCCCCATCCTCCAGTTGAAACTCCTCTCCCATGCTTGTCTTTCTCTGATTCTAAATAGAAGTGATCTTTTTGTCTGCATTTTCTCTAACACTTCGACATTGATCACACAAATCCGAAGGTTCACTGGGTTAGCGAAAGATGCCTTCCAAAAGCTAAGCAAAGTATTATGAAACATAATTGTGTTTCTACAGATGCTGAGAATGCCATGGACTGAACATGTGAAGCCACGGTGATGTTGTAGAGAAAATGCAAAATGATACTTCGGATCAGAAAGAGACAATTGAAATGTCTAGGGCACATGACGAGGAATGAGGACTTAGAAAAGAACAGATGAAAGCAGCTAACGAGCTTGTGTAAATGGTGGGATTATCAAAAGTTAGGTTAGCAAAAAAACGATACCAAGAATTACAAAGGTTGAAATCGTGGAGTTCTTAGGGAACAGGGTAAGAAGAAGAAGAAGAAGAAGAAGAAGAAGAAGAAGAAGAAGAAGAAGAAGGTGGTGGAGGAGGAGACGAAGAAGAATAAAAGAAAAAGAAGAAAAAAAACGAGAAGAAGAAGAAGGGGAGGAGGAAGAGAAAAGAAAAAAAAAGAAGACGACTGAGGAGGAGGAGCATACGAAAAAGAAGAAAAGAAAGAGAAAGAAGAAGAAAATGAGAAGAAAGAGAAGAAGAATTAGAAGAAGAAGAAGAAGTAGGATGAGACGAATAAGAAGAAAAGAAAAAAGACGAGAAGAAGTGGAGGAGGAGGAGGAGGAGGAGGAGGAGGAGGAGGAGGAGAAAAAAGAAGAAAAAAGAGAAGAAGAAGAAGAAGAAAGCGGAGGAGGAGACGAGGAAGAAGAAAAGAAAGAGAAAGAAGAAGAAAAAAGAGAAGAAAGAAAGAGAAGAAGAAGGAAAGAAAGAAAGAAAGAAAGAAAGAAAGAAAGAAAGAAACAGAAGAAGACGGAAGAGGAAGAGAACTTATAAAGACAAGAACAGAATGAAAAAAAAGACAGATGTTTCCAATAAAGAACAGATGGTATTCATAGATATAAAAGCACCACATAGACGCATTCAAACACAAATTAATTATTTTATAATGGGGGGGAGGTATTTTAAATTATTGTTCCTATGGTTCAACGAAATCTTAACCATGTTCAAGAATTTATGATTCCAACTTTTAAGTGATTAACACGAGAACCGCGCGCCTTGCATTTTAATCTAAGCAAAAGCATTTTAACATTTCTCTGCGATTACCTCTCGCGAGGATGCATGCTACATGTTTTATGAAGATTGGAACCTAACAAAATAAATACGAAAATAATATTTCGATATAATATTTTTCCTTGTTAACGGATTGCGAAGTGTGATTTGTTTAATCATCCACCATGAAGCCATATTTCACGTCAGGTTTAATCATTTGGATTGTCAACCATTTTTGAACGCGTTAGAAATCTTTCCTTGTATTTTATTATTTATTTTTATAGATGTTCATCTTGGATAGAAAAAAAAACAAACAAATATTCTTTGTTTTTAATCAAAGAACAATATGCTAAACGGACAGAATAATATGAACTGTTCTATACAGTGTAACCTGGATATAAGAGTGTTGTCGGGACCGGAGAAGAAGTCTTTTATATCCGGGTTTCCCCTTATATCCGGGTTTGGTCTATTTTATATACACTAACACAAGCTCTAATTTTGGACCAGATAAAATATCTCTTATATCCGGGTTTCTCTAATATCCGGGTTACACTGTAGTAAAATAAATAAGCGTAAATACTTTCTCCGTCATATTTTACTTTCTGTTTTCAGAAGTGGCTGAGTTAAAATATTTACACATTGTCTCTTTTTATACTTTTTAAAAATGAAACTTTCTACGCATACAAAATCGACTCTTAAAAACGAAATAGAAAAACTACCTTTCGTATCAAAGTCAGGCTACCGCGTAGTGTAATGGTTACCAAGCTTGTCTCGCAATACCGAATAGCAGCGTTCGATACACCCTGGCTTACCTTATAGTTCCGGCCCTTGTGATACTCCCAGGCTGCCCCATACATCCGGCCCCGTGCCATCTCTAACCTATGCTTGGAATATCAGAGATTTTATTTCTTTTCCTCTTGTTAAACCGATCATCTATCAGACAGCATTATGAGAACTTAGTATTTAATTAGCAACCATTTCATACCGTTTTTCGCTGAAATACCGAGCCGTGTTTTTCTTGTTTTTTTTTTGTTTTTTTAACAGCCTTGACAGATCTTGATATGGACGTCATACATGGCGTACATTGCATTCTGAAATGTCTAAAATATAACCCATATACAAAATTTTTCCCGGATCCGGGATTATAAATGTCTTCTAATGAATAAATCCTTTACGTTTTAAAAAGATAATACATCATCAGATCCTATAGATGTTCACTACAAAAGCACGAACAAAAGGTTTTACTAGTTACACTATTAACATTATTTAGACCGTTGTCCCCATTTTTATTGCCTTATTCACAACGTTTCGACCGTTGCATACCCCGGGATTCTTCAGTAGACATTGGTTGGAATTTCGAACCGAACATTTATTTTGTCTGCAGGGGAAGATTGTTCTAATTCCACTTGCCATGACTTTGGTTATCTCAAATATATTCGTGAATTGAAATGACAGAAACTTCGAGAATGGAGTTACCATGAGTAAGTAACTGAAACTCAGAAATCCAAAGGTATTATCACCTTGATTGAAGTAGCACCTCTTACACTGTAAATCACTATCTCGAATGGCTAAAAAAGATAATTCTAAAACCTTATTATGTATGTTACCAGAGACCTTATGGTTTTCTTCTGGGGGTCTCTAGTTTGACAACCTAAGTTGTCTTCCTCTCTTTTATTTCTTCTCTCGGTCGGGTGATCACTAGTTGGTTTGTTCGGAAGTAAAATGAGAACTTAAAAAAAAAAAAAACGATTTTTAAACTTATTTTATTAGGATGGTGCAAAAATAATGACGTAATAATGACGTTCTTTGACGTTAGAAAATACGTCAAAAAACGACATTATTACGTCTTTATTTTTGCACCAACCTAATATTAAACACGTCGGCGTGTACATTTTTTTAACTGGCCAGTTGGGTAGCTCTATCACCCACACTGGTGTGCAAGTTCCCCAAGACAAAATAAGCACTTCTACTGTATATGACTTGTAAAACTTAACTCCCTTGAACCACTTTCTATTTCTATAACATTCCCGCGCTAGTTTTTACCCCTCAAAAACGACTTCCTCTGTCTTGTCAACCATCTTACCCTAAAGGTCAGACTCAGAATGTCTGACCCAAATTACACTAGCACAAAAAAAAAGTGAAACTATTATTTAACACAATTCGTTGTTATCCTGGGGCCACTGGTTGGTTTCCTTCCCCAAAATGCCCTAAACATAACAGAGGATTCTAAGCAGAAGTTCTAGGAGGCTAGAGATTTAACAGAATTCTATTAAAACGCGTATGGTTAGTATATAATTATAGCAACTGTTACGCGGCAGTGTATTATTAAAGCCGTAAAAAAACAAAATCAATCAACAATCTTTAGTGTGTACGCTACGTCCTGCAAATATCTCATAAATAACAGACAAAACACCACCCGAATGATGTCACATACGGTGATGAAATGGCTATACTGTGAAATTTCCAAATCCTCGTTCTGGGGAGTTCCTTGTTGACGTGGTTTATTCCATAATAATAATTATTTCCTTTTTCGGCCGCTGATCGCCAGTTACTTTGTTCGGTGATGAAATAGACATGAATAAAAGTAATTTTAACTTACTCCTTTATTAAACACGTCGACGTGTACATTTCTAACTAGCCACTGGGGTCACTCTATTAACCCCTCTGGAAAGCAAGTTCCCCGAGGCACAAAATAACGCGTATTACTTCTTCGACGTCAGTTATGTGCCATGCTTTATATACGCATAGGTGATCATGTATCTTTTGATACATCACTGATGAGTTTCCCGTAATTTTCTTATTGTTCCCATTAGTTTTCTCTTTAATTATTCCTAGTGCTGCTATTATTACTGTAACCACTGCTATGTTTAAAAACTCCATCTTTCAAATTCTTTTTCTAGACCCTTATATTTTCTTGCTAAATTTATTTATTTATTTTTTTAAAAATCTATTTGACTTGCATTTATTTTAAAATAACATGCAGATAAAAAAAAATGATCTAGGGCAGGCGAACGATGTGATATTAGGTTGGTACAAAAAATAATGTCGTTTTCTCACATAGTAACATATGTGAGAAAACGACATTATTTTTGCACCAACCTAATATATTGTTCTTTCCACGTAATTAAACAAAAACAGCTATTAACAAAAGAGAAAACCTTAAATAAACAAAGATCCTCACAGAATATTGGATGTGCTTGTTAAAACTATTTTTTGATTCCTTGGAGACATGGTGTATCAGACTTTTTGCTGATTTGTTGTTCTTTCCTTTATCAGTCCTAAAGTTCCAACACCAACACGAAAAGTTTTAATTTTTCAGTTCCACATTTTTCTATTTCACTCTCCAGGTCTTTGCCTTTTTTTATTTTTATTTTATTTTATTTTATTTTATTTTATTTTATTTATTTATTTATTGCCAAATACTTCGCAGACAGGATTTTGTCACTTGGTATACTCAATTAGTATGCAACCCTTTTCTTTTCTGTTTTTAATAATAATGTCATAGCGATCTACGTGTATTATTGGATCTGTTGATAGATAAATCCCAGAGAATACTAACATCTGCTCCCTCAACTACAAATTCAGGTTAATATTTATACCAATTCCAAGCTGTTTTTATTTCTTCATACTTACTGATCTTTCAAGCAGATATCGATCTATCCTGTCATATCGGTTTAGGCATACACTGCGTGAGAGAACTGAGCACCCTGTCGATCGATAGTTTCAATGTATTGGTCACGAACCTAAATTTTATCTCAGTATTATTATGCAACATAGAGCTTGGTAGTTGAGTGTAAGCAGGATCTGCTTCTCTGCAGCAAGAATAAAACCTTTCAGCCTCAACCTAAAGTTTGGAATTGCGTAGTCACTGGTGGGTTGTGAATTGTTCTACATCAGTATTTTTGAAACTGAATTATGTACAGGTTTCTGCTTTCAGCTTTTTCTCTATTTGCCTTTGGCTTCAGTTGTGTCGACTTCAACATCGAACCTGATTTCTCATGTATATTTATTGGATTTCTTTCGATGCAGAATAAAGCTTTTTTTACTTTATCCATGCTTCATTACGAATTGTATCATACAATCGGGTATAATAGCAAGATAATTATAATTTCCCATAATTGAAATTTTGTAAGAAAATTTCCAGTTGAATCATACCTTTATCCTCACTGCTACTTGGCAGAAACTTTCGGTCAACAAGAGATCTAGGGTCAGAAACTTTCGGTCAACAAGAGATTAAAAAAAAAAGATAAATTCAATAGCATAATGGCATTTTCCACTGAGCAGTTTAAAATCAAAAAAAGAAAATGGTGCATTCTTTTTTTTTTAAGCATTTCACCCCAAGCAAGGCAAGAGTGCCACTAGCAGGCAAGGGGTTACAGAAAATGGGAGCAAGAGTAAGGAAGCGTGATAGAGGAAAGGATAAAGAGAAGGGTGCGGAATAGAATAAGGCATCTGGGGATGTCGATTGAGATTTCATTTGAATAGAAGGAGATTATAGCTATCAGGGAAGCAATTAAGAGGAACATAGTTTCACACAAGAGACGCTTGAGACATGAAGCTGTTGAAGTAGAAGAGACGGCTACATTAATCGTTTCGACAGTGAAATGATGGGACTGAACTGCCAACCCATTATTAACACGCTTAAATTCATGCAGTTTGGGAACCAGCGAAAGTAGCTCCTAGGTGCAGTTACCATGAACGTATTTGTAGAAAAGGTAGATAGAAGCGACTGCACGTCTGTGAGAAAGTGACTGTAGACAAGATGCCATATCAGGACCAATCATATTGCATATCCGTCTCTGGATTTTGTCGAAGACCTTGAGACGAACAGGGGGGCCCCAGGCCATATATAGCAGCAGTACTCCATGCAAGGGCGAATGGTTGATTTATAGATTTGAAGGATTGATTCTGCCGAGAAAAACTTTCTAGCGCGACACAGAGAACCAACTTTACTTGCTGTAGATGAAGCTATTGATTCAATGTATCTGTTCCATCTTAGGTCAGCGGACAGTGTGAGACCAAGGAGTCGCAGATATATATATATATATATATATATATATATATATATATATATATATATATATATATATGTGAGTGTGTGTGTGGTGTGGGGTGTGTTCTTCCAAATCGTTACATGTTTTTGCAATTTATATGGAAGGTAACAACTTGTAAGGTGTTAACAGATTAATGATAGGTCAATTGTCTTTAGTATTTTCTGCGTCACTGTATTTTGGTAGCAAGTATCTGCCATGTTGCTAGAAACAGTCTGGTGTCTGCATGGGCCCCAGCATCATTTCATTAAATAGGATTGCGATCATAAGATTAGCAGAAGAGAAACTTTCAAGCATCTTTTTTTCTTTTTTTTTTTTTTGCATATGTCCTTTGAATACAACTTTTAATATTCAGAATCCTATATCGGCCACCAAAATTTCCAATCGTTCACTATTTTTTGTTCAGATGTTAATCGTCCACACAACAGTTGAAATCGTACACCAGGGGTCGATAAAGCCCGGGTCGGAAAAATCTGCTCTAGTACAAATTCCATTCATGTATCATCACTGATTATATTTTCAGTCATTAAAAGCCTTTCCAATTCATCATCATTAATTGTCAATTCTTGGTCATTTGGACTTGTGAGATTTGCTAAAGTTGCCATTGCTGTGCTTGAATAGTGATCCCCCCCACCTTTTTTTCCTCTCCCGATCTTTTAACCATTTAAATGTCCTAATTCAATTATTTGTTGTCTCCTCTTATGCTATTCAAGAATATGCTTATTTTTCTTTCCAATGCTGTTTTCTCTATTCTGACTGTTTGGTTTCTGTAATATTTGGCTTCGTATATATCAGTAAAATTTATGTCGTGCTTTAGGCAAGATATTTGACAGTTCTTTTTTTTTTAATGGGTTTAATGGTTCTTTACACTGCAATAGACATTGTCTGTTAACTTTAGATACTTAATCAGTTCTTATTTCTTTATTCTTATGAAGTTTCTTCAAAATATTTCAACTTTCAATGCTTTTATATTCTTCTTGATGTTTAATCTTCATCTTATATTATTTGGTGATTAGTGTTTCTTCTTTTTCCTGGAGTATTTTAAACTTTAACTCAAGGACTTGTGCAGATGCATATATCAATTAGGTATTTCTTGTGTCACCTATTTCGCTTCATGAAAAATTCTTCTTCTTCTTCTTATTATTATTATTTCCTTTGATTTTTGTTATCTACTCATTTTTTCCTGGGTCCCGACGACATATCTAAGGCCAGAAATGACATAATAACATTTTCCACTGCGCGGTTTAAAATGAGAAAAAAAAACATACGTATTTTACACATATAAATCCCTTTGTAAGGTGTGGTCTGTACTTGTGAGAACAATGTTTTGTATATCTTTAAGGTATAGGCTACTGGGAATCCCTTCAATGTTCTATTGGAATCTTTTCCGGTCAATTTGAGGACACCAATTGCAACTGGAATTGTCGATGTCTTGATGTGCCCCATTTTTCAGATTTCGATTTCAACGACCTTGTATTTTGATACATTTTTTTGAAGATATTCAAAGATACATCTGCAAGAATAAGGCACATTTGTCTTTGCGATATCTAATGACGATGCCTCAGTGATTTGCTTTGATTGTTCTATCTCTGTGTATTGTAAAGACCCATAAAATTGCAATCTCTGCAACCGGGTCTGGGTGGTGTTCATAGCAATTTCTTGCAGTTTCCTTTCTTTAAGCGTTGCAGATTTTCCATTGTAGATATTGGCGCATTCTATCGTGCCGTGATTTATATTCAGTGGGTGCCAGTACCGCGCAAGCTGATACAAGATGGTTCACTGTTTCTGGATATTTATCACGGAATCTGCATTTTGGACTAACACATTTTTTCATTATGTGTGCTTGGTAATTTCTATTTCGCAGGCATTGGTCCTATTCAGCAAGAGTAAAACCTTTAGTTTCAGCTTTTAATCTTTCATTACGTTGCCACTGATGGGTACAGGTTTTGTCTACATCAACCCGCCTGGCACGAGGAGAGTATTGACTGTGAAGTGACCCATCTTGCCATCGTTTCTGTATCTGGTCCGTTGTATTTGCCTTCGCTTTCTTTTTTAAGTATTTTGCAGCTTGAATCGGGGTATTATGCTTTACTTGTATTTCATTATTTAATTATTTATTTACTAGCAGCATGGCCCGTGCTTGACTCAAAAATCGTACGACTCATACAGCAATTGCTATTACTTGTCCATTCTTGCCTTTGCCGTGCTGATGTTGCTACATGCCTTACTTCTTGCCTATCTCACACTGCGAATTTTTTCAAAGATCTATACTAAACATTAAATCTGTTACGAAAATAGAACTAAACAAAATGAACACAAAACGATCAGCTTTGAAAAAGGACTCGTATCTGGAAAAACCGAATGAAAAAAAGAATGTTAACATCAAATACTTTTTCACACCCAACCCAGTTCTGCGGAATCAGAATCAACGTTGAGTTTAAGCAAGCGAATGAGCCAATTGGAGTAAAGTGCCATGCAGATTTAAATTTTTCCCACTTGTGACGAAAGCAGCTATCGATCTCTTTTGTATGCTAGCATGCTAGTTAACATTCGTGTCAGTCAGCTTTTGGCTCTCACGCTAGCCAATAGAATCTTCCTGCCTATTCGTGGCAGCCAGCTATTGAGTAAAAAATTGACGCAAACTACATGAAAACTGCCGTAGAAGCATGAAAAAATCGATTATTTCCACTATCGATAGGAGTTGGGAAATGTAAAGTCGGTCTTGGCCTTTCTGCTAACTTGGAGCATGTACATGTAGATTTTGGTGCAAATCCGTCGAAAATTGCGGCCGTGCATTCATTACACATACACAGAGACACACACACACACACACACACACACACATCCTGCCTTTTATAGATAGACATTTATTATTACTTTCGTCTCTACCATCAGAATATGTCGAGTAGAGGAAGCTAAACTCTAGTACCTCTCAGATATTTTAACGTTGCTGAAAATATACACATATTCAACCTTCAGCCTATACTGCATTTTATGCTTGGCAGTCATTAATTACAGTTTCTTGGAGAGAGTGCATTCTCTGTTAAAATCAACATTTGGTTAATATCAACTGATGGCGGCGAACTTACCGGAAACGATGATCATGAGTGACATTAATTTTTTTAAAGATCGTAGTGGACAAGAAAATAAGGACACGTGTGATTTCTAAAACTATTAGAATAGAGCTTGCAGTTATATTTAGCAATTTGAACAGTAAAATGATGAGACCTATCTTCCAATCTAGTACTACACTTTAAATAATTGTTTGTTTGGGTTTTATGGCATATCAACCACTGTGGGTTACTTAATGCCAAATCCAGTTTATATATATATATGCCAAATATATAATTTTTAAATGCCTATTTTGTATGGAACATTTTTAGCAAACTAGAGCTTATTTGCTTGTACACTGCAAAATAATCCTAGGTATTTTTGTTTAAGTCAAGAATTTCCATTTGATAAGGACATTTTATTTGCAAAATGGTAAAAGGTAGGATATGTTGTTTACACATCAGTCTACATCTTTGATAAGAGACCAATTCTTTTTAGAAAATCCAATATAATTTTTGGTTCAGTTTTTGCAAATAATTTCTTCATGTTCCTGATTGCAAGGTGGACCTGAGAACACCAGCAATCAAGAAGTGGTTCCACGCTCCTCAAAACCTCCTGATCAGAGGCCTTGCTGTTGGATGCAGTTTAACGTCATACCCAGGACGGACTTTAAATAAGGAAACTCTTTCTAAATTACAGCGAAGATAATTGTATCCCTGACTACTTCAGAGGGATAGCGCATAATATCAGTTATTAGAAATCCAAGTTTTAAATATTAAATTATTTAAATTATTACTCATAACGTCAGTTAATATTTACTTTTAACTTAATTTTAAAAATGTTAAAATAATATAATAAAATTAGAAATCACTAAAAATTGTCTATTTTTTTAATCATTTTAAGGCGAAATTTACTCACTGTGAACTCTCCTTGCGACGAACATATGCTACTAAGGAGTTAATTAGGTAACACTTCTATATCTAGTCAATTTCTACTTGGGTAAAACGACCCACTTTTTAATATTAAAACTTTAGTTAATATACCGTATATACTCGCGTAGAACGCAAGGTGGAATAATGGATAGCAGTTTGGGTTGCGGAATCGGAGAGCCGAGTTCAAATTCCAGTCAAATCTATTACATTCACTGACGGGCTAATAACCTTAGAAAAGGTATGAATCGTCGTCTTCTCCACACACCCCCAGCTATGGGTAAATAGCAGGACAGACCGGGTTCTATAACCTTGGATGGCAACTGGTCTACCGCAGAAAGAAATAGCAATCTACTGTAGGAAAAAATATGGCTCGTTAATCATGTATCGAAAGATACCTGATCACCTCATCGTGTTTCACACATGCCGCATAACTGACTGATATATTCGCGTATAAATGCGACTTTTGAAGACCTAAGTTTGAAGCTAATTTGATTATAGTAAGTGGATATATAGTTTGGCCAGCAGTACATACGTTAATATTATGTCTGTGGTATGAAGCCACCCACTTAAGTTTTGCTTCAAAAATAGGTTTTCAAAATTCGCATGATAGGTGTGGATATACGGTATTTCTTTTTAATTTAAATTGGTTTTGTTTGATATGATTTTTCTCCAGAAAATGTCTCCCGACAGACAGAATTGTTCACCTGAAACCCTTTACCTACCAAACTACCTACCTAAATCATTAATAGGTTGAGCCCCCGACAGCTACCTTACCTCACCAGCACTCATGGTGTTGGCAGAGCGTTCGAACCTCCCCCAGCGTCAGATGGGTCTGCTGGAAATCGAAATAGATGACGTCTTACTAGCGATTGCGTGGCCTGCCCTGGGGTCGTCTTTAGTCTGCAGATGGTGAGTCATCACGTCTTTCTGACAGTAATTATTAACGCGAGTAAAAAAGCTACTTGGTGTTCTTACTCGGTTTTCTAGTTCCTTGTAAAGTCTTTTCTTTCCATTGCACTCTCTGTAACCCCTTTCGTCGTAGTGGGACTATCACCTTGCTTGGGGTGAATTGATTTAAAAAACAAAACAAAACAAAACACGGCGCCTGAAGACACATTCAAATGTGTGTTATATTATCTTTAATTAGGGAGACTATTGTGAAAGTTACCCGAATTACTCTAGGAGAGATAATCCGTCAATTATATTTTGTAAGTTAAAAGGAAAATATCCTTGTTATGAGACAAGGTGTAGATTGTATTTGGTGTTGTTTTCATCAGTTGGGTATCGTGGCTCTCAGCAATTTCCTTTACTAGCTATTTACAATAGATTGGTATTTAAGTCCCGTCCTTTTACTGATGAAATAGCTAAATACAATCGCTATTTCTAATACAGCAGTTTCTTTTCTCGTACTTCCCACCTGTGGAACTTCTTTCTGTTTCCTTGCTCCCCTGATAACTACAAGCTTCAAAACTTTAAATGCAACATCAATCGCCATCCACTGTTTTCTTGAATCCCGTTCATGTTTTGTCCTTTCCCTAATCCCTTTATTCTCAGTCTTCTCTTTCACTTTCACTCCCTGTAACCAGCTGCGTACTATTGGCATTGCCACCATGTTTTTTTTTAAATGATTAAAAAAACCTCTTAGTAAATTTCGGCTTTTTTCTCTCTCCCTTAAACCCTAATCGATCAATCATGTACACAACTTAAGATTACTATGTCTCTCTTTTACCTTCAATCTGCCCCGTGAGTATCAAATATCCCAAGCCTTCTTTCCTCAATATATGCTATATAAATTTCAAACGTCTCTTCCTGATGTTAAATATAAGTGTCTCTTTTTGTTTTCATTTTCTCGAAAACATCGTCGTTGCTCACATGTTCAGTCCTTAGTGTCGTCAGTATCCTTCGGTAGAACCACATTTTTATTGCCTAAAATCGTCAACTGTGAGCTGATTTTCCAGCATTCACTGAAATATATTAGGAGGGATATTACATAACAGTTCATTAAGGTTTTATTCGTTTTTAACAATTTTTTGATCTTACAGTGTATATATATATATAGCGAAACAGTCTGTCTGTGGATGACGTTATATATATATATATATATATATATATATATATATATATATATATATATATATATATATATATATATAACGTCATCCACAGACAGACTATATATATATATATATAACGTCATCCACAGACAGACTGTTTCGCTGTTTCACAGCTCATCAGTGTGGCTAGACATCCGGTTGCTTCTAGCTCGGATCGAAACCTGACTGAATTGGTATCAGCCGCAGATTCTACCACTAAGACGTCGGCGCTCGGCAGGGAAGCAGGTGGATTTTTAGCGTATTTATTTTTAGAAACACGCCCAGTGACTGACAGTGACTCGATTCGCCATGCGAAGAGTCTCGCTATATATAAGCTATAATAGTCACTGTGTACAAACCCAAACCTACTCCCTAGAGAGCTCAACTGAAATTTATATTTCTTTCAGGAGCCAATATATATATATATATATATATATATATATATATATTAGGTTGGTGCAAAAATAATGTCGTTTTCTCACATAGAAACATATGTGAGAAAACGATAGTATTTTTGCACTAACCTAATATATATATATATATATATATATATATATATATATATTATGGTTCACAGTGTAGTTGAGATTTCTTGCAGGCTTCTGAGGATTATTTAATTATATAGGTCATAAGTTATTTTCTTACAACTTGCAAAAATATCCCTTATACTAGCCACAGTTTAGTTTGGATTTCGCATAAGTTTCTTTCACATAACTAATAATACTGATAGTAACTTATTAGTGTTATTGCTTGATAGTAACTTATTGTTATTGCTTACAAATGTCTATGTTGAATTATAAGAGGCAATATAGTTTGCGTTTTGTGTAGGTTTCTAGTTGATTCAATTATATCATTACTACTTTGTTTTTAGCTTTGAGTAAAAATAAAAACTTTCATTCCAACATATTCGCATTTCCCAATCAAGCTGAAATATTTGTGTCTCTCAGTCCATCCTGGTTGCAGTTCAAAGGATCGCATCCCTTGGTGACACTCATCCGCGTAACGGCTGACGGTTGCATTTAAAAGGCAGTCCTTAAAGCAGACATTTTATGAGATCATAGATCTCCCTGGACGGAAGCCGTTTCAGAGAAAAGTAACACAAAAACTACGCATTACTCCTATTGATTTTCCTGATTTCACAGCCATCGTCACTTTCATCAATATGTTTGACTTTGATATATAAATCACAAAAGAAATCACAATTTGAAATCAATATAAACGAGAATGAATTCAGGCTCAAACCTTTAGGACGAATCCTCGTATATGTGCGGCGGTAAATCAATAAATTCCAATCCCGATACGAAAACTTTGAACCGAAATTTGATCAGAAAAAGTCAATGGATGTAACTGATTCATAACTATCAAAGATTTGTACTAGCACTAAGACTATATTCTTTTTCATCATTTCACCTCAAATGCAAATGCCACTAGCATACAAAGGATTACAGGAAGATTTAAGTGAAAGAGAAGACTGAAAATAGGGGGGAATTGAGAAAGAACAAAAGACGAACGGGTTACAAGAAAATAGAAGATGGCGACTGATGTTGCATTTAAAGATAGGCGAGAAGTGCGAAAAAATAGCCTGTTGGGATAGAAATTCTGGTTACGTTTATTTATTTTAACAGTAAAACAGTGATACCTAGCTGCGAATCTAGTGGAATCTATTAGGTTGGTGCAAAAATAATGTAGTTTTCTCACATATGTTACTATGTGAAAAAAACGACATTATTTTTGCACAAGTCTAATAGATGTCAATCCAGTATCCGAGGAGTCCTGGCCGTTCGCGAGTCGTAGGGGCCCTGAAGAACCCCGAAGGCGCAGCGAAAGCGAGAGAACGCGTGGGAGGGCACCGGTCAGGGAGAGGTGTCGCGGCGAAAGCGGTTCCGGTGGGGAGTTTCACGCTTCCTTCCGCCTGCGTAGCCGTACCCGATTCCGCTGGTGCTTGCCGTCTTCGTCCCGTGTTGTTTCTTCCTTTTCCTCCTCCGGCCGTCCCGTATCGGTTCCCCCACGATTTTCCTGTCGCTGGGAGATGACGAAAGGATCTCGGGCTCTCGTGGCGGCGGGAAAACTCACAGAGGTCGTTCGCGTGTTTGCAGCTTCAAACTTTCCTCCCACCGTCCACCGGTGAGATCCCGCGGCTTGAACTAGTCACGATTTAGGTCGTCGAGTTTAGGCGCTGCGCGCGGGCGCATCACCCCCGGCTTGGTAATTTTTTCTACGAGTACAACTCGACCGACTCTGGCGTACGCTTAAATTCACGTAGTCTGGATACCAGGTGAAAAAGCTTGTAAGAGCAGTTATGTATGAAAATATTTATAGCAAAGACAATGGGAATCCCGTCGGTGAGAAAGTGACTGAAGTTGAGATGCCTGCACAGGATCATTTATATTACATATCCTTCTTTGGATTTTGTCAAGAATTACGGAAGGTACAGCATAAGCACCAGATCATATATCTCAACATTATACAATGTTGAAAAAATACATATTGGCTTTTAATATAAATAATTCCACATAACTGGTGCATAGGAGGTGACTTGCCTTTTTCACGATAACCCCATTCTTTCAGACGTAGCGTGGAAAATATATCAGTAATTCTATCGCTACTTCTAGGACAAGTGATCGAGAAACGCTCAATTCATTACAGTTAACTTCTCAAACCTTTACAGCCAAGAGCCGACACGATACGAGAAAAGGTTTGATTCCCTATCATTCCTTACGTATTCCTTTGGTAAGAAACATGTTCTACTCAGACAGTATCTTTCTAAGAATGGCTACTTTGTAAAACAGACCACGCGTGGATTTTTTTCACGATGACTATAATCCTATCCCCCTCAAATCTAGGGTCAAATATCATCTGTCTTTCAGATCCTCATAATCATCATTTCCTACCCCCCCCCATTTACAAAGAAAAACGAGTCTTGTAATAGATAAGACGTCGAGTTCTAATTATCCCAAAATTTGTCGCAATCATCATCATCATCATCATCATCATCATCATCATCATCAATCTCTTGAGATTTGTAATCGCAGTGGGGGTGGATCCGAATGCAAAAGCCATATTGAATCTCCTCCACACCGTTCTATCAATATTAGATAACAGAAATTCTGGTATAATCATACATGTCCATTGTTTGACAGTGTCCAACAACTTTTTGCGTTTGCGAACTCACCCACGTCTACCTTCAACGGTGCCTTGCCTGATGGTCTTACACAGGCTGCCATAACCTTGTAATGTGTCTAAACCACACCATTTTTCTCTGTTCGATAGTAGCGAGAAAAATCACAATAACTTACATCCAAATTCTATTGGAAATCTATTAATCTACCAATTCTCCTTCCCAGAACTTGTAACTCAAGAATTCAGTGCTATCTTCAAACAATTGTTAATGCCATATTCCCTCGTCAGTACAAGAAATATTATTACGATCCAACATATAAATAACTCATAAAAGGTTGATAAGACATAAACGACGAATTAATCAATCCTTCTATTAACTTCATATCACGCAACACATTCACTAACACTCTACCTAGAGTAGCTCTTGGGCCTTGTATTTTGTGAACATTAGAATAAAAATTTACGTCAACCGAACATTTTCAAAAGTATAATGTAAATTCTTCTTCGTTTTGCTGAATGATTAACAAAAAAATATAATTTCTAACTTCATTATTAATAAGAGTTTATTCATTTTGAATAAATTTCTTCTCTTTTTTTAAACCGTTTTCTAACTTAATGCCATATTCTGGTCATTATTGAGATACATCTGTATGTAGAAAGCGATTTACCTTCAGGATATTTAACTAGCATCCGTAGAACCCCATATAGCTCTAAAACATTGCTGCCAAAAAAAGAAAAAAGAAAGAGATCCCTGATAATTTCCGTGTGAAATATTGCTCGTGCCGCCATTTTCTGTATATCTGTTGGGGAAAAAAACAAAGAGGTTGTTTTCTGTTGTTTCATAAACATCTCTTAGTTCCTTGGTCTCAGACAAATTTCCACCTTATATTTGATGGAAATGTAAAATAATCGCTGAAGTAAGAAGATTTGGATGTCACTAAAGGATAAAAAAATACAGCGTAGTCCTGAAAACAACCGAAGCCATCAGTAACAAAACATGAATATATGAATTATTCTGTAGTAAGAGTTAATATTTGAATAATAGTGGGCCAATATCTGCACTAGAAAATATGCCATTTCTACGGGAAGGAAACTGCAAGGAATTGGTATATCACCAAGACCTTTTTATAGAGATAGGTCCTGTATAAAAATTATGGAACTTTACAATACACACAGAGAGATAAATCAAAGCTATTAGGTTGATGCAGAAATAATGTCGTTTTCTCACATAGTAACATATGTGAGAAAACGACATTATTTTTGCCCCAACCTAATAATAAAAAAGCAAATGTAAAGGAATTTTTAATCCCCCACCAAAATATTTTATTGTTTAGTAATCCCACCCCAGAAAAAAAAATAATAAAGAAACCGTTTCTTTTTAAATCACAGTTTCAAATTTGATAGGTATATTGATACAAAAAAAGCATTTCATGCATTTTTGTGTCTTATGTTCTGAATAAAAGTTTTTTTTTGTTTTTTTTTTAATCGCCCAGACATCAGGATCAAAGACTACAAAATCATAATGTTCTTTCTTATTGGCACGATAATACTGATTATAATGTATCTTTGAAGATCTTCAAAAATCTATCAAAATACAAGGATCTTGAAATGCAACTCACAAGAATGAGAGCATGAGGACATCAATAATTCCAGTTGTAGTTGGAGCCCACGGAATAGATTAGAAAGGGGGGGTCTGATAAACACATTGAAGAGACCCCTGGTAAACCATCCGTTATTTATTTTTTTAAATTATACTCACAAGTATAGTTCACACATTACGAAGAGCTTTATGTAAAATGTGAGTGATCTTTGATTGTTTTAAGACAATGATCAGTGGAAAATGTCATTTCTGAACTTAGATCTTTGAAAGGCATGTGTATATAACAAAAATCAATAAAAGAAGGAAATGGAAAAGAAAAAAGAAAAAAAGGAAACAAGGAATAAAGGAAGAAGAAAAAGAAAAAAGAAGAACAAGAAAAAGAAAGAAGAAAGAGAAAAAAGAAAGAAGAAAAAGAGAAAAAAGAAACAAGAAAACGAGAAAAAGAAAAAAGAAAGAAGATAAAAGAAAAAAGAAAAAGAAAGAGAAAATAAAAAGAAAAAAAGAAGAAAAAGAAAGAAAAAAGAATAAACAGAAAGAAAAGAAGAAAAAAGAAAAAGAAGAAAAATACGAAAAGGAAAGAAGAAAAAATAAGAAAAAAGAAAACGAAAAAACAAAAGTATCAGGTTGGTGCAAAAATAATGACGTAATAATGTCGTTTTTTGACGTATTTCTGAACGTCAAAAAACGACATTATTACGTCATTATTTTTGCACCAACCTAATAAACGAAAAAAGAAGAAAAAGAAAGAAAAGAAGAAAAAAGAAAAGAAAAAAGATAAAGAGAAAAACAAAAATGAAAAAAAGAAGAAAAAGAAGAAAGTAGAAAATAGAAGAAAAAGAACAAAGAGGAAAAAGAAAAAATACAAATGATGAAGAAGAATGATTGCAATCAAAGCAAGTATTGACAGATCACAAGAACAAGGCAAATGTTGGATGTATGGAGAAGTTGATTACACAGTAGCATATTCGATGAATGTCCCAAGACATATGTAACTTTCGCGCCTAGGACCCGGCATGTCGCTTATATAGTAGCAAACCACCCACATTACCTCCGTGAGAAGTAAGTTCCACACAAACAGTTTCTTCCCGCGAACCACGCCTTGTGGAGCAGACTCCTAGTAGTATCTGTCTCCGATCACTACAATGTTTCTTTACCTGTTCAAGTTTGGGGTCAACCGTTATCTACCGATATAATCTACCCCTTAACGCAACCTTCTACCTCGTGTGGTCTAGGGCCTTGTACAGAGTGCAACTTACTGTAAAAAAAGTTGGCACAAAATTTATATAAGTGACATGATTGCACCGGTAAGATAATCCACTGGAAAATATACTGTAAGTCTGGCTTCAGTGTAAAAGAGAAGTGGTATGAACATCAGCCAGAGGCAGTAGCAGAAAAATGACACAAGATATTATGGGATTTCTAAGCCAGACAGATCAAAGCATTGAAGAATGAATACCCGTCTATATTGTCATAGGCGAGCAAAATCATCAAGTATTTGCTCTTCCATATCATATAATAGTAAACTGCAAAGAAATTGAAAAGATAGAAAAAAAATACCAGGATCTGGCTCAGAAGCTGAAGAACGTAGATGTATTAATTATTTCTGAAGTTATGGGTGCGCTTGTAACAACATCTAGAAAACTGAAATGAGGCCCTTGGAAAAAATTTGAATTGAAACCAAGATCGTAAAACTTCAGAAAACTGTCATCATTTACTCTGTGAGAATTTTCAGAAATATATTTGAATTGTGAGGATTCTAGTTGACACCATGTCTCAAAACCAAAAATATCCATTGACTACGTTAATGCGCGATATCAGTATAATTTGTGAAAAAAAAAAAATAATAATAAAAATGGCGTCAGAATGTTGACCATTTATTGGCCGATGCCAATGTGTGTCCGCCTTTCAACATGTAAGCTATGCGACCTTTCATACAACTTGAAATTACATTTTTCTGTTCTTTAACTTTTAATTTCAAGTCTCTTTGACTTTATTTAACTTTAATATTTCCATTTTAATTTTCTTTTTTATTAATTTCTTTTAATTTTTTTATCTATATCTTGAATTTTTTCCCACACTTCCAGCGGAAACATCCGCGCTTTTGATCTCAGTATAATGCATCTTTGTCAATGTAGGTATATGCATTTATATATGTGTGTGTGTGCACGCGCGTGTGCTCCCGCAAGCGCGTGTGTGTATACTTGTATGCGATGGATGATTATATTTTTTTTCTCTTTTTTCCCTTCACATATGGCTACAGGTAGCCTAAATCTCGCCACGTCTTTTTTTCGACAGATTTTTTCTTTTCTTTACTTTTTTTTGGGGGTGAGAATATTACTTTTTAGTGCCCCGTATTGTTAGTAGGTCGATAAATAACCCCAAATATAAAAATCTATTTTACTTTTTCTTTGTTTCCTTTTAATTGTTTAATGAATTCCTTAGTGACCCTTCCGTAAACTTTTAGTCCAGGGTGATCTACCTTATACAGCTTGATTACTATCACTTTTATTCGTGTCAGAAAGTTGAATAGTTTTATTACTATCATTTCCCCAAATGTTATGTTGCTAAAAGGGCACACTTCTGGTTGGCTGCTTCCTCCTTTAACCGTGCGTATTATAGACGAAACTATTGCTTAGTAGCCTTTCATATTATATGACGTGTTGATCATTTAATAACAACTGGTATAATTATAGCTTATCTTTTTTCGTAGTAGATGCAATGCAAGTTTTTTTTTTTATGCTAAAAGGCGCATTGTCGTGTGACAATGGTGACAGGAATGGCTGGGCAATATATTATTATGCTGAAAACACGAAACTTTCAATGAATACAGTGTTAACTCTGCGTAAGTCATGTAGTATTTTCGAAAAACTATAATCACATGGGGTGTTTCCACACTTAAATACAAAAATGTTCATCGTGTTACAATTATGTAAAATATTGTCGTCCCGATGAAAAAATAACATCACAGACAATCTCAGTTTAAAATATACATGAAAATATTTATTGATATAAAAATGATAATAAATTTGTTGAATAAACACTTGCTGTAAATTTTAAGTGAAACACAACAACACTACAATAGAGAAAATTTTTATTCAATAAAAATTATCAATATATATATATATATATATATATATATATATATATATATATATATATATATATATATATATATATTCATGAATAGAAAGATTTTTCATTAGAAAAACTCACATTTACTGGACTGAAAGAGTAATAATAGGTACCTCCATGATATCGCTAAAAATGAGCATAGCATGATGAAAAAGACGCCAAACTTGAAAACAAAATTTTATCGTCTAAATGTTTATGTTATTATTAAAGGAAAAAAATCAAAGTAATGTGGGGGTATATTTTTACAAAATCTTGGTTTTTGAGTCAGGAAAATTGACAGATAATCAATCATGTCAACTATTTTTTTCCATTTTATAAAAAAAAAAGATGAAAATCTCAGTTTCAAATACTTTTAAAAATCAATTATAATTTTTTCATAAGTAATTTTAAACAAATTAGAAATTATGTTTATTGAAAATATTTCGAAACAAGCATTACTTAGTTTCTGCGTCGAAAAGCTACTTAAAACTAAAACAAAGCAAATCATAGTATTTCGCGTCACTTGACAGGTGATGATTGATGATTTCATCACGTATTGACAGCTTATGTGAGGAAAGTTTATCGTACGGGAGGACAGAGGTGATATAATTATTTAGATCTATTTTTATTTTTTTTGTACTTAATTTTCACATTTACGTTTACGATGCTTTATGGAAAATATATTATAAAAAATTAAAATAAGTTTGTTGAGAGTGAGATTAAATTACATAAGAAAGCTATCTAATTAATTAATAGGTACCTTTCTTATGGAATTTAATCAGAAGAATCAGAATACTATAATTTTATGTACATTTATTGCATTTTACTGTGTTATTTGTATTTCCATTCATTTTATTATTAATTACTATTTTAGCGATCTCAAGTAATAATAATAATAATAATAATAATAATAATAATAATAATAATAATAATAATAATAATATATATATATATATATATATATATATATATATATATATATGTATATATATATATATATTTATTAAAGACATTTTTTATGTTTAACGTTCTTTTTATAGAAAAATGTCTTTAATAAATAAATTTTCGGACTTTGTCCATTTCTTAATATATATATATATATATATATATATATATATATATATATATATATATATATATTAGGTACCGACATGGGATCGTTGGAAAATGAGCATAGTAGGATAATAACGGTCATAAACTTGACGAAAACAAAATTTTATCGTCAAAATATTTGTGTTTTTATTAAGAGGAAAGAACTAAGTAATTTTAAAATATTTTCCAAAATTTTTCAATATTTATTAGGGTATTCTAACTTTTGATTGAAAAACCTCGGTTCTCATCATCAGTGAATAACAAAATAACATGGCGGATTTTTGTGTATGTTTTTTTAATGGTAGGCATTAATTTTGAATATCTTGCAAAAATAAAGATAATTGTCAGATTTTATTGAAACGTTTACAAAATATTCACAAATGATGAAAATTATTATAAATACGGTTAATTATTTTATATTTATTAGCTTCCACCAACAATTAATTTTATGAAAAGTCTTGAAATTCTAATTTGTACAGTTTTAGTGATTAATTAGTTAAAAGCACAAGGCTTTGAAGAAAGCAAATCATTTTTTTAGTTGTCCCCCTTCTACCTTCAAACCTGCACTGAATTGTAACACTCAATAAAACAAAAATATTAATTAATTTCAAAAGCTTTCATTTGCTTTTAGTTGTTTGCATGACTATGGATAATATTTTTTGAAAATCACGCATATGTCACTTGTCAATCAACACCTCTGTAAAGGCCGGCTTTCTATCGTTTTAAAATAGATTTTTTTCAGAGTAGAAAGTAAGTAATTTTTGTTTCAAAATACATTAAATTTTAAAATTTCTAATTTTCTTAAATTAATTTAAAAAAAAAATCATAATTGATTTTTTAAAACGAATTTTAAACGGAGACTTTCACTTATGTAAACGAAAGTTCAAATAAATGGCTGACGATCAATTTTCTGTCAATTTTGCTGATCAAAAAAATACAAAATTTTTAAAGAAAATTTTGGACGTGCTAGAAATTATTAAAAAATGGAAAAAAATAATCAGAAAATACTTTGATCTTTCCTCTTGATAACAACATAAATATTTAGACGATAAAAAATTATTTTCATCAAGTTTAAGGTCGTTATCATCCTGCTATGCTTATTTTCTAGCGATCTCATGTTGGTACCTAAGATATATATATATATATATATATATATATATATATATATATATATATATATATATATATATATATATATATATATATATATGACACTATTTAGGGTTGCGAGAAAGAAGAAAAAGAAAGAAAAGGCGAGAATTAAATTTAGCAATCACGAAAAGGACACTAAGCAATGTTATTTTTTCTAAAGAAAAGTGGTAAGATTTTATTTTCATTATCGAGGAAGTAAGATACTGGATTTAATTTGATTTATGTTGACGCGCCGAATAAAAGATAGCCGTCTGCCATGGAAATGGTGAAAATTTCAGGTCGGTCGGGTGGCCTGCGGGCCAGAATACTGGGAGAGAAAAATTAATTGGGTCGCGAAAGAAAATGTCCTCTGGACCATCCAGAGTACAAAGAAGGACAGATTAAACCCTTAACTATCTGCGGAGGTATCATTTGTGTCGGAGCTGGCAATGATAAAAAAAAATTATTTTATCAGAACGAATAATTGGCGGTAGCGTCCAGGTCGCCAGATGACCACCCACTTGATGCTGGCGAAAAGTCTCGATTGATAAAGTCCAGGTGACATTCGGTTAAGATAAGTGTCTAAGGATTTGTTGTCGGGCATGAGAAAATAAAGAAAAGAAAAACAAAAACAAAAAAGAAGATATTTTTTTTCTTTGAGCAAGATTTTTTAAACCGAGGCCAGTCTGGCCTCACCCAAACTGCTTGGCGTCCATTGGCTGAATGGTAGCGTGAGCGGTAGGCGAAGGTAATCATGTGAAGAAGGAGAGGAGGGCCGTTAATGCCCCCCTGAAGGGATCGGTGTGAGATGCCACTGTGACAGAGGGGAAACCCGTTGACACCCCCTGAGGGTATGGGTGAGATAACAAAATGAGAAAGGAAGAATTTGGGAGGACGAAAGATTCCAAAAATGTAAATAATAATTCTTCCTGACCGAAAACAAAGAAAAGCCTTTAATACGGATTTAGAATTATCAAGGAACCTCAAACCACGACAGGCACAACCCGGTTTTGCTCGGCGTCCATATGAGCAGAGTCGCAACGAGTTGTGGTAGTTGAATTAAGGAGTTGGCAGTTGAGACAGACAGTTGCAGAGTTAGTAGAGAGACAGCCTCGCAGAACGCTGACTAAGATTCCACGCAATCACGACCTCAACTTCTAACCAATTTATTCTAATTTATTTTTGAAGAACGACTTAGACTCACACAACCAAAACAAGTTTTACGAATATCGCCTGAAGATACACCAAGAACCAGTTTCCTGAGAAACAATTTAAGATGTTAAGACCCCACTAACAAACACAAAGTGTCACGAATCCATATAAGCGGGTTGGTAGAAAGATGCAGTCCTGTATTCAGCAACCAGATATAAAATTCTGTTATTCCTTTTTTAACACATTCGAATTTTTCGAGTTATTACTTTATTTTCTTTTACATATACTTGTGTGGTATTACCCTTGTTCGGACTCGACTTGCATTACGGCCCGGCGACTGATTGATTTCGTCTACCTAAGATCAAATCACAGGGTAGGTTAGACTAGAAATCAAAACAGTTACTTCGGTAACCAGACGTTGGAGGCGAGCCGGGAACGACAGGGCTGATACCGAACCTAACCAGATTCCCAAAATTCCCAAATTCCGAATCAACAAAAGGTTAGAACGTCACAAGCCAGTTGGTCGTCACAAGACAGGATAGGTCAACGACGGCGCGGAGACAGACGAGGTGACGTCAAAACTAGGTGCCGTGACCGGGATAGCACGGCGGGCGCGGCCAGGCAGACGTCACATTTGGCGCAGCGACATCGGGGGACGTCACATATATATATATATATATATATATATATATATATATATATATATATATATATATATATATATATATGGGTCTTTACAGCGCGTTCCTTATTAGTGAAGCAAAGGAGAAGAGGACTCATTTTATATTCTACCGGAGTGGAGCGTGAGCAGCTCTATTTTGGACTAAATTATTTGAATTTTTTTAAACATTAGTTTGTATTGAACAATAAAAAAGAAAAGAAAGGAAAAACTGAGCGAATCTCTTCGAGAAAGAGAGAATGAGAAAGTGCGCGTGTGTGTGTGCGCCCGCTCACGTTTGTGTGTGTGTGCGCGCACTTGCGTGTGTGCGTGTGTGTTGGATGCTATTTCAAATTCTACCCAGGTTTTGGTAAAGAGGCAAGTGACTTTGGCACCTAGGTGTTACCGTTCTGATGTCCGGGACATTTATTTTATGTTGCAGGAGACAGTCTGAAAAAATGTCGTCAAAAGAGCTAGTCACTTCGTAGAAAGTCTTTGGTGCCATTTTTTTTTTAATTGGATATGTATGTTGTATGAGTGTCAGTGAGAGAGAGAGAGAGAGAGAGAGAGAGAGTATAAAAACTATCTGTAGATATTTGTGTGGTGGGGAAGAAAGGTTTGGACTTTTCTTGTTTTTATGACAAATTTTCATCGCTGAATGAATAAATGAACAAATGTTTTCTTTTAAATTTACTGACAATTTACTTTTGTACAGAATTTTTATCATTATTATTATCATTATCATCATCATCATAATTATTAATATTTAATATTTAAAGAATTTAAAGTTATTAAAAATGAATGATATATTTACGGGTAATAACTTCCGTGTCCTGAAATAAAATTCTAATTTACTTTTTATCGTATATATATTAGCCCCTTAAAATAAATAAAAGCAATTAAAAGCTTTTGAAATTAAATAATATTTTTGTTTTATTGAGTTTTGTATGTTACAATTCGGAGACGATTTTTAGGTAGAGGTGGTCCAACTAAAAAAAAATGATTTAGTTTCCTCAAAGCTTTGGGCTTTTAAGTAATATAATCACTAATCTTCCCAAAACTGAAATTATAGAGTTTTCGTACAATTAGTTGGGGGGGGGGATACATATGAAAAAAAATTGCCATGACTTTAAAGAAGAAAAACATATTTATAATAGGTTCCATCATCTGTGAATAGTTTCTGAAAGTTTCATTAAAATCCGACAATTATTTTTATTTTTGCAAGATTTTCAAATTTAATGTCATACAGAAAAAAAATGGGCTAGAATTTTATTCGTTATTTTACAAGTTCCGGTGACACGAAGAGAAGCAAGGTTTTTTTTAATCAAAATTTAGAATGTTCTAAAAAGAAGGAAAATTTTTTAAAAATAATTAAAAAAATACTCAAAAATAAACATTTAGATGCTAAAATTGTGTTTTCGTCAGGTTGGCGTCTTTTTCATAATGCTATGCTCTGTTTTTAGCGATCTCACGAAGGTACCGAAGTTACCTAACTTTCCTACACATTATTGTTCCACGCCCCAGAGAAATAATACGACCTATCACCACAACTACTGACAACAGAAAATTTGTGTTTATCTGTTGTTCAGAGTGTAATATCTTCACAGTTTTCCCTTGGCAACTGGAACACAGACGAGAATAACTTTTCACCCCCAAACTGTTTAAGTTTTACTGAGCATCTATCAAAATCTTTTAAATGACTATTTGTATAACAAAGTATGGTAAAGGTTACTATCGACGCCATAAAATATTTAAGAAAATTAATTTATTTAAGTTGGAAATTAGTTGAAAACAACTGATATTTTGTGATGTGTTCTTTACAATAAAACCGAGACCTTCTGAAAGGTATCTGTTTTATTTGTTCTTAGTATTGATTTTAATAAGAAAATTTAATAATCGTAATTTAATACTTCATTTTAGTTACATTCACTAGAGATAAAATTAGGCATGTTCACTAAGTCACCAAAATTCATAGCAGGAGGAAAAAGGCACCAAAATTAATAAAGAGTTTTATTGCAAAAGTGTTTATTTTATTATTAAGAGGGAAGACCAAAGTATTTTTTTAATTATTTTAAAATAATTTTAATCCTTCCTAGCACGTTCGAACTTTCGATTAAATATCTTGTTTTTTTTTAGGTCAGCAGTAGTGATTTTCTAAGCCCGATTTAGATGTGGCACAAGGCCGAAAGTATGGGGCACGTAGTGAGGATCGAACTCACTACTTAGTCGTAATTGATCTATTAGGTTGGTGCAAAAATAATGACGATTTTTGACGTTAAAAAATGTCATTATTTTTGCACCAACCTAATAGAAAGACAAGCTTTCTAACATTACACCACGTCGAGGTGCCCCTTTTTAAGTCAACGGTAACGTAATATTTAGCATTATTTTTTCGCGCATTTTTCAGTTGAAATGATGGTATATTAATCTTTTTATGATAAAATAAATAATGCTGGTTTCAAATCAGATTAATTTAACTTTAAATTTGCTAATTTTACTCAAATAACGTATCACAAATACAGTGTAACCAGGATATTTTTCTCGGGTCCCAAATTAGAGCCTGTGTTAATTTATATATAATAGACCAAACCCGGATATAAAAGAAACCCGGATATAAGAGACTTCTTCTCCGGTCCCCAGAACTCTCTTATAGCCGTGTTACACTGTATATATATTATTTTTGGAAGATTTTTACAACTACATAAAGGAAGGTATATTTTAACTTTGGAGAGCTTAAAAAATTAGTAGACATAGTATCTGTGATTTATTCGATCAGACATGTCTAAAAAAAGTATTTGCTACCTAAATACATGAATTTGCTACCTAAATACATGAATTTTAATTATATATATATATATATATATAGTAGCAGCATGGCCCGGTGTTGCCCGTGCTTGATTAAAAAATCGTACGACTCATACAGCAATCGATATCACTTGACTTAAAATATTTTTGCTCTTCCTTGCCTTTAAAGGAGTGCCTTTTGCCGTGCTGATGTTGCTACATGCCTTACTTCTTGCCTATCTCACACTGCGATTTTTTTTCTAAGCTCTATGCTAAACATTAAATCTGTTACGAAAAAAGAACTAAACAAAATGAACACAAAACGATCAGCTCTAAAAAAGGACTCTTAACTGGAAAAACCGAATGAAAAAAGAATGTGAAGAACAAATACTTTTTCACACCCAACCCAGTTCTGCGGAATCAGAATCAACGTTGAGTTTATGCAAGCAAATGAGCCAATTGGAGTAAAGTGTCATGCATATGCATTGTTAGTTTTTGATTTTGTCAACTGTACGTTATAGCAGAATCAATTAGGCACTATCTGTGAGAAAAAAATATATGGATGCAATTCTCTTAGCCAGAAATTTGGAAACGACACACTGTACTGATCGCCATTCGCACTGGAAGCTCCAATACGAACATTGTGGGTTTTGGGTTTTAAAACTGAGGACAGTTCACAGGATCCGGAAAGAGTTGCATGAAATCTAATGGTGATTACGAAAGTGCTTGGAGTTATCATGAGTGATATCCATTCATCTTCTCACAGGGACGCAGACTCAACACAGTGGCCTATATCAAATGCCTTGAGGAGATAGTGTTGCCCTGGGTCAAGAGGGTGGGTGCTGAAAGAACCTATGTCTGGCAATTGGACGCTGCACAATGCCACACAAGCAGGAGAACCCAATCATGGCTGTCAGACATTTTCTGCAACCACATCACCTCTTACATCTGGTCACATATCTTCCCAGAATGCAACCCCTTTGATTATTATGAGCGGAGTGTAGTTGAGCGAGAGACTAATAAAAGTCGCTGTAACAACTGAAGGCAAGGATTATGGCAGTATTCACTACCTTAAACAAGAAGAACGTCCAGAAGAGTTGCAGGAGAATAAGAAGTCGTCTGGAGGTTGTGTTTGAAGCCATTTGCGATGTTATTGAATGAATGTACTCTTTAGTATTTCAAGATATGTTTGCATAATTTTGGTAAATATAAATCTTAAAATGAGATGTCAGTGTTATTTTCATTTTTGCATAATTTAGACAACAATTTATCAATGTAAACCTGCATATATATATATATATATATATATATATATATATATATATATATATATATATATATATATGTGTGTGTGTGTGTGTGTGTGTGTGTGTGTATACTGGGTGTAACAGCAAAATTGTCCAAGTCATGTAAAAGCAAAATTGTCCAGTTAGATCAAGATCTAAACCGTTGCATCTTAGGAATGATTAAAGATATGTTACTGGAATTCTCAGTGACGGAATCGATCATAAACGAAAATGACATGTTCATCATGAATTAATCGTAGCTAAGGTTTGGAAGTTCATAAAGTACTGAAATTAAGTTCAAATATATGTATATAATTCCAGAATCTTTTCCCAACATATAAAATCCACGCCCACTCTAATCTAACTTTCGGCCCTGGAGTAACATGTTGCCTCACAGTTTTCAAGTACGATTTCATTTTCAAATCGTTTTTTTTTTTTTTCCTACACTTTGGACTGTCATAGCTGAAACTCCTTTCTCACGTGCCAAGCATCTAATGAATTGAGTTGGATCTTTTCTAACTGATCTCTTTGGCTCTAAGTTGAAGCGATGATCGCTTTTCCTGTTTTGACCTCGTGATCCAGTTATCCTCATTACTGTTCCCTCTTTGTAAAACTTATTCACTGTTTTGTTTATGATTTTTACTGGAAGCCAGAGTATGAAAGTTGACAGCATTACTGAATGTCTGAATAATCTTTTACCTCTCACCATTGGTCTTTTGGGAAGACAGTGGGTCTGACACAAAACGATTTTAACGAGTTCTCTTTCTAGTTCAAAGGTTTTCTTTATTGATTCCTACGATAAATAGTGTCAAGATGGCTCAACACCTTATCAGAAATCGTGTAAAAAAGATACTGAATAAGTTTATTTTTCTTTTTAGATATTAAACATTTTGTAATATGGACAATTATGCCGTTACACCCGAAATATATATATATATATATATATATATATATATATATATATATTATAGTAAAAAAGGAAGAACAGTAAGATATGTAATCCGGTGTTCTTATTGATATTTTTTTCTTTTTACAAAAGTGTGCTCAATGTAAAATTCGCTTGAAGATTAAAGAGAACTAATGCTTTTAATTTAATATAATTGAAGTTGAAGTTTTTGTTTTCTGTTTTTGAAACATGATAATTCCTGTGTAGCGATGAAACCATATTTTTAAATCAGTTAATTCATAATATATATATATATATATATATATATATATATATATATATTATATATATATATATATATATATATATATATATATATATATATATATATATGGTAGGATTAATGCAAATGTTAAATTTGCCACTTAGATGATTGAGGTTATATTCAGCAACCCGACTTCAGAGTTTCGTGGATAAAACTTATCTTTTCGTTCGGCCAACTCGTCAGGAAGTATCGGCAATTGTCCGCGGATTTTCTCATTTTTCGTTATTTTTATATTGTGCTGAAAAGAAAGTTATCCTCTCTTTGTTGGTTTTAGGCAATCCTGATAAGTAAACATGTTAAACATCGGATGTTTCACACAGGCCTTTGTCCCTTCTAAACTAGTAATAAAATAAAGTTATAATATAATATCCATGTCTAAGATTTATAAGGATATCCTGAAAAATTTCAAGCATCAGTTTTTAAGAGCTATTCTATCTTTAACAAAATCAGACATAGTGCTGTGTTTAAGGTCAGTATTAAGGAATATATACCATTCCCAGATAAGTTAATTCCGAATTCTGGTGTTTCAATAATCAAAAGATAATTAGAAATAATTTTGGTGTGCATGAGAATCATACAGGGTAAGTTATGGTTTGATCTAAAGTAAAAAAAAAATAAATAACAAGTAGTCATTTGGTTTGATTTGCACCAAAATAAACGTAGTTGCAGAAATTCCTCCCCCACATTTTAAATGTTGACCGAAAGACCTACTTAACTGCTGTTGATAAAATATTTCACTGCTATAGTCTGTATTGATTTGGATTTAAAAATGGCATCCTCTTAATGATTGCCTCTGTTCGCCATACATTGCTGGAGAAGATTTCTAAAGTTTTCTATCATCATCTGTGTCATGCAGGTGGCTTTTCTTTAATCACTGAACCTCTAGCCCTGGTATTTTCAACCCACAGAAACATCAATTTTCTACCCGTAACATCATGATTCCGACGAAACATGAAAGGTACTCCGTTTTGCAATTAGAGATCCACCATTTTTTTTTTAAATCGTTTCAGCAGCAAACTAATGGCGTGCTTCAGTCCAATGGTAACTGATTGTATCTGAAATAAATAGTAAATTATTAGTTAGGTGTAAACACTATTGTCACTTGTCTAAGTTTACTAACACCACACAAGTGACAGTTTAGAACGTTGAAGATATTTTTGACGTTTATAAAAAGGTAGAATAGTAACTAGATGACCGTTTTTGAAGTGTTTACTTATTTGCACAAAAAATGGCTTATTCTTGAGCGCAACCGACAGGGTGATGTGTATTAGTAAATGCGTCATTCCTATACATAAGTATAAAACTATTTTAGATTACAAGCTTAGAAGCCGCCCTCGGGCGTACCTTAATCTATCTCTCCACAGTGGGCTTTTGGATCTTCGGTTTTTTTCCAGCATCCTATGTACATAAATGTATATACGATTTTAGACATAATAAAATTATTTTACCTTTTATCGACACCTTAGTTCGGCATGATCTTTCTTCGTATACGCAACAGTTATTTGTTTACATATATTTTGCGCGAAAGTTTTATTTTATTTTAAAATAACAATTCTTTATGATCTCTTCACATAAATTCACTCTTAAAAGATGTTAGGTAACCCGACCTATATAATATTTTGAATATCTCACAGTACGCGTGCTAGAAAAATAAAACAACAACCATATAACCAAAGTACCGTGTTTTGCTTAATTTTCAATTATAGTTTAATTAGACGATACCAATTGCAACTGCGACGAAATTCGAAATTAAAGTTTAACCTTTAATAAAGAATTGATTTTTAAACTTTTCACTCTGTTCGATATTTAAATTTAATTTTAAATGAGTTATTTAATTTTTAGTCGATAGATACAACCTGTTACATCAGATCGTTTATCATTTTCCGAGATTTCTATATAATCCGTGTCCAGGCAGGGCGTAGGCGAACAATGCTCCCCACAACTTCCTATCCCTTGTAGCGCTTAATAAATTTCGTCTTGTTATCTGACCTAAACTTTGTTCCGTCATCCATTTACTCAAGCTCATCTTCTTCCTATATCTCATGTCCATTCAGAGAGTAAGTGATCATAGCTCTTCACAACTTCCTGTACTTTGCAGATCTTAATAAATGTTGTCATTTCGTTATCTCTCCTAAACCAATTATTCAAGCTCGCCAGGAACGTTATGTTGTTTTATTTTGTCTCACTTGTCTTCAATCTGTCCTGTGAGTATCAGATTTTTCAAACTATCTCTCCTCATTATGTTCCCTAGAAACTGTAACTGTCTCTTACTGATGTTCTATAGCAGTCATGGACAATGTGCGTGTTGTGGATTCCGAGATGAAATTCGGTCTCCAATGAATGACAAACGCAAGAATTAAAGACAAGAAATTAAATGTATTTACACAATAATACAATGGGTAATTCTGTGAGTAAAACCAGGAACGCGGTTAGTAGCAATAATATATATATATATATATATATATATATATATATATATATATATATATATACAGTCTCGAAGTAGGACTTCTTTTGAGTCTACGTGCTTGTAACTGTGACTTCTACAAGCTGTTACCTCACACTATTACTCTACCTCCAACTCAATCACAATCTCTGCTCACTCTCTATATTCTGACTGACTCTGGATATTTAATGGCAGCAGTCCAAGTAACACTCTGGTCGAGTCCACTTATATGAAAAAGGGGAGGACCCCATAACAGTGCGGCCCGCAGGCCATTTGTGACCCGGTTCGCTATCCAAATGGCACGCCGAATTCCATGAGGAAAATAAGGTTTATTAAAATTTGCTTTATTTTGTTTTGTCCTCACTTGTTCACTCACACATTCTCTCATGCATAGCCACATACATAAACAAAGATTAAGCCCAACAATTCTTGAATTGTGTAACTTTTCGTTGAAGGTAAACTTTGCATCATTTTCACTAAGGAAGACCATGCGTGCAAATACCATTTGTTTTGGAAACAGGACTTTCATAATATTTTTTGGGGCTGGAGAAGAAATATATTTTCAGGGGAAGGAACATTTTTTTTTTCTTTAGAGAAGAATTTTTTTTTTTTTTAAATTAAAGGTCATTTGTTATATATTTTCAAATGAATAAAGAAGAGACAAATCACATGCAACAGTTTGTGTTAACCACTGCAATCTCTTGACCATTTTAAATTTGATTCAATTTTTATTTTGGGTTAATATATATATATATATATATATATATATATATATATATATATATATATATATATATATATTTCAATAAAGGTGCAATTAATTTACAAATTCATGAATTATTCATACATAAAACAAATACAAAGGTTAATGATTAAATGGCGAGAAATCCATCTTCGCGAACAATCCAATGATATACAAAAACCCCGAATCTGTTTATGAATGAAAAGATCCTGTTTTATAAATTTCCGTTGCATTAGATCTTTTTTATTTTACAAGCTTTCGTCTGTTCCTACAGACATCCTCAGGTATGAAATAGATTGTGTTCTTGTTTTTACTCTCAGTAATTAGTGGACAAAACGAAAACAAGGTTGTAATCCGAAAAATGCTATGAGAAATGTGTGTTATAGTTTTGGAACGTGCAGTCGCAACGCTGAGTTTGAATTTAAATTTTAAGGTTAAAGTTCTGCGTTTATGTACAAATGTAGTGATAGAGAATTCTTTTTTACTGGTAAATTTTCCGTCAAAGTGGCATGAACTATATTGTTCAATAATTACTGTAATGTCGCACTTATTATCCGAAAGTTGTACTTGGGTCGGTTATTTTAATTTCAATAAATTTATAAAACAGGATCTTTTCATTCATAAACAGATTCGGGTTTTTTGTATAATTATTCGCGAAATGGATTTCTCGCCATTTAATCATTAACCTTTGTATTTTTTTTATGTATGAATAATTCATGAATATATATATATATATATATATATATATATATATATATATATATATATATATATATATAATGACATGGATTAAATACGACAATTAATTAATACATTTTATGCATATACGTTACTTTTATAGATACAATTTATTTAAATGCTCTGTCTTTTAATTAAACTGTATTAATTATATTTACTGGTTTGACTGTTCAAGAAATTTCGTCGATAATATGCCTACTTCGATAGAAAACGATCCTGTATTCCTACACGGAAAACGTCATTTGACCTGACGTGGTATAGCATTTTGTTTTGAGTCAATATATATATATATATATATATATATATATATATATATATAGAGAGAGAGAGAGAGAGAGAGAGAGAGAGTAGATATGTTTTTCAATAAAACAAAATCAAACGAAAGGGTACCGATGTAATCAGTATGAAAAAAAATTATTAATATTAACCAGGTGACAATATATATATATATATATATATATATATATATATATATATATATATATATATATATATATATATATATATATGTAAAAAGTGTGTGTATAAAATTATAAATATATATATATATAATTATTTATATATTATATGCGCGGTACTTATTAGAAAGCGCTCAATATCAGAGATAGTGCTAACAAACTCACATCAATCCAACCAAATATATATATATATATATATATATATATATATATATATATATATATATATATATATATATATATATATATATATATATATATATAAATAAGGTATAAGCTGTGTTTTATAGCTATATATCACAAGTGAATAGTAACAATAGTAACAGTAGCTTATAATTCCAAGTTCAAGTTCTAGATTGTGAACTTGTATCTACTGTGATAAATTTTTCTTTCAACAATTTGGTGGCATACAACTAAAATTGACCTACTGATTCATGACCTACGGCCACATTATGCTAAAGTACCAATTAGCACCGAAATTAAGCAACGTCGTGGCTGGTGTCAACCTAGATGGATATCCGCTTACGAATACCAGGTGGTGTAAAGTTGGATATGCGGATGGTGCAATGGATAATGGCTTGGAAATGTTAGTCGGAAAACCGAGTTGGGTTTGTTATATTCACTTGCGCGCAAATACTCTTGAGAAAGTTATGAATCTACGTCTTTCCCCACCCCAGCTAGGGATTAATTAGTAAGGCCTGTATCATCAAGCTATTATTATCTCCAAAAGGATTCTTACAATCTACAATATTTTCTAGCTTTACAAAACCTGCAAAAATTTGACAAGACATACAAAGAGAAACAAATAAAAAGAACGATTGTTTAGGTTAGTAAGGCCCCAACGCTCACCTCATTTCATACATTTTCCAAGTCTATTTTCTATAAAGAATTCATGTGGAATTCGAACCCGGGCTCTCTGGTTAGGAATTTGGAGATATTATCCATTACACTATCTGTACATTCAATCCTACAGTACCTGGTTGTCTCCACCGGTCACCCATCTAGATATTGACCAATCTCGACCCTGTCTTCTCCAGAGATCCTATGGGATTCGGTGTTTTAACGTGATATGAAGGTGCTACATTGGTATTGCCGTCTCCTTGTCTCTTTCAAGCGAATGAAAAGCAACAAGACACCAGGTGTTCGAATCCAAAATTTTCAGTTTGAATAACAGTGTTTCTCTTTGAACGAGGCTTCAATCCAAAATGTAATTTGCATTTACCATAACCATATTCCAGGATGGACGTTGCTTAACTTCACTGATCATAAGAGAACAAGCTCTATGTCCGTAAGCCAAGTAAATGATTGTTACGTTTGAAAATTGAGACATAGTTTACTCTCGGTATCAGCACTGGCATATCCGGTCTGTGTACTGAAACTACATAAAACTAAACACTAAACAGAAAGAAATAGACACAAGTTTATCTATTCAATTAGTGCACAATTCTCTATGAAAGATGTCTCGTTTTCTAAAACGAAGATATAAACAAAAAGTTGATTGTTATTGGCACAATTTGCTAACATTATTTTGTGGCTATTAAAAAATGTCCATAGAAAATAAAAAAGAAACCAAAGATAAAGTTTTAATCTTCCCTTTGTTTCTTTTTAGAAACTGTTTTGGAATTTCATATTTACGTTTTGTGTATTTTCAGTTTTAGATTTTATCTTTTATGGAAATCATTATAAAAGAAAACTCTTGCTACTTCGTTTAAAACTTGTCTATATTAACTGGAATCGAAAAAAAGAAAAGAAATGAAAAGAAATAGTTTCTACAGTCTCGTTGGAAAGAAAATGTATGATGTATGAATTATTATAGTTTTCTAGAAATTTAAACAGAGTTCAAATGGAATATAATACGGACTTTCTGAGCAGTACGGACTTTCTAAGCTGTACGGACTTTCTGAGCAGTACGCTTCGTGAACTACATTGCTTTGTAAACAACCGAAATATCAGAGAACGACTATTTCGAAAGGTACTCTTAATTCCCAGTATTTTTTCCATGATAAATTTCTATTTTATGAATTAAATGTATGGCAAAGATGATATTCGTCAAAAGAACGGCTAAATTAAAAGTGTCAATACAATTTTGATAAAGCGAAAATGTAGGGAAAATTAATTTCCTATACCGGATAGGAATAATTCTACAAAATGTTTCTGCCATACTTTTGCCTGTATCTCTATCTCCTTATCTTTACATCCCGCTTTCCTCCTCGTCCTTCCAGTGCCGCGACAAGCATTATTCTACATTGGTCATTTAAGACGAAACAAATATGCTGGTTGCCTGACCAAGTCATTTTAGCAGAAGCGGTCGTTACAAGTAGATCAATGTTTCTGATACTTTTCATATATATATATATATATATATATATATATATATATATATATATATATATATATATATATATATATATATGTGTGTGTGTGTGTGTGTTTGATATTATTTGATTAATAATAATTTTGCTCTGTCTTTTGATATAGAGCCCTCCCAGGAAATTCCATACGGATTACTATATTGTATCATTACTATCTATCTATATCTATGTCTTTCTCTCCTTCTCTGTCTCTCTGTCTCTCTCTCTCTCTCTCTCTCTCTATATATATATATATATATATATATATATATATATATATGAACATTGAAGTTAACACACAGAGGCGACAGTCTGTTTCATGCTAGATGCAATCGTCAGGCCTGACGATTGAATCTAGCATGAAACAGCCTGTCACCTCTGTTGACTTCAATGTTCATTTTTTTTTATTTACATACGCTCTATTTCTTATATTGAGCACTTTATCCCATAAATATAGTACACCTTAAAACCATTTTTTTCAATCACATACGCACGCACACACACACACACACACACACACACACACACACATATATATATATATATATATATATATATATATATATATATATATTATGAAATAGACAATTTTTTAATATATTTTTTGTTCATACAGTATTTTTATAGATACAAATATTTAAGTGATTGTTCTGTTTATGATAAACAGTATTGACAATATTTACCGGCCTGAGTGTCCGATAAATCTTTTAGAAAATATGGGTTTGTTTTAAACAGAGCATTTACTTAAATATTTATATCTATAAAAATAACGTATAAACAGAAAATGTATTAAAATAATTACCGGCCTTAGTCCATTTCATAATATATGATGTCATTTGTTTATGTTAAGCTACGCTTCGAGCAGATATGAGCGTTCGAGAGAAATAATGGGAAATTTGTAGTTTAAAAACAGTAATTTAACCTTGTTAACCAGATGCTTGCTCTATAGCTAAATAATACGGCACGTTAAGCTATATGACGGTTCCGTGTAGGATACAGATTCGATTCCAGTCAGATGGACACATATTTTCTATGAGATTTCTCTGGTGTTCTGGCTGGTAATTGTTGTTAATGCTGTTTTTGTAAACAGAGCCTTTATTTGTATCTATAAAAGTAACGTATAGAAAGAAAATATATTTATATATGTGTTTGTATTCCTATTTCTTTAAACGAGTTTAAGTAGATACCGCTGATTTTTAACGTGATTTTTTCCTATGTCTACCGGCCTGTGCATTCAAAAGTTGTAACGAATGAGATGTAACTTCCGCCATTATCTCAACTTGTGTCATCCTTGTGGGGGAAAACACCATGCATGCCGACGGATTTTTAGACTGACCCGTATTTCGTAAAACATGTAATTGAGAATTTTTCATCCCTGAGCAATCTAAAAATATATATGCGCTCAATGCGCGGGTTTTCAGTTGGTGGTCAGAAAGTCGTCTCTCAGGCCAATCCGACATTCCTCGTGGAATCTCTAGAATCAATTATCTCCAAGCAATCGTCTGTAGTTAGTCACTTACTGCACATATCTAGAATTGAAGTTCTTGCATGAAACGCAATTTATATCTTTGCAATGCTTTGTTACTTCGATAATCTTATTGCTAGTGACATAGATAATTAATAAAACTTATTTTAACGAAACAATATATCAAGAACCGCCTGTACAAATTAGATACTAACTAAGACTAGCCAACTTAGCGTCAGTTTTAGCTTCGATAATCGTCGCCTTTCAGTCTGAATCAATATGAATGTTACAATGTTTCAGTCATTAGTTTCAATGTATTTACCGTTCTTGTAAATCATTCCAAAGCGAGACTTATTTACCATCTCGCCTCTAATTCGAAAATGCAATCTGTAGAGCAATCAGCTAATACTAGTTAAAGACTTCTGTAGTTCATTGTAAGATTGAATCATTCGCATCTATTTTCAGCTGTTTCGAACATTTGATTAAAAACAAAGCAATCATCAGAATTTTGCGATCTTTCTTGTCGAAAACTCTTACATAGTAATCCTTATAATTAAGACATTTTTTTTTTAAAGTCGGATGCTTCCCTCCAAGAATTGCATGAAACGTCATTTCCCTTTATTCCAAATGTAAGGAAGAGATTCCACTGAGGCAGTGTTATCGTAAGGAAACTGTTTTGAAAAACACATTGGAAAGTAAGGGTATCGACGAACTGTAAAATTTTAACATTTTCAAGTTAAGATCATAATAGCATCAGTCATATCACCCCATGAAAATTAATAAGACAACTAAGATGGGAGGTGTTAATGAGAGTGAAAGAAATTGACAAAAAATGTGTCCGTTAAGTTCGCCGCCATCAATTCACCACGTGGAAAGTTAACCGCAGTATAAGTTCACCGAGAGTAAAGTTCACCGCGAAAAAGTTCAACGCAAGAAAAGCTCATCGTTAAAGAATAAAAAATAATTAAGTATTTAACGGGAGTAGATAAGTTTGTCCATCGCCAGATTCACACTCCTCACCGGTCTTTTGAACATGACCGGAGGTTTATGTCTTATTTCCTGTTTAGGATTTGGTTTACGGTTCCTTCAAGAATTTACCGCGACACTATACTTCTAAGCTCTCTGACTGGACTCAGGAATGTGATTTACTAATAAAATCTTGACCCCTTCAAGTCTAGAGTTAGGAGTTACCCTTCGGGCATAGACCCAAAAATTTCACCTTTCGAGCTTTCATACGCTAATACAACACCAGAGAGTAATGCTCTACCGTGATGGGCTCTTAAGGGCATGTATTGGATGAACATTATTCAAAGAAAAAGAAAAAAAAGAGTAAAAGTAAATAAGTGACGTGCGTTTTCGTTTAATTAATTAAGCAAATTAAAACTGTGATATGTAATAACTGCGCAATCTCTCTCAATTTGTCTGGAATACAATTATCTTAGCTGGTTTTAGTGGGATTTTAATGCTTCGATTATGCTCATTTCAATCATTTTAGCTAATATGGTAATGTCTAGAGTCAATATATATATATATATATATATATATATATATATATTATAAAGATGTTACATACGCCGGACAAACGAGTACTACTGATCTAATTTTGGTATTGAACCCTCTTTTAAATTAATGCTATGAACGTTTGAATTTATATTATTTTTGTTCTCGTTATATTTGAATATGAATATATATATATATATATATATATATATATATATATATATATATATATATATTTGAATGAACACTCTAACATTTTTAGGCATTTAAAACAACATGCCTGCCCGCAAACAAACTTCCGTAAAATACTTATCGAAAATACAATTATACTTCGGCATGAAAACAATAGACAAAAACTAAAAATCCTTGAAGCATTATACATCAAACAGTTGAAACCCAACCTA
>OZ010582.1:58308474-58345974 GCA_963932145.1 Acanthosepion lycidas | reverse complement strand
CGTTTTTTTCTTTTTAGTTGGACTTCAAACTGCCATTTCATGAAGTGTTAGTATTAGGTTGGTGCAAAAATAATGACGGTTTTTGACGTATTTTTTTAACGTCAAAAACCGTCATTATTTTTGCACCAAACTAATACTTAGCGATGATTTTTCAGAAAGAAAGACATCTTTCTTGAAAAATCATTAATCACGTTGCGACCGTAACTTTTCGTTTTGATAACGAACTAAATCACCTTTCATTATGACCATTTTTGATTAATTCGTTTTTCGATCTCTTAAATGAAGCAGTCATGCACGGTGCGAATTCTAATTATAAGAAAATCATTAAGAGTGACATATCGTTTTTTTTCCCCCTTAGCAGATAAAATAAAAATGTGTTGTGTATTCCAGATACATAGCACATCGGAATGAAATAGAAATAGGTTAATGACTCTCAATTAATTAATTTGCATAAATGACTAAGCACACATTCTATTCATTAATTAAGTGCTTTCAGTAATTGCTGAAATCAGCTCAAATTTATGTGTGACCGTTCGATATATATATATATATATATATTATGTTGGCGCAAAAATAATGACGTAATAATGTCGTTTTTTGACCTATTTTTAACGTCAAAAAACGACATTATTATAATTTGCATAAATGACTAAGCACACATTCTATTCATTAATTAAGTGCTTTCAGTAATTGCTGAAATCAGCTCAAATTTATGTGTGACCGTTCGATATATATATATATATATATATATATATATATATATATATATATTATGTTGGTGCAAAATAATGACGTAATAATGTCGTATTTTTGACCTATTTTTAACGTCAAAAAACGACATTATTACGTCATTATTTTTGCACCATCTACATATATATATATATATATATATATATATAAGTTTGATTAACATGAACCGACAAGGTCTGTCTGTTTAATCTTTTTATTATATTTTTCCAATTTCCGGATAAGGTGTTTAGTATTGTGCTCGATGTAGTTTTTAAACTGTTCGAATCGAATTTCATATTTCGCTATTTTTGTTGAAGTACTTTCGACATCAGCAGTTATTTTCAAGAACCGATGTCATTTTTTATGGCAGTTAGAATTCTGAAAAAAATATTATAAAACAACCGAAAGATTTCAAAGACTTTAGTGACTCCAAGTTTCGCAGATAGAAATCGGCTCTTCAGGGGCAATGTAAATCTCTCTCTCTCTCTGTCTCTCTCTCTCTGTCTCTGTCTCTCTCTCTGTCTCACACAGACACACATATATGAAGAAAAATATACGGAAAAAATAAACAAAATCCTTATATGCAATTATGCTGTTTTAATGTTAATATGTCAACGTCGGACGTTTCAGTCTAATAAACCATCTTCAGGACATGATAAGTCTTGTTCTTATGTCCATCGTCTTTGTCATGTTGAATTGATAATGTTAATTATATTTTATGAATATGTCCTGAAGATGGTTTATTAGACCGAAACGTCCGACGTTGACATTATATTAACATTAAAACAGCATAATTGCATACAAGGATTTTTGTTTGTTTTTTCCGTCTATTTTTCTTCATACTGTCGGATGTATATCCATATATTTGCTTACACACACACACACACACATACACACACACACAGACACACACACACACACACATATATATATATATATATATATATATATATATATATATATATATATATATATATATATATATGAACAAGTTTGATTATAACGAACCGACAAGGTCTGTCTGTTTATGTTTTTATTATCTTTTTCCAATTTCCTTTAAAGATTGTTGAGTATTGTGATCGATATAGTAGGTAAACTGTTCGAAGTTAATATTTTGTCATTTTTGTTCAAGTCATTTCGACATCCCCGAATCAATACCAAGCTATAAATTATATATAGTAATAAATATACATAGTGCAAATGGTATGAGATAATATATGTGTGTGTGTTTGTGTGTGCAAACAAGTCTGATTAAAAAAAAAAAAACAAGGTTGAGCATTATCCTCGAAATTGGAGATGAAATAACCGATGTTAATATTTTGTTATTTTGCTAAAAAAAGAACCAATATTATGATGGTGTAGTTGTTAGAATTCCTTTGTCTACATCCTGCTATTCTTTTCGAAACCGGAAGTTTGTAATGGCCATATATAACACCTATGGGGAAGAAAGACTCGCAAAATGAATGCGATTCATTTATTTTATTTATTTATCTAATTTTATTTTTTATATTTATAATACTACTACAATATATCCGTTTCTTATGGTGAATGATATTTTATTTTATGTGGACTGTTTATTTTCTATAGTAATAGGGCTTGAAGTCTTTTTTTGCATTGGGTGCTGTAAGATATTTGGATGTTATTCACTGATATTAAGCTTATCTTCATAGTTATATTTTTTGTCGTTTATAAAGTGCTGTTGGCGTGTACATGAATTGCAATGAGTTTCAACATGTAACAGCTCAATCTTCGAGAGTGTCGTGCATTTATCTCGATGTAAGTATATAATGTTGTCTTTTTTTATTTTTAGAGTTGGAGATGTAACAAATGACATGACGCCAGACAATTTCAAAGATCCCTCTTCCCAAAGAATACTATGCTGTAGACAAAGAAATTCTGATTACCATGCAGAAACAGCATTGGTTCTTGATAATGATTGCAATACTCGACAGTTTCCACAACTTCATCCAAAATACTCAATATCTTATCTGGAAATTGAAAAGATAAAATGAAAAATTAAACAGCAGAAATTTTCGCCTATTTTAATGAAACACTTATCGATGAATACCTTCTGATCTTATAATGGCAAAGGAAATAAGTGTAATTTATGACTTTTCGCAAAACTGGTTAAATTTTAGGTTTCATAAGCCTAGCTTATGATGTAAACTTAGCTTATTAAACAAGAGAAATGTAATAGTGGTTACATGTAGGCATATAAATATCTGATTAAATACGTTCATCCAGATTAATTTTCAATGTATGCTTTTTTAAGAAATTTAATCTCCCTTTAAGTTTAATATAAAAAATTAAAAAAATTTTTTATTCACAACCCTAAAATATTTTTTACATATATATATATATATATATATATATATATATATATATATATATATATATATTCTATGTTCACTTTTATATATATATATATATATATATATATATATATATATATATATATATACACACAAATCCTGTTTATCGTAATTTCAAATAGTATTTAAAGTAAAAACAATGTAATCACAATATAATATATAACTACCCCAACATTGCGATTAACAGATATTTTATAAAAATTTAAATTACGTCATGGTCAATCTATACTCACCAATTTATTTATTTTTTTCGATTTTACCTTTGTATATACATGAAACATTGGTGCAAGTTTTTTCTTTTTTTATGTATTTTATGCGCTGGTCTGTGCACGTGAATCATGTGGCCGTCTTTTCTGGTACGTGTTCGTTCTCGTGCGCCCGTCTGCGCAGAAAGGTGTCATAATCGTTTGTTCCTGTCGCTCTTCTTTTCTCTTTCTTTCTTTTTTCTTTCGTCGTATACTCGCTCCCCAACCTGCTCCCTTTTACTGCTTTTCTCGTCTTTTCCTTCGACTGTCACCGACTTTTACTTATTACCTCCTATTTTTGGAATGGGAATTTTTTTTCTACACGAATAATTGATATTAATAATTAAATGAGATATATATATATATATATATATATATATATATATATATATATATATATATATATATATATATATTATTGATGTGATACAAATGATATTGATGCTTAAATGGCGAATACTTATATAAACACACACATAGACATATATATATATATACACATAAATACATACATATACATAAACATAAGCATATATATACACAGTCATATATACATAGACACATCTACATACTCTGTGTATGATAAGGTCCAATAAATATGTCCTATTTCTGTAACCGGGACTGGATGGTGTTCATACCAGTTTTTCACAGGTTCATTCCTGTAAAAGTTACATTATTTCATGTGCGGGTTTATGCTCATAATATCATGTCGAATTTTATATTCAGTGGGTGCTAACACTGTGCAGCCTGATACAAGATGGTCAATTGTTTCTGGATATTTATCACACAATCTGCATTTCCGGTTAAGGCAATTTGTTTGGTAATTTCTACTACATGCCTTACTTCTTGCCTATCTCACACTGCGATTTTTTTTCTTAACTCTATACTAAACATTAAATCTGTTACGAAAAAAGAACTAAACAAAATGAACACAAAACGATCAGCTTTAAAAATGGACTCGTAACTGGAAAAACCGAATGAAAAAAGAATGTTAACAAATACTTTTTCACACCCAACCCAGTTCTACGGAATAAGAATCAACGTTGAGTTTAAGCAAGCGAATGAGCCAATTGGAGTAAAGTGCCATGCAGATTTAAATTTTTTCCACTTGTGACGAATGCAGCTATCGAATTTTTTTTTTTTTGCGTGCTAGCATGCTAGTTAATATTCGTGTCAATCAGCTGTTGGCTCTCACGCTGGCCAATAGAATCTTCCTGCCTATTCGTGGCAGCCAGCTATTGGCTCTCACTCTGGCCAGTACAAAGTAGCCGCAAACTACATAAAAACTGCGCTAGAAGCATGAAAATGTCGATTATTTCCACGTTCGATGGGAGTTGGGATATGCAAAGTCGATCTTCGCCTTCTCGCTGACTTGGAGCATGTGCATTTAAATTTTGGTGCAAATCCGTTGAAAATTGCGGCCGTGCATTCGTTACACACACACACACACACACACACATGCATCCTACCTTTTATAGATAGAGATATATATATATTATGAAATATAGATTTGAAGCATGCCTTGTTTATGCGTTAAATGCGCTCACTATCATGGATAAAGCGTACATAAATATATACAATGTAGACGCATATTACTACTGTAGCGCAACAGTCAAGTTCATCCTTTGACAGAATTTTCAGGCCATCAACACACACACAAACCCCCACACACATTTATACAAACCCTGGAGGTCAGTCGGCATAGAAGATTACAGAGCAAGAGGCGCAGTTTATGTGGATAAGATAGGAAAGAAAACGACTTGAACAGGTTAAGATTGTAATTATTTCTTGGGAGTCGGTTCTACAGAAAAGTGGTCCCCGGAAAGAAGTTTATCGTGTGGAAATGTCTTCTCGCCAACGAAATATGGAGTGTAGGCACCTTCATGAAAATCGATAGCATGATAAGAACGGTCTGAAAATTAATGAAAAAAAAATTTCTTCGTGTTAAATGTATATTTCATTATTGAGAAGAAACACTGAAGTATTTTTTGAATATTTTTTTTTATTTTTTACTCATACTTAACATGTCCAAAATATTAGTTACACATCCTGTTTACCAAATAACGAAAAAAAACTCGATTAAGCCATTTTTAAAAAATTTTTAAAATAAGTTAAATTCTTCGTTTAAAATTCGTTTAAAAATTAATTATACGTATTTCAAAATTTATTCGAAAATATTTAGAAAATTTGAAGTTTATTTAAAATAATTTAATAGAAACTTTTACTTACTTTCTTCATAGAAAACTGTTTTTTAAGATAAAAGAGAGCCGATTTGAACCTCGCGCGAATTGACAAGTGCGAATTGATGCCGTCTAACAATTATTGACAGCTGACGTGAGATTCGAGTTCCCGTACGGACGGACAGAATAGACATATTTTTTTAAGCGGACCTGCTTAAGTACTACCTTGTAATAATTAAAGTAAAAAGACTTTCGCCATTCCGTTTTTTTGGGGGGTTTGGGGTTTTTTTTTGGTGGGGGGGTTAAGTACTGTAACATAAGTTTGTCGATACTATCTGGAGAAATTATAAATACTATAAAAAAATAAGATAAAAGTGCTGCACTTAGATTTCATTTGGTAAAAATTATTGACACAAATTATTTTTTTTAAAATACGGGGTGTCGTTAGTTTGTAATAAGCTTTGGAAATCATAATCTGTAAATATATATCTACTTAATAACAACATTCGTTAAGTTCTACAAAATTTTCTCTAATTATAGAAGAATTAGCAACATAGTGTAAAAATAAAAAAAATATTTCAGAAATAACAAATAATTGTTTTAAAAATTCATTTTTCATCGAAATATAATTTTGCTTTCAGACAATATTGTCCATGTTCATTGAAATAAATAAGAGCTATTAAAAGCTTTTGAAATTAAATAATATTTTTGTTTTATTGAGTTTTGTATGTTACACTTCAGAGACGATTTTCAGGTAAGGAGGTTCCAGCAAAAAAAAAAGAAAAAAAAAGAATTATTTCGTTTCCTCAAAGCATTGTGCTTTTAACTAATATAATCATTAATCTCCTCAAAATTGAAATTATAGAGTTTTCGTACAATTAGTTAGAGGAGGTAATACATATGAAAAAAAAAATTTCTGCCATGACGTTATTAAAATTAAAAGATATTTATAATAAGTTCCATCATTTGTAAATAGTTTCTGAAAGTTTCACTAAAATCCAAAAATTATTTTTATTTTTGCAAGATTTTCAAAATTAATGTGTCACATACAGGAAAAAAACGCGCTAAAATTTTGTTATTTTATTGGTTCGGTTGATAAAAAGGTTTTTTTAATAAAATTTAAAATGTTCTAAAAAGAAGGAAAAATTTTTAAAAATATTTAAAAAATACTTTCATCTTTCCTCTCAATAATAACATAAGCATTTAGACGCTAAAAATTTGTTTTCATCAACTTTGGCGTCTTTTTTATCATGCTGTGCTCTGTTTTTAGCGATCTCATGAAAGTACCTCAGTGAATGTTTTCTGATTTGCTACAATTTGAGTGGCGTGGTGAGTCCTAGCCGAAGAGATTAAAACTAGGGGAAACATGAAATGCAGTTCGTCCCAGCACTTTCAATGGAAGTATCGCTAGAGTAGTGAAAGGCTTGTCACATCTCGTCTGCAGTGTGAAAAATAATTCGTTATACACGAGGACGCGGGGATGCTTTTGACGTCTCTCGAGACTTCAAAGGGAGGTTTCGTTTGTTTTTTGTTTTACGGCATATCAACCTCAATGGGTTATTTAATGCCGACAAAATTTTTATTGCTGATGATATTTTTTATCTATCTATCTATCTATCTAAGTATATATTGGTTTGGTATGTTTTGTTTTACGGCCTATATACCTCAATGTGTTATTTAATGCTGACAAAATGTTTATTGCTGGTAATATCTATCTATCTATCTCTCTCTCTCTCTCTCTATATATATATATATATATATATATTGGTTTGGTATGTTTTGTTTTATGACATATCAACCTCGATCGGTTATTTAAAGCAGACAAAATTTTTATTGATCGTAATATTTTTTTTATCTATCTATCTATCTATCTAAGTATATATTGGTTTGGTATGTTTTGTTTTACAGCCTATCAACCTCAATGTGTTATTTAATGCTGACGAAATGTTTATTGCTGGTAATATCTATCTCTCTCTCTCTATATATATATATATATATATATATATATATATTGGTTTGGTATGTTTTGTTTTACGACATATCAACCTCGATGGGTTATTTAAAGCAGACAAAATTTTTATTGCTCGTAATATTTTTTTATCGATCTATCTATCTATCTAAGTATATATTGGTTTGGTATGTTTTGTTTTACGACATATCAACCTCGATGGGTTATTTAAAGCAGACAAAATTTTTATTGATCGTAATATTTTTTTTATCTATCTATCTATCTAAGTATATATTGGTTTGGTATGTTTTGTTTTACAGCCTATCAACCTCAATGTGTTATTTAATGCTGACGAAATGTTTATTGCTGGTAATATCTATCTCTCTCTCTCTCTATATATATATATATATATATATTGGTTTGGTATGTTTTGTTTTACGACATATCAACCTCGATGGGTTATTTAAAGAAGACACAATTTTTATTGCTCGTAATATTTTTTTTATCTATCTATCTATCTATCTCAGTATATATTGGTTTGTTTTGTTTTGTTTTACGGCGTATAAACCTCAATGTTATTTTTATTGCTGTAATATATTTTTCCTCAAAAATCTATTTCTGGGAATATTATTCCTCGAAGAAATCTATAGCTAGTCCTATTTTTTTACAAAGAATGTATGACTGTTTGTATTGCTGGTATTTTTTAAAGTACTGCTGATAATAATTTTTCCTTCAAAATTTATTGCTGGTAATAATTTTTTTATTACAAATTATTACAAGTTATTTTTACACAAGTTTGGGTGTTAACTATTTTCCCATAGCTGGGACCCTAAGAGGTGCTACCACCCCGGGTCAGGGTGAACCTGGGAACACCAGCAATTAAGAGACAGTTCCACGCTCCTCAAAACCTCCTGATCAGACGCCTTGCTGTTGGACGTAGTTTATCCTCTTATGTGAGAAATTCTGCAATTTAAGCTCCTATTGGCTGATTTGTAACGACAAATTTCATTAGTCGAATTTTGACTTGGGTTTTTCGTGGGCATTTTAACGGCCCGTGCCCTTTTTTTATCAGTTGCAGCAAATACGTGGAAATGTCCAGACGCATTTTTGAATATCTTTGCAGGGCCTTTAGCGCCCAAGATCAAGCCTAAATAATTAGGCTATGATTCTTTTCAGCAACCGAAATGGTAATGCTTCAGAGACGACGTCATGTCCCAGCTTAATACTGTAGAATTTAGTCATTTATTGACTGTCGTCAAATGTGTATGTTTACACGAAGAACTTTATGAAGGATCTCGACAACAGCCGAATTTAAAATTCTCCAACCGAATGGTAATCCCAGCTTCTACAAGCAAATTCCAGCTTCTACAACTTCGCAGAGACCAATAGAGTCCTACTGAAGTAAAATACACTGCCTATTCATTGAAGAACTATCCCACCCTGTTCCCAGGGGCTAAAAAGGGCAAAATCTTTTTTTGCAAGTATACAATAAAATTTGTTTTAAGTTTTAAGGTAGGCCTTGTTGATTGTATGTCTTTGTCTCTGCCAAGGGTTGAACTGTGTGAGAAGAAATTCTAACATAGTTTTAATTACAAAAAAAGATTTATAATTTTAAATGAAAAAAGTGATTGGTAGTTTTTAAGAAATTTTTTTTTTTTTTTTTTGCATAGTTTAATTGCAAAAAAGATTTATTGTTGCTTAAATATTATTACTCTATAAGTTAGTTTAATTTTAAATTCTCAATATTGTATTATAGTTAATTTAACTTTATATTATATGCTTGTTTCTCTGTCTGCTTGAAATGTTTTACAATTTGTAAAAAAAAAATATAATATTAATAATTTAATTTATGTTCTCGTCGGAGGGGGTTTGTTAAAATTAATTCCCTTTGACAATTAATTTGCTGTCGTTCTAAAAAAGGTAGAAACATTCTTCTTGTTTTTTATTATTGTGTTCTGTTCTACCCTTTCCTTTTTTTTTTTTTTTTTTTTTTTTTCCTTAATGGGAAGTTGGCGCCTATTTGACTGGCCAACCTGTTGCTTCAATTTCTCTCGTTCTGTGCGCTTCCTTTAAGCACTTTTCTAGCTGGAAGTTGGTGCCGACTGCAAGTTTTGGCTTGAACAATTTCGTTTTTATTGTTTTTCTGCCTGCGGGTTAATTATAATATGGCTTTGAAGGATTTGTTCGCCAAGATTGAAGCCAAAATGTTTCGTATTAGCAGCACTGTGGAATGGATAAAAGAAAATGGTGCTGCTTGACTACTATCGAATCAAACATCTCTGTCATCGACAAATGGTTGACAGAGTTAGATGATTTGATGGATCAGTTAATTTTAACGTCTCCCCCCGAGGAGAGGTTGAAATTGTTTAATGATTCGACACAATTTTCTTCCAACATCAGGGAACAATTACCCAAGTTAAAATGTGGAAACGAGAGCAGCGAGACTGTTAAATCCGTTCCTATTAGACCCTCAGGGCTAAATCTTGAATGCCCCATTTTTTCAGGGTCAAATTCTTCTGATATTTTTGAATTCAGGACCTTCCTCGGACGGTTTCAATTTTGTGCATCTAACTTGGGAAAGGCAGACAGGATGCTTCTGTTGAAATCCAAGTTGGTTAGGGCAGGCATTTGACCTCGTCTCCAGCTTGGATATAACTCCAGAAAATTATGACCTAGCTTTGGCTAGTTTAAAAGATAAATACTTAAATCCGTCGTTGATTAAAAACCGGATATTTGAGGAAATTATTCCTCCTTCTGAACGGATAACTCGTTTTAAGGAATTAAAAGTTTTTCTTGAACGAGTGTACCTCGATTTAATTGAGTTGGATAAGTCCTTCGGGACAGATTTTTTCGTAGATAATTCTACATCTGGGGCCATTATGGCCCACATTTTATTCAATAAATTCCCTAACAGTGTGAGAAGGGAAGCAATGAATAAATCTAATGAGAGATTTCCCTCTCTATCTTCCATTATGTCTTACTTTCGACATGATTGATATTTTAATGGCGTCTCCTTTGGATGAAAAAAAGGCGGGAATACTGTTCATACAATATGGCGGCTCCTCCTTCTTCGGGACACAAGGCCAACATGGCGGCAGGGTCTTACTCCATGTCCACTAATGTAAAGAAGGGCATGAATACCTTCAAATCTCCCGCTAATAATGGCGAAGCCTTTAAAACCTGCAAATTATGCAAGGCTACGGATCATTCTGTTAAGGAGTGTACCAAATACCAGGCCTTCGAAGATAAATTTCAGAGGTCCAAGGAACTTAATTTGTGTACCAAGTCCCTAGGTGGACACTTGGATTCGCATTACAAAGGGATTAAGGGATTCCCTTACCCTTGCGCTTTTTGTGGGCTTAAGAATCACTATTCTATTATGTGCCCTAAAAGTCCAAAATCCTGTGTTGGAAGGACTACGTTAACGGAGCAGGGAAACTGCATTTTCCCTGTTCTCAAAATTTCTATGAGGGTAAATAAACACCCCGTTTACTTCTACTGCCTTTTAGATACAGGCAGCCAGAGATCTTTCATTTCACAGTCTATTTTAACCCAGTTAAATTCCGGGGTAAAATTTAAACCCAGATCGGTTGAGATGCCTATAAATACTATGATTGGGAGTAGTTCCTTAAACCTTCAGGAATTGAATGTATCCCTTAAATTAGTTTTTCAAAAACCCTTTTTATTTCCGGCTTTATTTGCTGGGGATCTGAATCTGAGGTTCAATGTGGACAGGTTTGACGAAATAACCTCTAAGGAAGGTTTTCGTCTCTGTCTAAGTTATAGTGACCTAAATGGGTCTCCTATCAATGGCATCATTGGATTAGACTTGATTCAACGGATTAATAATCTCCGTGTGATCCGATGCCTAGGTGGTAGCACTTGGAAAATCTCCAAGTATGTAATCCACTTTGGGGAAGGAAGAAAGTTTCTATCACATAATCCTGTTAGGGAAGAGTTGCCTCCCTTTGATAAGGTGGTGAATTCTCTTCCTACTTGCCATTCTTATTTGGTTGACAGCGTTTTGAATCCTGTCCATTCGTACGAGGATGCACTTCAGCCTTTCTTCTATGAATCTTCGATCGAACGTGGGATAGAGAAATTTCTTTCGATTCCATAGGGGTCGATGAGGACAGAAAGTTGTCTTCCCTAGTTGAAGAGAATATAAAGAAATTTGAGGAGTCTATCGTTCTTAAGGACGGTAGATACTATATTGATCTACTTTGGGACTACGAGAAGCTTTCTCGTGTTGAATCCAACTGTGTGCCTTCTCTGAGAATAATGCAGAGAGCGGCGGAGTCCTTAAACAGGAAGGGACTGTACGATGATTATTTAAAAGTCTTCAATGAGTACGAAGACTGTGGCATAATTGAACCATTCTTGGTCCTTCCAGAGACTTACGAGAATTATTTTTGGGTCCCCCATAGACCTGTTATCAAGGAAGGTCAGGGTGTAACTACAAAAATCCGCCCCGTGTTCAACTGTTCGTTGAAGAGACGGAGAGTGCCTCAATCAATTACGCCGCTTATTCTGGCGTTAATCTCACTGCTCAATTATTGGATTTATTGTTAACGTTACGAAAGAATAATTATGTTCTTCTGGGCGATTTGCGTAAAGCATTTCTACAAATTCACCTGAAATCTGTCGAAGACAAAAATAGATTTTGCTTTTTTCTTAAGGTGAATGTCAAATTATGCACTTACAGATATAATACTATTATCTTCAGGTTTAGTGCCAGCCCTTTCATCTTGACTTTTATACTTAAATTTCATGCGAAAAAGAACAAGGCTGATTTGGCCTCTCATACCATTTACAACAATTTTTCTGTTGACAATTTGGTCTCATCTAGCTGTGACCGTGATTCTTTACTTCACGTTTATAACACTGTACGGACAAAAACTCACAATAACCTTATATATCACACACTTGTGTTTATTAGACTTAAGTAAAAGTCACCCCCCTTTTATAGATATACTGATCTAAATATCAAGATTATTGCTGCAATTTAATTAACAGCAGACATGGCCAGCATATTCAAAATTAATAATATTAATAATTAACTGAATAGTCAACAGTTAAGTTCCGAGGGACAACCTTGTTACCTGTCACCTATTGACAGTCTTTAATTACCTTATCATTATTAAAAAAGAAAAGAAAAGAAGTAATGATTAACCATTACTTTTACCTTTCTTACTTGGCAGTGTGTGAGAAATTCTGCAATTTAAGCTCCTATTGGCTAATTTGTAACGACCAGTTTCATTGGGAAAGGTTTGGATAGACTTATTGAAGGGATTCCTGGCAGTTGATGCCTTAAAGAAATACAAATATTAATTTTACTCACAAGTACATCTCACATATTACGAAGGGCTTTACTGTATGATACTTTAGAATATTTTGACACAAGGGCGAAAAATATGGCGCATCCAATGAACATCAATCTCACTACATGCTGGTAAGAGTCAACGTAACAGTCCTTGCTGTTGGACGTAGTTTATCCTCTTATGTGAGAAATTCTGCAATTTAAGCTCCTATTGGCTAATTTGTAACGACCAATTTCATTGGTCGAATTTTGACTTGCGCTTTTTCGCGGGCATTTTAAAGGCCCGTGCCCTTTTTTTATCAGTTGCAGCAAATACGTGGAAATGTCCAGACGCATTTTTGAATATCTTCGCAGGGCCTTTAGCGCCCAAGATCAAGCCTAAATAATTAGGCTAAGATTCTTTTCAACCAGTTGTGGCATATTATTGGAAATGTCCGGACTCAATTTTGAATATCTTTGCAGGGCCTTTAGTGCCCAAGATCAAGTCTAAATAATTAGGCTAAGATTCTTTTCAGCAACCGAAATGGTAATGCTTCAGAGACGACGTCATGTCCCAGCTTAATTCCTTCAAGGCTGTAAAATTCAGTCATTTATTGACTGTCGTCAAATGTGTACGTTTACAGGAAGAACTTTATGAATGATTTCAACAACAGCCGAATTTCAACTTCTGCATCCGAATGGTAATTCCAGCTTCTTTAAGCAAATTCTACCTTCTCCAACTTCGTAGAGACCAATTGAGTCCTACTGAAGCAAAAGACACTACCTATTCACTGAAGAACTACCAACCCTGTTCCCGGGGCAAAAAAAAGGCAAAATCTTTTTTTGCAAGGATACAATAAAATGTGTTTTAAGTTTTAAGGTAGGCCTTGTTGATTGTATGTCTTTCTTGTCTCTGCCAAGGGTTGAATTGTGTGAGAAGAAATTCTCACATTTACCCAGGACGCGGATGTAGTTTATCGTCATACTCTGCACGATGGAAAGGGAGGAGTGGACAGCGCCTGACCAAATATGATGACAATACTCCATTGTAGGCTTGATCTGCTCATTCTTATGATAGAGGATAGCACAAGGAGCCAGGTACCTACTGGAGAGGTACAGGGCATCTACCATTTTTATGCGTCATTAGAGTGAAACAAAGATTGATTTGGCTAAAAAAAAAGACTATGATCAGAGTAGGAACCTCCACTTTTTCGGCAAAATTGTCGAAAACTAATTGTGAAATTAATTTTTTAAAACGAAAAAACATTCTTGAAAATTTCATTTTAGCTTTAATTGAACGTTTGATAATTAAATTTATTATTTCCATTAAGTAAACAATTCTGGTATATTTCAGATAGAAATTATATACATTGGAATGTCAAATTTAATTTTGATTTCTTAAATTTTCTTAAAAGCGGACATTTTATAAATTTTAAATTTGTAAACAAACAGAAATTTATCGATTTTTAAAATATTTTTAAAATAAATAAGTTATTTTAATAAAATTAGGAAATTTAAAGATGATTTAGTCTAATTTGAAAGAAATATTACTTAATTATAGCATAAAAAAGTAATATACAACCAATTATTAACGATTGGTCCTGTTCATCTGATCAAATTTTTGATGGACTGTTGATTAACGAAGCGATAAAAGCTACTACGGATGACCATAAATGACAATTTTTTTGAAATCTCAATGAACGCTTTTTTTTTTAAATTTTACTGTTATGTTTATTTATTACAATAAAGGGAGAAAACTCTTAGATCAGGTGACATTTTCATAATAATGTCAATTTCAGTCTACCATACATGGAAATAAGGACCTATTAAGTAAAAAATACGAAATAAAAAATTATTTTAAAAATAGAATAGCGCCACTACGTTTATTAGTCTTTGCAATTTTGGATTTGTAAACTTCGTTTCCACTTAATTACTATATCACATCGCGTAAATAGCCCAATACAGAATTTTACACGTTTTTAAACTACTATATATTATTATAATTAAAATTTTTAAAAAAATGAAAAAATTCATTGTTCATCAGAAAATTTTTATTTCTTCAGACAATAATGTCCTTAATATTAGTTATTTACAAAAGCAATTAAAAGCTTTTCTAATTAAATAATGTCATAGTGTTATTGGATTCATTATTTTTCAATTCAGAGCATATTTTCAGTTAGCTCAAATTTGAAAAAAATAGTAGGTGATTTACAATCTCCAAAGACTCTACTTTTAACCAAAAAAAAAAAACAAAAAAAAAACCCCGAAAATAAAGGTTTTGTGCAAAAATTTCATTAAAATTGGACAATTACTTTATTTTTGCAAGAATTTGAAAATCAATGTGTTTTCAACGGAAAAAAAGCGCAAAAAAATTTATTTTCATATCCCCGCGATGATGTAAACAAAAGACTTTAATCAAAATTTCGAAAGCAATAAAAATTTCAAAAAATAATTTCAAAATACTTTGGTTGTTCTTCTTAATAATAGTATAAACATTTTGACGATAAAACTTTATTTTCGTTAAGTTTGTGGCCTTTTTGATTACGCTAAGCTGTTTTCCCGCAAAAAACGGAGATACCGAGATCAGAAAATTTCTAAAAAAAATAACGCTATTATTGCAAGCAGTCATTGTAAATTATGAGCTGAATATCAGGGTTTAGTGTATTAAAGTTTACGATCAAGTGCCTACAACTGTTGATACTATTTCTCTTTGAATTTCATGTATCCATTTTTAACTGTAGCTGTTTGAAAATCTTTAAATTTTGGTCTCTTTGTTATTAGATTAATTTCTTTGTTTATGCTTCTGTAGTACCAGACCTGATAAATAATGGTCCTTTTTTAAGGCCTACGGAAACTTGAAGAAGCAATGGAGAGCCCTTATCGTATAAGTCTTGAATAGACATAGCATTTAGAAAAGGAAGAGGTTGTCTTTCAAATGACTTCTAAGTGGAACACTTTTCTTTGACAGAGTGCTAAAAATTTCGCCATTAACTTATGTAAAACGTCACCTCTACTCCAGAATTTCATCCATTTGCCCAGCGCAATATTCCTGTCCATGATTTATTCATCTGCCGACTCAAAGTAAAGGGGAAAAAAATTGGATTTTCTTTTGGAAAGTAAGCAAAGCACTTCTACATACAACCAAAATTCTATACGACAGGAAGTCGTTTTCAGTTTCACACCAAATTATGAATTTTCTTTTCTTTTTGTGTTTTCGTTCTTTCTGATTTGCGGTCATTAGTTCTGACAGAACAAGACTAAAAGAAAAAAAATACCTTTTCAAATTTACCCGAACAGAAATAAAAATGTCTGACTTTCTTACTCGTCGTTTCTCATTAATGTACCCGCATGACTGAGAGGAAAAGCCGAGATTGATTTATTTCATGTATATTTTATATATAAGCTAAAGCTTCACACGATCATTTATGAAAAAAAACTTAATGACAAACAAAATAAAATAATATCCAAGCTTTATATATTATTGTTATTTCGATATCGTATTATTTTAAGGGAAATATATGACAAAGCGAAAAAAGGTTTCGAATGATGCGTTTTGTCCTATAGGAATTTATCGGATTCAAGTGATGTTTACCTTGATGCGACTACGCATGCGCACGAAGGAGAGGGTAAGTTGTAAGTATTTTTTTTTTTTGTTTAATACCAGTTTTGGGCATGTAGCTTATCTATATATATATATATATATATATATATATATATAAGAACATCCCTACGCCTACCAAAACGTAAGTAATAACTGATACATAAAAAAAAACAGACATAATGAACATGCAAACACCCCTTGTCTGCTTGAATTGGATTTCTCCGTATCCTTGGAAACGTAAATTATGATTTTTGCTGTGTCTTTAAAATCCAGTAATTTTAAAAGTTACTTCAAAATTCGCTTGAGGATGAAATGGAGCTGATGTCTTTAATTTAATTACAAAATTAAATTCGGATCTTTCAACTTCCATTTTTGAAACAGGGCTAGAACAGTGTAGCGAAAAAACATATTTTAAATCAATTTATATATATATATATATATGTTTGAAAATGTGGTTTTAAGGCATGGCAAATTTATAGGTATAAAGTGATTCATACCCGGGATATTTATGTATATATAGAAGTGGACTTATAATGTTCATTTCCAGAACCAAGTGATATTACTGAAGGATATTGTGGTGTGAGTAGTAAAAATAAAAAGCAAGCGGTGCAGATTAGAAGGCTATGTTTGAAAGATGAAGGTTAATCCTAGAATTGAACAGGTTAATTTTTTAGCGCTTTGGAATGTATCCTCTTGGGAGTATGTCCCCCAAAAAAGTGGTTCGTAGAAAAAAAATGTTCAATTAGAACTTACTTTTCACGTATTGAATACGAAGGGACTGAGGGTAGTTCGCCTCAATATTCATGGCGGAGCGTTACTATTGGTGAAACCAACGGATATAAATTGTCTGAACATTTTCCATGGAAATATTGATAGTTAGATATATAATATCGTTAATCACATTACAAAAAAAATACCATAAACAATGTGGTAGTATCGTATAAAAATTAGATAGACAAGTATAAATAGAGAACAACAGGCGAGCATAGGATGGCTATGACTTGCAAACCCGTTTGCTATTCAGGACACGCTCCTCAAAACCTCCTGATCAGAGGCCTTGCTGCGATTACTACTCCTCCTCAGAAAGGCAAAATATATCGATTATATTAATATATATTAATTACTGGGGGATCAGTTTATTATTTACTAACAGTAGAAATCCGACCCCCATTTTCTTCCCATTATGGAATGTAATATTAATACGACTTTACCAATGCCAACAAAAAGAATGGTAATTAAGATTTTGTTAAAGCATACCAGAATTTGTTTTTTACAACTGATTATTTAATCGTCCATGAGTCATATGGGGCGTTTTGTTAGCTCCAGATTTTTAAAGTACTTGTAACTTGTAGTTAGCAGTTTTTTTCTTTTGCTCCGTCCCATATATATATATATATATATATATATATATATATATATATATATATAATAACTGTAGTAGTGTATGCAAATTTGATAGACAAGTATAAATAGAGAACAACTGGCAAACATAAGAGGTCTATGCCTAGCAAACCCGCTTGCTATTCGGACACAGAGAACTGTACTACGACTACTACTACACAGAGCGATAGGCAAAATATAACAGATTTATAATAGAGTTGTCGCTTTATATCAGAAGCTGGAGTCTAACAAATAGTATGTATCCCTATCCAAGAAAAACAAAAATTACACCGGCAAAGCATCCCGAAATTGAAAGAAAATAGAAGAATTGGATCTTCAAACATTTAAGTGCAATCTCAGATAAATATTTTGGTAGTAAAGGCATGGATATTTAAATGATCAACATGTCTTTTTCATTTATATGCTGTGTCCATTCAGGACGTAGGCGATCATGGCCCGCCACCTCCTCTTGTTCCTTGTAACTGTTAATAATTGTTGCCATTTTGTTATTTCTGCCGGACGCTATTCTGCCATCCACTTGCTCAAGACCGTTAAGTATGTCACGCGTTGCTTGCCGCTGTCCCTCTATCCGTCCCGTGAGTATAAAGATCGTCCAAGCCCTTCTCACTACGTGTTACAGAAATTCCAGCTGCCTCTTCCTGATGTTAAGTATAAGGTTCCTCTTTGTTTCTTTTCTCTTCCAAACATGTTCAGCCTATAGTATACAGGGCATCCTTCTGTAGAACCACATTTCTGTAGATTCGAGTCTCTTCATCTTTGAATAGATTGCCCAGCATTCTCTGCCATACAGGAGGACAGATATCACGTAGCGGTTCAGTGCTCTTTTCTTGGTTTGCAACGGAACTTTCTTGCCTGGTAATACTTTGCTTAGCTTTTGGAATTCGGATTTGGCCATCCAAGTATGTCTTCGGATCTCAGTGTCTAACTTTCCGTCTTCTGTTAGAACACTTTCCAGATATTTTAATTGCTGTACCTGCTTGATTTTACTATCCCCGACATATAGATCGGATTGTAGGCTTGTCTGTTTGCTGATAACCATGTATTCTGCCTTCTCGTTATCCATCGCTACCTTCTTTTGTTGGTTTTATTCCCGTGTCTGCCATCAGCTCTCTGTCATCTGCATATCATATATTGTTAAAGTTGTAGCCGCCGATGATGAATCTTTGTAATATTTCCAGTTCAAACTTGCCTCGCTGTACAGGTTGAATGAGTTCAGTGAGAAGACACATGCTTGCATTACAACCCATGTGTGGCCGAGTGGTGAGAACGTTTGCTTTTTGGCTATGAGACCCGGGTTCGAATTTCATCATGGTCGATGTTATCGGATTATCCCAGCATGCGTCACCTTTTAAAAGATCACAGAAGCTGTAACTAAGGTCTGCCCAACATAGCTGCACTATAATCCACAGGTTGGCTACGTGGGTGTTGAGCAAATACAAATGTGCCTGAGCGAGCGTCTCCTAGGTATCCTTGAATAAGAGTGGCCAGCCATCATTATTCTAAATATATATATGTGTGTGTGTGTGTGTGTGTGAAATGGAAAACGTTTCAGTGAAACTAGATTTGAATTGATTACCATTTTCGCTTTTGATTTGATTACAAATTTCACCAGATTTAACAACGAAAGAAAGAGGTCTGCGTGTATTTGTGTGTGGCTAAATAAAGTACGTTTTCCGTTCTTAAAGAAAAGAATGAAAATGTGTGACTTTTAAAAATTTTCGTTAATCCTTAATAATAACAAATTGTAATTAGTAGAGATTATTCCAAAGAGGACTTTTAGAACATATCATAGCTTAATATATATATATATATATATATATATATATATATATATATATATATATATATATATATATATATATATATATATATATATGTGTGTGTGTGTGTTTGCATATATGTATGTGTGTGTTTGCATATGTGTGTGTGTGTGTGTTTGCATATATGTATGTGTGTGTTTGCATATATGTATGTGTGTGTTTGCATATATGTATGTGTGTGTTTGCATATGTATGTGTGTGTGTGTTTGCATATATGTATGTGTGTGTTTGCATATGTATGTGTGTGTGTGTGTGTGTGTTTGCATATATGTATGTGTGTGTTTGCATATGTATGTGTGTGTGTGTGTGTGTGTGTTTGCATATATGTATGTGTGTGTTTGCATATGTATGTGTGTGTGTGTGTTTGCATATATGTATGTGTGTGTTTGCATATGTATGTGTGTGTGTGTGTTTGCATATATGTATGTGTGTGTTTGCATATGTATGTGTGTGTGTGTGTTTGCATATATGTATGTGTGTGTTTGCATATGTATGTGTGTGTGTGTGTGTTTGCATATATGTATGTGTGTGTTTGCATATGTATGTGTGTGTGTGTGTGTTTGCATATATGTATGTGTGTGTTTGCATATGTATGTGTGTGTGTGTGTGTTTGCATATGTATGTATGTATGTATGTGCGTGTTGTACTACAGGCCAATAGATTGGGACAACTGTATTTGGGGCCTCAACTTAAAAGGAGATATTTTTCTATTTTTTGTTATGTAAAAGATAAACTTTCAGTAACTCCAATATATTTGCTTTTATTTTACCCAGGTCCTCTTACTACCAAAAAGTTCAAATTTTGAATTGTCTGTATCTAATATATTTTTCTAAATTATGAATATTTTGTATGAGGAACACTATATTTTGTTTTCTCCATTAATCCCTCAGTAGATATTTGAGAATAACAAAATGGCTGGAGATTTGATTCAGTATTCAATTTTGCATAAACAAGGTATAACATCTTTAGGCTTAACTGGAAAAAAAAAATCACCTTTCAACATAACAAAAAAAATCCTCTTTCAACAAGACAAGATGGTCATCTCTCTTCTAACTTATGTCATAATTACTTCGAGTTTTAAAAAAAATGAACAAACTTTTGGAAATTGTGATTTGGCTGCCTCAATCTCCTGGCCTCTTCCCCAATTGATTTAGTAGGGGGTGAATTAGATAACAGAATTCAAAGAGAATAATCAAAGTGTGGGAATGAGATTTCCGTGTTTGCGAATGTCTCCCAGCTACTTACTTAAAACAAAAAAAATACTGTTGGTAATAATATCAAGTATTTGTAAAGCAAGTGGTAGTTTTATTGATGAAAATAAAATATGGTGCTCTTTTATGATAATATTTTGTACTTAAGTGTTTATATTTTGCCAAAATAAAAGCAAATACACTATAATTACTGAAATTTTATCTTTTACTTTAATAACTACAAACATCACCTTTTAAGGTGTTATTTTTCGGAAATGCATGTTGTCGCTAAAATTTTGCCAGTAGTGTACATTATATACATGCAAGCATACACGTGATAAAAAAAAAACCCAAAAAAAACTCTGACACGCGAAAGGAAAAAATGGGATAAGAAAATAATATTTAAAGGAACTTCAAGTAGAAAATATTGCGAATCTCACCATAGGATGTTCGCTTTGTAAACCTAGGTATAAAGGTCAAGCAGTGGGAAAGATCAAGGAACCCCTGGGAGTGATGCGAATCTGTGAGGATATCTAGCTTTTAGGATACGATGGAAAATGCTTATCGCTTTGTTCTCTTTCGCATGTATATGATCAAGGGAAAAGCATCGTTTGGCTTTTGTTTCGATTTCTCTACTATCCAAATCACTTAGCTGCTGACAAGAAAAGGACTTAGAAATCTACCGTAATGCGACAAAGAATGTTAGCAGGCTCTTAGTACAATGTTCAGTCCTCGCTAGGTACACCTGCGCTAAATATAATATGCTTACGAACTGAACCGGGTACCAGTGACAGGTTAGGATGTCGGTCAAAATTTGATCTCTATACTAGTCAAACATTCGGAAGAGGAACACCGGAAGACAAGTGCAATATGGGTAATTATTTCTGATTATATCCTGGCTGTGTTTACTTCGGTACTCTTTCTATGTGTTCGCTTTGTTTTTCTCTTTTTTTAGGGCAGCATACCTAATAGTGATTGAATGATTTAGCAGTCAGTGAGAAGTTTAACAGTGGATACTAAGTTCAATCATCGCAAAATTCCAGCCATGCGTTTCTTTCTTCTTGTTTTATTTAAAAAAAAAATTATTATGAAATAATTAATTCGCTTATAAAGTAACTTAAATGTGAATTAAGTTTAGGCGTCTAATGATTTTTTTTTCTTTTTCTTTCAGATTTAACAACTTAAGTCTTTGGCAAATTCAACCATGGAAAGATTAACAGTCAAACAATGTGTTAAATTTATTGAAGTCTATTACGAAAATGGACGTTCAAACAGAAATGCATTTCGCGCACTTCGCAATTTTTTATGTCATATATATATATATATATATATATATATATATAGTAAGTTAGAATAGATATTAATTTTTACAGATAGAAGGATGTATGGGTATATTTATATAAATAAATCTGTATATTTTCATTAACCGAATAGCCGAATACCAGGTTTTCTAAGCTTGGATGTGCGGGTGGTGTAATGGATAATGGCTCAGATTTGTTAATCGGAGAGTCGAGTTTCTGGATTTTCGGCCACATTCTCCTCTACTGCAGCAATGTTTTCAGCTGAACGGCGTAAGGGACATGCAACAGGGTTTTCACATCTGACACCGACACAGTTTGAATTTACGAAGATATTTCCAATTGCACTCTTGAAATTTTAACACGTTGTTTGATTGTTAATCTTTCTATGATTGGACTTGCCAAAGACGGAAGTTCTTAAATTTGAAAGAAAAAGAAAAAAATCATTAGACTCTTAAACTTTTTTTCACATTTAAAATCGGTCCAAGTTATTGGAATCCTCTTTATTTCCCTGTATGTGGCAGTATTTCTTCTGAGTTACATAGATAACGGTAATGATAATTTTAACAGTTTCCTTATAAGGAAAGAGTCATTGACCGAGCAGTCGTATTACGCTTTTCTTCACTCCTTGGCCATCGGTGATTACAACCACATCCACGGTTTCTGTATGATCATCGAGGTTAACAGAGTCTGGTCAGCACCTTGGTCGTTGACCGCTTGGGAATACTAGGTTTTCTAAGCTTGGATGTGCGGGTGGTGTAATAGATAATAGCTAAGATTTGTTAACTGGAGAGCCGAGTTTCCATTCCCGCTGGGCTCGTTATATTCACTTAAGCGTAAATACCTTTGGGAAAGGTATGAATCTACCTTTTCTTCTTTTTCCAGCATGGATTAAACAGTATAACTTGAATCACTAAACCATAATTATCTCAAAAAAAAAAAAAAATTCTAACAATCTAAAAATATTTTTTCTTTAATTAACCCGCAATGGCTTGATAAGCCGTAGAAAACAAATCAGTCAATAAATCTAGTTATCGGAATCAAATTGTATAATCTGTTTTCCTCACTTCTCAGGGTAATAGTATTATTAATATCATATGGCACCTTATAAAGAAAGGTTCTGCTTTCATTAACAGAACAGCTAGTGCTACTGTCGTTTGAAATCTATAATGCGCAGAGATATAATCTGGTTTTAGCGTAATATTGAAAATTAAAATAAAATGCTTGAACAATTTACTATAAGACACTTTATGCATTAAAATTACTAGTGACTAAATAAATAACAGCAAGAAAGCATAGTATAATGACAAAAGTAGGCAGCTGCATGCTTTAAGAAAGATTTATTCGACTAAGAATTCAAGGTTCGCATATAGCGTCCTTTTATAGTCCCAGTAAACAGAAATATCTCTCTCAAAGAAGAGAGTAACAAATCAAGGGGAGACCACTCTTGATTATTCATAACACATAGTTCGTGTTATTATTTATCTGATTATGAGGTTTTGAGGTGCTTGGAACCACCTTTTAACTGCTGTTGTTCCCAGCTCCACCTTGAAGCATGGTGGTAGCACCTGTTAGGGTCTCATCTATGGGCAAAGTGCTAACCCCCAAACTGACATCAAAACACTATGAAATTGTAAAATAGTTTTAATACCAGCAATACATTCTTGGAAAATAATATTACCATGAATAAAAATCTTGTCGGCATTTAATAACCCATTGATATTAATATGCTGTAAAACAAACCAGACTAAACTTAATTGAATCTAATGGATAACTTAACACAGTAGTATTTAGTGAGGCATCCACAAAATAGTCAGTTCCTTACTATGAGAAGTTGTCTGAAGTAAACATATTACTTAGCAGCTAAATATGAAGGGAAGAGGTTGATTTAATTCCGTCCGGATGCATGCACCAATGCAGGTCTTGGCTGGAAATGTTTGGACTAGTTGAAATAAAGAATACAGATTGTCTGGGCATCTGCCATGGAAACAACGATAGAATAGCGAGAGGCTTGCTACGTTGTGTCTACACGACTGCATAAACACTTCTGATCTCAGTCAAAGTCCGAGAGTTAGGTTTTGACAGCTCCAGCCCAGATACTGCGCAGGTCTGACTCTTGTAAAAATAAAACATGGCAAGAGCAGCCAAATTAATATCTGAAACTGTATATAGAGGAATAAAAATCTGGAGAAACAAAAAAACATAGTGTCTCTACTAAACATAGTGGCTTTACAGATGTCAAATATATAAAACTTACACTCTTTAAACCAGCGGGAATAAAGTGAAATAATTATTTTATTGATAGTGGTGTTATAAGGCATACGACATTTTGTAATTCTTATGCGTCAGACAAATTCAAATAAATGCCAAAAAAATGAATGACTATCGTCCCAGAGCTTTTTGGCAACATTTTGGGTAACTTATGAAAAATACAGAATCGTCTAACGTGTTGTTTTAGTATGTGTGTCTATATCGATCGTGAAGCAAGTTGTACCCCGAAAAAACTGGAACGTACGGAGATTTTATGGCAATTATGGCAGAGAGCCATTACTTATTGCTTAATAAAATATATTCAGATACAAATAATTAATTCTCTGTGTCATTCCTTAGATATAGAATTGCCTGTTTAAGCAAACAGAAATATAAGACATTTAAAATTTACGCTCAGTTAATTTCGATTTATATATATATAAATCGAAATTTTTATATGTATATATATATATAAATTGAAATTTAGATATATATATGTATATATATATAAATAAATCGAAATTTATATATATATATATATATATATATATATATATATAAATCGATATATATATATATATATATATATATATAAATCGAAATATATATATATATAATTACATGAATCATTCATACAAAAAAACAGATATAGAGGTTAATGATTTAAATGGCGAGAATACATCTTCGCAAACAATTTCAATAAGGTACATTAACCCCGACCCTGTATATAAATGAAGCATCCTTGTATACAGGTTCGGGGTTCTTTATTGAAATTGTTTGCGAAGATATATTCTCGCCATTTAAATTATTAACCTCTATATTTTTGTATGAATGATTCATATAATTATTAATTGAACTGCACCTGTAATCTAAATATATGTATATGTATATATGGACAGTAGTCTGACTTTTATACATGTTTCATTAAAAATGACTGATAAGTTACAGCCATTAAGCTTTTTATTTAATTAATCTTGTGTTCTTATAAGTGATTGATGGACATTTATTTTGAGGGGCATTGAAATCAACACCCAGGAGCCACAGCTATAATTGCATTCCCAGGTCAACAAAAATTACTAAATAAACGATTAGATCTCATTTCAAATGGTAGTCACAAAAAGAAATATTTACTCTGTTAGTTAAAATTCTAAAACAAAAACGAATACTCCCCCCCACAAAAAAAACGAATAAAAATAAATAAAATAAAAAAAAATATTGTAAATCAATAAATAAAGAATCTAGCAAATGATAAACAATTTATTAGGTTGGTGCAAAAATAATGTCGTTTTCTCACATATGTTACTATGTGAGAAAACGACATTATTTTTCCATCAACCTAATAACAAACGGTAAATTTGCAGTGTAACCCCCTCGCTCAGTTGCCATTAAAAATTTCCCCCAAAAAATTACATTTATGGGTAATTGTACATGCTCCATACGAATCTGGCTTGATAACTTTGATAAACTCTACCGTTTTGGAGTTATCGACAGTGAAATTTCGGATTCAGTCGTGACGTTGGCGGCAGCAATTACTCGCGTTGTTTGCATACATTCGCTGCGGAAATCTAAACGCGGAAGACTACGGAGAGCTAGGCTCGCAACTAATCTTTCTTGTCTAAATTTCTCTCAATTACTGCGCAAGAGAACTATTTACGTAGACACGCTCAGTTTGTGCAATGATACCTACACTGATAGCTATTCTGCAGCGAATATATACAAGCCACACCAGTAATGGCTGCCCGCGACGTGAATTAATCCAAAATTTCACTGTCTATAACTACAAAACGGTAGATTTTATCATATTTATCAAGCCAGATTCAATGGAGGATGTACAATTACACATAAATGTAAGTATTCTGGAAATGTTTAATGCGAAATGAGCGTGGGTGCTACACTGCAAATTAAACTAACAAAGTAGAAATGCATACATAAATACAAGTAAATGTAATAATAATAATAATAATAATAATAATAATAAACCAGTAATAAAGTAATTAATGATATGTAGCAGACAAATGGCAGAAATGATGAACAAGACTTGCTTTATTCTCGACGAAAGAGAGTTCGTCTTTGTCTGGGATGTAAGACTTCAGTTTGAGAGAAGGTGAACGCGAAGTTCCATCAAAAGCGAGCCTTCTTTGTTGCCCCAAAAGATACTGGGACATTAGCAACTTCACATAATATTAGCGTAGTTGGACGGAATCGAGCAGGAACATCCGGGCATGTTAGTGCTCCATTCTGAGGTGCGTGTATGTTTAATATGTTTATCATCCGGGCAAGTGATTGGTGAATCGCGATTATATTAGGTTGGTGCAAAAATAATGACGTAATAACGTCGTTTTTTGACGTTAAAAAATACGTCAAAAAACGACATTATTACGTCATTATTTTTGCACCAACCTAATAGTTACACCATCGTGGAGATGAGAGAGGTCTTCTGTTGGGGGTACATCAAACAATACGGGCAGATGCGATAGGACGAACGAATGACAAAGCGGATACAAGGAAGAGAGCAAAGATAAATACCAAGGAACCGATGTAGGGGGAAGAAAAGCCCAGTCTAAAATTACTTCTAAAAACAGAATCGCTAATTTCTTTTGGCCACATAATAAAGACTAAAAATATTAACGAACAGCACTATACATTAGGTACATTCAAATCAATAATGTATAATCAATACTGTCTACAATAATTTGAAGCATATCCGTTATAATTTACCCAATAACGGTTATGATAATTATTATACAAACTGTTATACTATAATACAATAAACATTCTACCCATAATGCATCATTAACCAATATATGTAAATAGTGAGAGCCAACACAATACTCACAGAGACTGAAGATTTGGTTTAAGCATGAAACACTCGCCTCTGGGCGTGTCTTCGATTCTCCACAGCTTATTGCCAGTGTAGAATCAGATTCCTACATTTTTTTTTTAAATCTTAAATTTTGTGCAAGTTAAACACATAGAGGCTCCCAACCAAATATAACAACTGATGTATTTTGATTGGTTGTAAAATATTAATTAGGTGTCGTCAACTACGTCCGAAGGTACCGACCCAAATTTTGACCTATAGTTGACGCCACAAAATGTAAACATGTTCACGAGCCTCACCACGTGACCAAGAGAACTAATAAAAACGAAACTTCGACGCGACTTGGTCAGTGGGTACTTAAAATATTGAACCAATTCACTTGACTTCATTGGAAATCAACACAGCAAAGGAGACGAACTTTATCTTCAATACAACAACAAACCTTGTCAACCATTTCCAGGCTTAACACTCACTCCCACAAAATATTCTATTCCACAAGAAGAATCTCTGGTTAATGAGCGATGACTCTATAACAATCAGTGAGTCAAGAACAATACTTTCTTTTCTATTTAATACAAAAGCAACTGTTTAATTTTCCTATAAAAACAAATATAGCTAACTACACTTTCTCATTTTCACACATACAGTACAGTAACTCAAATTCTTTCAGTAACACACATCAAAGAACTCTATTGTGTTTATCAACTTTTGCACTATATATTATGTATTTGTTGTGTTTATAGAAAATATTTATTGTTGAACAAATTCATAATTTCTTCTACTTGATTATTTCTCTTGTTGTTGTCTTTGTTACATTTGATATTGTAAAAATTGTAGAGCGTCAGTTTTTATTTCTATTTATAACCAATACAAATTGGCTGACTCACTATACCAGGATAATGCTTTTTATTTTGCACATGAATGCTAATATTAAGCACACATCACCGTTATATTATTACACTTAAATAATTGATTTCAACATAAGGAAAATAAGATGAAGACTTCACACCACGAGACGAGCTACCTCTCTGACATCTCGCTCTCATCATTTAACTGTCAACATAAACATAAGTTCTATTCTAAAGGCTTCTACTCTGGCATTTCTCGCCTGGAGAACTCTCTGCCGTCTTCTTTCTTTCCGATGAATGGCGATGTTTAAAAATTTAAGTGCAATTTCAATATTCATCTTCTGTCTATTTGATACCTGTTCTTTTTTTGTTGCCCCTTCTCATCAATAGCGTTTTCTTTGCTTCCTTTTCTCTTAGTAACTGCCGTTTTTATTGTGGCTTTATCGCATTCACTATGCTGAAATGATTTTAAAACAAATCACTCAGAAAACAAGTTATTTAATTCACTAATTCTTGTATAATTAGCAGGAAAATTTCAATGCCATTAATGCAATTTAAATTAAAAAAAAAAGAAAATAATTTTAAAAATACAATATCAGTCTTCATCTTCTGTCTATTTGGCACCTGTATAATTATTAGGTGCAAAAATAATGACGTTTTCTCACATAGTAACATATGTGAGAAAACGTCATTATTTTTGCACCAACCTAATAGCAGGAAACATTCAATATCAATGAGTAGGCAGATTGAGATGAAAACAAATGTAAAACAAAAAAAATTCTTTGGATGAATTAGAAAAAACAATCAAGCCAATATAGGTTTAGGCCAAATATCGCGTCTTAAACAGAGAGAGGGGCGAAAGGTAACAAGCTGCTAATCGTCTGAATGGGGCCTCATGTTTATAGGTTTCCGAAACAACCAATGCAATCAAGAATAAACATCATTAAGCTTTCCGGATCATCGCAATTATTTTTTTTTTTTTTTTTTAGATAAGTCGCAGTACCTATTATCCATCGCCAGTCAGGCAATCGCTAATCCGGTTCAATCACTTACACTCGACTAATTACCACGTGAGTACTTTACGATTCCCCAGGCTGTAAAAGGAACTCGACTGTACTGTTTGTTGGTGTTAGCTGCTGCATCTGATGCTTTTGAACAATCTCATAAGAATGGTAACATATTTGCACATGTATTTATTTCATTTGTATTGTAGCCTGCTGATTTGTAGGCCAAGTTATGGCCTCAGTGAAAACAGGAAGTGCTTGTTGTACGACAATACATTTCTCATAACAGATAAGCTAGAATTTATGAAAGAAAAAAAAAAACTTGCTATCGGCATATTCGTGCAAAGCTAATGTGATTTATACAGCACTGGATTATCTCCTGTTTCTAGCATAAAGCTGAAGAGGGATAAATGATTAATCCGGCAAAATCCTTTTTCTAGAACACTACAAATCCCAGTGGTTCGGGTTATGGTCGAACTACAAATAAGTGTACCTCCTGTTAACTTATTGAATAATGCCAAATATGGAGTCTGCATGTAATTTAGAAAATAATTTGAAATTAAGAAGGCCGCTTCGTATTTCAATATAGTCAATCCAGGACCAAATAGGAAGTCATATAAATGAAAAAAAAAATCAAATATAGCAATAAATATAAGGCTATAAATTTTGGTTAAGTTTTGATTACTGTGACAACGGAATAGAATCGTGCAGCGCCTGGTAAGTATAGAATCTCTATCTATAAAAGGCAGGATCTGTGTGTGTGTGTGTGTGTGTGTGTGTATAACGAATGCACGGACGCAATTTTCGACTGATTTGCACCAAAATTTACATGCACATGCTCCAAGTTAGCGGAAAAAGCCAAGACCGACTTTACATTTCCCAACTCCCATCGATAGTGGAAATAATAGACTTTATCATGCTTCTACGGGTCTGCAGCTATTTTCTACTGGCCAGAGTGAGAGCCAATAGCTGGCTGCCACGAATAGACAGAAAGATTCTATTGGCCAGCGTGAGAGCCAACAGCTGACTGACATGAATGTTAACTAGCATACTAGCATGCAAAAAAAAAATCGATAGCTGCATTCGTCACAAGTGGGAAAAAATGAAATCTGCATGGCACTTTACTCCAATTGGCTCATTCGCTTGCTTAAACTCCACGTTGATTCTGATTCCGCAGAACTGGATTGGGTACAAAAAATTATTTGTTGTTAACATTCTTTTTTCATTCGGTTTTTCCAGTTACGAGTCCTTTTTTAAAGCTGATAGTTTTGTGTTCATTTTGTTTAGTTCTTTTTTCGTAACAGATATAATGTTTAGTATAGAGCTTAGAAAAAATTTGCAGTGTGAGATAGGCAAGAAGTAAGGCATGTAGCAACATCAGCACAGCTAATGGCACTTCTTTAAAGGCAAGGAAGGATAAAAATATTTTAAGTCAAGTGATAGCGATTGCTCTATGAGTTGTACGTCTTTTGAATCAAGCACGGGCAACGCTGGGCCATGCTGCTAGTTTACTATAAGAGTGACTATCGAGATACGTTTGTTTGACATTCAATCATCGTATCTCTGTTCTCTTGGCAATTCTTGATCAAGGTATAGTATCTGCTGATACTTCTTTCTGAAGCCAGGGGAAGAAGGGAAAATTGCGAATAAAGGGTGTGGTAATTCAAGACAGGACAGAGCAAGAGTTGATGATGGAGTGACGATAGTTACTTAAAACAATTGTAAAGTTATCGTAATGCATTCCAAAATAACGTATGCATTAAAAAGAGAAAGCCGTTTCACTTCATGCCAATATTCGGTTTAAATAAATATGTGACGACGATAGTTAATTAAAACCATAAAATCCAGCTTCGAAGCAAACACACTCGTTGTCCTGGCGGCTATCTGATGCTAAATTAAGGAATGTCAAGAAAAGAAAAGAAAAAAAAAAACTTGGAAACAGTTCGCAATTTAAAATGGTGAATAGTCGTGATTGCAGAATATTTTATAGAAAATTTCATGTTTTTTCTTGTTTTGCAATTTTTCTTTAAAAAATAAGGCTTGGAATACACCCACCAGTATATTCTGCAATGGGATTGGACGCCTCATCCCAACCAATAAAAACAATTGCTCTACTTCAAATTTAACCTGTGTCTGTCTATTTTTAATCGACAAGATGGCTGGAAAGTCTTGTCACCGCCTACAAAATCGTAATGAGAATAGAACAATACAATAATACAAAGGACATGTATTGGATTCAGTCTATTCACTTTCATTGACGCATAGAGAAGGTCTGTATGAACACCGTATTTTCGTGTTAGCCATATTAAATAGAAAATTATATTATATGCATATGACAAGACTTTCGGACCACACTGTAGATTCATAGATGACATTTAAAAAACATCATTATAGGCAGGCAAATGAAATGATTAAAAAAAAGTGAGGGATCAGTTTTGTTTTTGATCAGTATTAAACACATCCCACGTTTCTTGGCCAAGTTACAGGGTGATCCAGAAGTCTTGTCACCCACTTCCAAAATAATAATAATAATAATAATAATAAAAATAAAGAATAATAAGAAATGGTACTGTAATACAAATCATATCTACTGAATTCAGTTTATTTATTTTCATTGATTCTGACAGCCATCGAGAAGGTCTGTATGAACACCGTCATTTTCGTGCTTCAAAATGATGCGGCGCCATGTCCTGGGTGATATTTTACGAAGCCATACTGTGTTCATCGTTGCAAAGGTTCTCCGAAGAGTGTCCTTCAACTGATGGGTATTCTGGTATCTTCCATACACTTGCAAACAGCTTGCCTTTTCGTGTCAGCCATCTGAAATAGAAAATTATATTATGTAGCGGTGACACGAATGTCGGATCACATTGAAATTTAAAGTCTGCCATATGTCCATCTTTTATACTCTACTTTTCACCAAATCTTTTTTTCTACATTTTAAAATAATGTATAAAAAGGAGGCAAGTATGGTGAAGTGATAGATTCATTTACGCGCTAATACGGTTGTGAAGTGAAAGGTATGAATCTATCTCTTCCCTCAACTATCGGTAAAATAACAGGGCACGGGACACTGTAGCCTTGGTTGGTAACCAGTCTGGGAGAACGAAAACTCTGAATTGAAACCACCTTATAGGTAAAGGCTAGAAGATGGTAACGTCAAAATTAAATCTACCTCTCGTGGAATTGGCCTCCTCTATTAACCACGACAGAAAATAGTGGATGCCTTGGAATTAGTACAATGGATGTGCAAGGCAAGAATAAGACCTTAGATTTCGGACCATTCTCTGATGGGAGCATCACCTACAGCACTTAAGACATAACCACGAGATCACAAACGAGATTGCACGAGATTACAAACGATAGATACAGGTACCTATCGTTTGTAATCTCGTAAAAAACATACCGATTTCTTTTCTTTTCTTTTTTTTTCTATAGTTTAAACCGGACCAATGTCTACTGTTCTGATTCTCCTACAACCCGGACCATTGTATATTTGTTTTCCTATTATAGCCATATGGGAGGCTTACGCCAGTCTTGACGTTGTGACACCGGTTCTTGTGCGATCACCGGAGTTAAGCAACGTTGAGCCTGGTCATCTGCACAAATGAGTGACCGATGCGGATACCAAGTGTTGCAAGATACGCGACAAGCCTAGCGAGCCGTTTATGGATACAATCACGTTACTTATAGTACCAGGAAACCTCGATATGTGAAATTACTTCTAGACTGAAAGTTCGTAAAACCTACCTGGGTATAGGTGAGTGGTGAATTTGAACGGTGATTATGTCTACCTCTCTGAATTTAATTTAAAATTGATCTGTGTCTGCATTTTACCTCGAGTGTAATACAGGGAAATGTACACCTGATTAACTACAGTCTAAACTGATCTTTTCAAGGCTCTACAGTCAGTATGTCTAACTTTTGAATCAAATGTAAACAGGATCTATGCCCACCTTTGTTATTATTGGTTTGGTTATTTGTTTTACGGTATATCAACCTCAATGGGTTATTTAATGCCGACAAGATTTTTATTGCTGATAATATTTTTACCTATGTATCTATCTATCTATCTATCTATCTATCTAAATATATATTGGTTTGGTTTGTTTTACGGTATATCAACCTCAATGGGTTATTTAATGCCGACAAGATTTTTATCGCTGATAATATTTTTATCTATCTATCTATTACAGTATATATTGGTTTTGTTTGTTTTTTGTTTTTCGGTATATCAACCTCAATGTGTTATTTAATGCCGACATGATTTTTATCGCTGATAATATTTTTATCTATATATCTATCTATTTATCTATGTAACTATATATTGGTTTGGTTTGGTTTTTGTTTTACGGTATATCAACCTCAATGGGTTATTTAATGCCGACAAGATTTTTATTGCTGGTAATATTTTTTATCTATCTATCTATCTATCTATCTATCTATCTATCTATCTATCTATCTCAGTATATATTGGTTGGGTTTGTTTAGTTTTACAGCATATCAACCTCAATAGGGTTATTTAACGCCGACAAAATTTTATTGTCGGTAATATTTTTTTTTTTTTCAAAAATCTATTTCTGGTAATACTTTTTCTTCAAATATGTATGTCTGGTAATAAAATTTTTACAAAAATGTTTTGCTGGTATTAAAACCTGTTTTTACACGTTTTGAACCCGGTTTGGGGGGTTAAATATTTGCCCATAGATGGGACCCTAACAGGCGGTACTATCCCAGGTCAGGATAGACCTGCGAACACCAGCAATTAAGAGGTCGTTCCAAGTCCCTCAAAACCTGATCAGATGCCTTGCTGTCAAATGTAGCTTATCGTATTACCCAGGACACGCATGTAGTTGATCGTCATACCTAGGTCGGTGTTATTATTGGAACCCCAACGTATGCACACCTTTTGGAGAGTAGTTTAAATCAAATATATGTCAACTATGGCAATATATTAGGTTGGTGCAAAAATAATGTCGGTTTTTGACGTATTTTTAACGTCAAAAACCTATATTATTTTTGCACCAACCTAATATATATGGCTCTTCAAGTGTTCTAACTCTTACTGACGAAGAAAGTTGTCTTTCTTCTTTTAGCCAGTAAGGCGTGGTAAAATTCTTGAGAGCGACTGGGCTGACTGGAAATAAAGTCAAGCTCCCACCGAAGAAATATTAATGCCAGTTTTGGTTAAATATAGACGATTTAATGAAAAGGTGGATTCATGCCTTTCTCAAAGATATTTGCGCGTAAGTGAATATAACGAGGCCAAGTGGAATAGGAACTCGGCTATCCAATTGACAATTCTGAGCCATTATCCATTACACCACCTGCACATCCAAGCTTACAACACCTGGTATTCCCTATAACGCCCTCTCATCTTTTACAAGTCCCCTAGGCCCCGTTGGTCTAGTTTCGCTTTCCGTTTACGTGCAGCCGCTCAGGTCGAGCCCCGCTTTTTCCGATATCTCAACCCTCGCACAGCTATTGGTTAAGAAGAGTTATACAGCTTTAAAACTTGTTAAATATTGGTAGCAGTATAAGTCATTGATCGCCCAGTCTTCGTTCTTCAAATGTTGTGATTCTTCCTGACAAAGAAAGTTTTCTTTCTTCTTTTAGTCAGTAAACCGTGGTAGACTTCTTGTTGACGACTGGGATGACTTGCAATAAGGTCAAACTGTCACCAAATAAATAATTATAGCGGTTTTGGTTAAATATAAATGATTTAACGAAGGTGAATATAATAATTTTCAATCATTTGCAGCAAAGTTCAATCAGAAATTCATGGGAATATTGCGTTTTTTGCTCGTGTGGAAGTGCAACCGCGTGTGTATCTGGTGACCCTTCTGTCTGACGTCCCAGCTCGTATCTGTCTGTGTCCTCAGAATCGAGGTAAATTAATACATATTTCTCCATCCATACATCAGACACTCAAATAACTAAATATTCCATTCTTTAGTAGGAGTTAAAAAACCAAATATTGTTTTGATTTTACACCATTTCATTCAGAGCCTTTGCTCCAAAACCCCCAAAATATTCAGCTGACATATCCGTCGGAAAGAAAATCAAAAACATATGCTCTGTTCTGTCCAATTCAAGGTCACTCCTGGCCACTGAAAAAATATTACTGCCTGGAAAAAATAATAAGGACTAGAATAACGCACGCCAATCCATTCCAAATCGTTGCCTTGAAATTTAAAAACTACAATATTTGCCAATGTCAGCCTTGTTATAACAGTGCGTTCATATTTGTCACCAGACCTTTAAGTAAAGCTGGGTGCAGAGTTTACCTGGGATTGCTTCTGGTCACCGAATGCAAAAGCTTGTGAGCACACATTTTTGGGAGTTGTAACCATTTTATAATACAGTGTAACCCGTATATAAGAGGGTTGTCGGGAGCGGAGAAGAAGTCTCTTATATCCGGATTTCTCTTATATCCGGGTTTGGTCTAATTTATATACATTAACACAGGTTCTAATTTGGGACCAGAGACAATCTCTCTTATATCCGGGTTACACTGTACCTGCATCTATGGACGGTCACAAGCATTCTAATGCAGTTTGTTAGACATCGCAGACAATTCAATAAATACAATGAACGTGACTCAGGTTAGACTTGCAGGCGTCCGCCATATTGGATTTTTTTCTTTTTTTCTATCAAGATCTGCTCACGAGAATAATGGAAAGAAACGAAAATATTTGGTTACATTTAGCCTGACACGGGTATTTTTACATGGTTTAATTTGGCTGGAATATAAGATATGGTCTCTGTTTAATGGTGTAAACAGTCATATCTTCCTTAGGTAGTAATTATTGATGACTTCCGGATATTCTTAACATCTGAATTTCTTAGCATCTCCTTGTCTTTGACGTAGGTCTTTGTTTCGGCAATTGGTTCTACATTGGCCCTGATGTCTGTGACTGCAGCTGATATCGAAACCCAGTTGTAACACCGATCGGATCACATTGGATTGGCTTCACTTCGCCAATATCTACAACCCGACTATGTTTAAAGATATATACAATGTGTTTGTTTTTTTTTATCATTTCCCCCCAAGAAAGGTAATAAAACCCTTACGGTGCAAAGAGTTATTGAGAGTTAGAGAATATGAGAAAAGTAGTATTATTTAAGAATGCGGAAAATAAAACAAGAATTAAGACGAAAAAAATATAACGATTGATGTTGCATTAAATTTATGAAGATCAAACTTGACTGGGAAGAAAAGAGACGGAAGAGAGTCGCACAAGCGTGAAGTAAGAGAGAAGAAACTTCTAGCATAGAACTTACGGTTAAATCTAGACCATTTCCATTGTAAAATAATGTAAGAACCTAAATATTACGTAAGAATAGGCGATAATCTGAAACAATCCGGTCGGATATTAATTACATGAGATTCGTAGATCATGGAACTTTCAATTAATATACGTTCAAGAAAATTATGTTTCTTTATTGAAAAATCATTTTCCAGGTGAAATAGTGATCATGAAACTTTCAGTGACATACAAGTGCATTGAATGTGTTTTTAACTTTTAAGTCCCTATGATATTATTCTATTTAATCATTTCGCACCAAGGGAATAAAGCCACTAAGACGCAAGGGCTTACTGAGTGTTAGAGAATGTGAAAAAATAAACAACTACGATTAAGGAGAGAGGACAATAAAAGAACAAGAAGATAAACAATTGGGATTGTATAGCTCACATTAATTTAACGCTAATTCAGTAAGAGCAGGTGATAATTTGAAATCATCATCATTATCATCATTCGACCGGAGTCGGGATTATCGTGCTAATATGAATGATCTTTTCTTTAGCTGTATAGAATGTACTACGCCAGGGCTGCATACAGTTTTGAATTCAGGGTTACTTTCTCCTAGACCGGTTGCCACTCAAAGCTACAGAACCCTTTTTTGATGCTATTTACCCATAATAAATAATCGCGCCACTTTCAATTAATCTACATTTGAGCAAAATATACACTTTTTTAGCATCATTTTCCAGGTGAAAATCGTGATCACTAAACTTTCAGTAACATACAAGTGCATTGAGCGTGTCTCTAAATTTTAAGTTCTTTTCGCACCGATCAAGGCAATAAAGCCACTAAGACGCAAGAGCTAACTGAGCGTTAGAGAATATGAGAAAAAAAAAACTACTATGAAGGAGGGAGAACAATAAAAGAATAAGAAGACAGAAGATAACAACTGGCATTGAATAATGAAGATCAAATTTGACTTGAATGTAGGTGGAATTTGTTGAACCTCATTTAATGAGAGTTGGTTCAGGCACAAAACAAAGCCAAAAATTATGTCGGAAACATCAAGGATGGAAAATGGACTTGGTTGAAAATTTAATCAGCTGGGTTCAAACTGGTTTAACATTCTGACATTGACTCCCCGGCTATGATTGACGGTCGGGCGGATCTACGGCCAAATTGGCGTCATGGTTGGGACGTAGAATGGATGATTAAGGATAATCTTGACGAGAAACAACAAATGATGT
>OZ010582.1:58245974-58300974 GCA_963932145.1 Acanthosepion lycidas | reverse complement strand
GCCGGTCCATCAAGGGTCACCTGAGATTCGTCCTTGAAAATCGCTAAAGAAATGTCAATTTTCATTTATTTCTTGGCCCAATTTTAATGGTTCTTGATTAGACTTTGAAGATGAAAGCCAGAGTATCAGTTTTGGTACCATTACTGAAGGCCTAAATGATCTTTTGCTTCTCACTATTGCTCAGCTTGAAAGACAGGCGGGCTGACAAAAAAAAAAAAAAAAAAAAAACGATTTTAACCTGTTCTTTTTCTAGCTGAATAACTCAAAGGATTTTCCAGAGATTCTTACGAAGAATGGTATCAAGATGACTAAACGTTAGTGTTTTTTTTTTATATATTAAACATTTTATGCGATGAACACTTATCCCATGCTGTTATAACGATTTGGACAAGTTTGCTGTTACACCCGGTACATAATAGAATGTCTCCTTCTATGAATTCGATCCCTGGGGGCAGGGGTCTAATACAAACTTAGAAACTTTTCGAAAGAGACTAGCATGAAACGAATAGTATGAGAACAGAATACTACGCGATATCCTTAGATATGGACAAGGGAATACTAACAATCCATTCCTGTAGATGAAATCCATAACATTTCAGTTCAAAATTCTCTGAATGATACCAGAATCGTCAGGACAGAGGGACAACCGAAACGTATTGATAATTATAACAGATATTAGACCATTAATTCGAGAGTAATTTTTTTAATGGTACTCAGTATACAAAGCCCGAGAGCCACTCGATGTAGACTATTACAGTGTACGGGATATGCTTTATACAGATATGTGGGGAAGATAACGGTTAATCGTAGGCTTGAACAGGTTAAAAATGTTATAATAGCGGAAGCATCCTCTCGGGACTCGGTTTCACAAAGTAGTAATTCCTGAGATAAGATGGATAAAATTATGTCACTCTATTAATGTTTATTTAATGACTGGTTCATTCTTCATTTGCTTTTTTCTTTTCTTTTTTTTTTCTCTATTCATCCGTTTTCTTTTTTTTTCCCGGAAGATGACGTAGGAATTTAATATTATTATTGGTATTTGCCATCTATTGCTTCACATTTTATCTCCCATCAATCACTCAGTTTTACATGACATTCTATACAGGAGAAATCTCAACGCCGTACGCACATCTCTTACATATCGTAGTCTTTTGGACAAGCTGTCGCTTCTAAAATAGATTTCAAATTCAAAGATCACGGTTGGAGTCTTCATAACAATCTGAATATGCGAGTTAAAAGTTGGGAAATAATAAGCTGAGAACGGCTAAGTAACATAAAAAGAATAGCTACCAGTTACAGAAATATGACCGGTATGGACGTTATTATATCTAGATGCAGCCTTATGGTGCAAGCAATGAAACTGAAGTGTTACAAAATGAGTGGCGGCTAATTAATAACGCATATCTCCAGACACTGAAAGGAATCTACAAGAAGCCCTACAGGAGATAATGAAGGAAGACGAGGAGAAAGGAGTAAACATCAATTGCAAGTCGACTCGACCTGGATATGACGCTAAACTGCATCTGGCAGCAAGGCCACTGATCGAAAGATTTTGAGGAGTATGGAACAACTTCTTAACCACGGTTGTTCTCGGGTCCACCCTGATCCAGGATGGTAGCATGTTAGGGTCCAATCTATGGGCAAAGAATGAACACCTAAACTGTGGTCAAAAGATGAAAATATAAAAAGAAAAATACACTATTTACATGATTTAGACTATTTTCCTCATCTTTCTCGTCATATTTATTACAACGTTTCGGCCCTTGTACGCTCCGTCCTTCTTCAGGTGGTTGGGATGTCAAACTGAACCCTTTATTTCTCTCACTAGGGAAGACTGTTCTAGTTCCACATGCCATGTTTAATGGATGTCAGTTATCAGTTATCTCCTGTTAATTCCCCTCTCCAAGTTCTCCACTGCCTTAACCGTGTATTGAACGCTTCGGGCTCTGTCACTGGATCTAACTAACGCCTTTATCCACTGTGCCATGTGCCTTTGAAAAAATACCAGCAATATATTTTCATAGTAATTTTTTTATTTTTTTAAAATTACCAACAATACATTTTTGAAAAAAAATATCAATGGTCACAAAAAATAAATTTTATGCATTAAATGACCCATAAAGTGTTGATATACCGTTAAAGAAACGAAACGAAATTAAACATTTAGAATCCAAGCATAGTTCTCAACAAACGGAACAACCCAATATTAGAATTACAAATTGCAGATATCAAAGGGCAATTTCAATCGTCGAAAGATACATTTCAAAATCTAAGTAAAGTATTAAGAAACGGGAAAATTTTGTTAGAAACAAAGAAAAGAATAGTGAACTGTTACTTGGTACCAGTCCTTCTATATGAAAGTGAATGCTGGACAATCACCACACAGATGAAAAAGAGATTTGAAGCAACAGAAATACGATTATTCTGAAACATACCCAGAATACCATGAACCGAATACGTGAGTAATGTTGAAGTTTTAGACAAAATGGAAACAAAAATGAGAGTTTGTAACAGCAAAATTGACCAAATCGTGTAACAGGATGGAATAATTGTCCGTGTCACAAAATGTTTAATATCTATAAAACCACTAAACTAATTGAGATTCTTTTACCCAGGTTTTCAGATAAGACGTTTAGCTATCTTGACACCATTTGTCGTAAGAATCAACAAAAAGCCCTTTGGGTTATTCAGCCAGAAAGAGATTAGGTTAAAAATCGTTTTGTATTAGCGTTTTGTTTTAGCCCAGATATGTCTTCCCAATTGAGCAATGGTGAGAAGCAAAAGATCATCAGGCTTTCAGTAATGATGTCAACATTCATACTCTGGCTTCCATCTTCAAAATCTATTCAAGAACCATCAAGAGAACGGTGAATAAGTCTTAAAAAGCGGCAACAGTAGAGAGGAAATCTGGATCAGGAAGTCATATCAGCAAGAGGGATCATCATTTCAACTTAGAGTGAAATACATTCTTATTGTTCAAAGGGGAGTCCGATAGTGTTATAAAAAGCTCAGATAACTCCAGTATGGTATCTTTAATCATTTCTAAGATAGAACGTTTCAACGCTTAATCTAACATTTGGACAATTTTGCTGTTATACGATTCAGACAATTTTGCTTTTACACTCAGTATATATTTCACATCGGAAAGAGGCAGTTGAAACTTCTAGGGTGCATATTGAAGAAAGAAGCCTGGGATTTTTGATACTCATGTGAATGATATAAGGGAAACGGGCAGAAGAAAAGAATGCATACCATAGCTTGCGTAAATGGATGGCGGAACAGGGAGAGACAGCAAAAAGATAAAATTTATTAAGAGCAACAAAAGAAAAGAAATTGTGGAGAGCCAAGGTCACCATCTTCCTGAAGGGACACGGCACATAGAAGAAGGAAGAGGAGCTTGAGTAAAAAGATTGCGGAACAAGGTTTAGGAGAGATAACAAAAAGACAAAGTATATTAAGAGCTACAAAGGACAGGAAATTTTGAAGAGCCATGGTCGTCAACGTTCTAAAAGGATGAATCTCAGGTGACACTTGATCGACCGGCTAAAGAATGGGTTTTATCTGATGAAGATGTACCTGTCGATAAAGAAGGCAGCAAGAAGATGGCAGTGTGATGATATGGGTTGTCATTATCAACTAATCGTCGGTAAATAGAATAAGATCTATCCAATCATGTTCCATGCTGTTCATAAATGAGTCATGTTTTTGGAGTAGTCTTGTAACATACATGCTTAATAAGTTTTACTTAAAGTGACCACGAGAGCTTGTGAAGTACCTCGAACCGTTCGGATGTCACCTATGAACGTTTGGTTCATAGTTATTTTGCTGTCACAAGCTCCAGATGGCAAACATGGATAGCTTAAAAAGGGAAAGACTTCTGCCACAAAACCTATAGTTGTCTTTCAAGAGAGAGACCAGATTTACAAACGGCTTATGTGAACGCTAACTGAAAACATTTGAAACATTTGCAGAATAATCATCAGATAGCTCAACATTCTCTTGATAGGCTGAATCCTTAGACGCCCATATTCTTCGATACAAAAGAATGCTATCGTCTGCTCGAATGAACCGGAAATCTGGTTCAGTGTACAGCTGTAGTTATTTCTTTCAACATCTGTTCAATGTTACTCCTCGTGCTGTATCGACCACACTTATTAATTTTAAAAAATATATCGGTAAATTAAGTTCCAAAACTTTCAGATTGTATCCATGTTGAGCCTTCAATATTCTGTGTTATTTAACGGGTCGTTTTCCGTCACTAGTTTTCGTGTTTGTAGATTGTTTAATAATAACTGAAAGATAAAGGGAGATGTTGAAAGAAAGTGGAAAAATCCATACACGTAAAGTTTCGCTGCTCCCTCTTCTTCGGATTAAATTGTAAGAAAGACAAAAAACAGAATGCGAGGAAAATGTCTTGAGATCTCTGAGAAGTTTAAGCCATAAGTCAAAATATATTACTTTATCACATTCAATCTTCCAGACTCAAGGGAGGGTATGCCTCCACGTTTGTTTTTTTTATTTACACACACACACACACACACACACACACACACATATATGTAATATAAATTAAATGATTTAAAATATGGTTTCTTCCCTACACAGTAATGACCATGTGTCAAAAACTGAAGTGAAAAACTTCAAATTTAATTATATAATTAAATTAAAAGCATTAGTTCTGTTTCATCTTCAACCGGATTTTGAAATAACTTATTTTTAAATTTACTGAGTTTTAAACGCACATATACATACATAATTTCCTCATGGGCGGCTTCTTGACTAGTTTTAAATGAAAGGACATTATGAAGTTAACCCTTGTCTTTAAATATAACTTTTTTATAGTCATATATGTTGACTTGGGAAAGATCCATTTTGTTTTCATAGATATGGGTTTTTTTTTTAATTTCTGTAAGTTTCCTCAATGTATTCAGAATAATAATTTTTATGGTTATATTTGCCAATATATTTTTAGTTAGATCTGAAAATGTTTCACGTATGCATGTGGTGTGGTGGATTATAAATTAGTTACCTGAAGTGCAGTTATTAGTGTAGCTATATGAGTTAAATTTAAGACAACTCGACATGGAACATTTACTTTCGACCATTGGCTATCAGTAATCGAAGTCAAGTTCAAATCTTAGAGAAAGTGAGGGAAGGAAATTGTCTTTTTAGGTGAAGATTACAGGACAAAGAAAACTGTTGTCTATAAAATGACTATTCCGCGTAAAGGAGGAGAAAAAGAATGACGGGGGCTACGCAGAAGCACAGACTTCGCTCACTTATAGTAGTAAAATACTAACTAAGAATGAAATTTTGTTTACTACTAAAATTGTTTTTGCTTTTTCACCAGGTTGAATGGAATAAAGTAACCCATGTCAACGAAACCGGTGTCTGGTTTGAGCTGCAACGCAACATTAACCAAATTTTGTTGAGAATTTTTTTATATCGTTAAGTTCAATAATTATAAAATATATATGTATATATATAATTACCTTCCGAGTATCCGATGATATCCGATGAGTATCAACATAAAAAAAATTCCCCGTAAACAACTTAAATAGAGCTCACACCATTGTGATTGACTGTTGGTCAACTTCCAATCAAATGCGAGATAGCGGGTTATGGTTTGCCTAATATAAGTCAGTGTCTGCAGGCTGTCAATTTAGCATGGACGCGCATCCAAGACTGATCAGCTCTGATGGGGATCGACTTGGTGAGGGTAGTATGATGTTTGAAAGAACCAAAACTGGCCAATTATCCAATTCAGAACATCACTGACGACGCCCTCTAGCGCTAAAGAGCGTATATTCAAAGTATATTGACGAGGAAAGGGATTATGTTACAAGAGAAAGATTTTGTTATGCAAAATCAAAATATGCTGCATCATTGTGCGATTAATCATTTTCTGGTGACTTGAGAATTTAAAAGAAAATCTGTAAAAATATAAAAAAAGATTTATAAATTCTTTGTCTTGCTATTTGGGTGTTTGTTTTTTTTTTTAAATCTGAATGTCACCTTTTTTAAAATGTAGTACAAAGCGGGAATGAATAACTGATCTTTCTGTCGATCTTCTGTTTTTTTTTTTTTTTTTTTTTTTTGGCAGTTTCTTTTACGAAAGCAAATGCAAATTTCAATTCCGATCAAATTGAACGCCTTTTTGACATTGACTAATGTGTAAATGTTTACATTTTAACTCGTTCTACGTTTACTTTGTGAACAGCATTTGCCGATTGCCAGGAGATTTAAATTCACTTAATATCTTTGATAAACATATTATTTTCCTTTCTTTTTTTTTTTAAATTCGAAGCTATCAAACATCAATTTTATATTTCTTCCCCTGTCAGACTCTTCTATGTCCTCGCAAAGCGTAATTTGTTTCCAAGTTTTCTTATGTGAAACTGGCGCTTGTCCTAGAACAACTGTTACCTACGCATTCTCGAGCAGCATTCTTCATTTTCAGTGTGACATATGTGTTCAGGACGTGGGTGAGCATACAGGGTGTGGTGAATAAACTGTCATCTAAATGACGCCAAAATGAAACACTGACATCTCATTTTAACAAATATATTTACCAAAATTAAGCAATTTTTTTAAATACTAAAGTGTAAATTTATTCAAAAAAATCGTCATTGGCTTCAACCACGGCCACCAGACGACATCGGAATCTCCTGCATCTCTTCAAGACGGTCTCTTTGTTTAAGTTAGTAAATGCTGCCATAATCCTTGTCATCAGTTCGTCTTTGGTGTTACAAGGAGTTTTGTAGGTCTCTCGCTTAACTGCGCCCCACACGTAATAATCAAGGCGTGGCAGTCTAGGAAGTAAGGTGGCCAGATATAAGGGCTGATGTGTCCGCAGAAATTGTCTGACAGCTATGACTGCATCCTCTTGATTGTGTGGTATGGTGCAGAATCCTTTTGCCAGATATAGCTACAACAGCCACCCTATTGACCCAGGTTAGCACTACCTACTCAAGGAACTTGATGTAGGCCGACCTGTTGAATCTGAGGTCCTGTTGAAAGATGAATGAAGGCATAACCTCGCCAGCACTAATGATCACTCCAAACAACTTCGCGATCACCATTAGATTCATCTAAGTCTTACTGAATTTCGGCTCTATACTTGCAGCTTCTGGTGCGAATGCCAAGCAGTACAGCATGTCGTTTCCGAATTTATGGTAGAGTGGATTGCGTCATGGCGATCTCTTTCTCAGAGACAGTACCCAACTGGCCCTACTGTACTGTGCAGTCAACAAAATCAAAAACAAGCAAGGCGCATGCGCAAAATTAAATATATAATATGGTGTCAATTTAACCATCGCACCCTGTATTTCGGTACAACTCACAGAGTCAGTCTACAAGTAGGTCTCTTACTATCTAGCCAAGTTTAATTATTGAGCGAAACATTGTCATATTGTGCCGGAAAGTTTCTGCAATCTTTACAATGACTGACAGATTCAAACAACTTGCCTGCATCAAATTTTGCGAGTTACGTGAATCTGGACAAATCTAGATTTGAGGATGTCGCAAGTTTGCTTCAGGTTTTTTGACAATATTTTTTTTTTTTTAGGTCTAACACAGATTTTGAATGACGATTGCATTTTGAAGCGGGTTCTGTCCTGGTTTCAGTTGATGAGTGTCCAAGGTGAAAAGTCATTGCCAAACATCCAAAGTTATGGAAGTAAATTCTTCGTCCAGGACCGTAGCCCAACTATGGGACAGATATCCTCGTCCGGGAACTTTGGAGTATTTCCTCTTTTGATACATTGCATATACTTCATCATTATGTGGCGTTTCTTCCCACGACGTAAGCGATCATGACTCTCCACGTTTTCCTTTCCCTTGTAGCTCTTAATAAATGTTGTATTTCTGTTATTTCTCTTAAGCCTTGTCCCGCCATCCATTTACACAAGCTCGTTAAGTCAGTTATGCGTTGTTTTCCTCTGTCCCTCTTATTTCTTTGTGTTCTGTGAGTTTCAGATTTTCCAAGCCCTCCTTCCTCATTATATACCCCGGAGATCTCAACTGTAGCTTCATGATGTTAAATATTAGTTTGTTTTTTGTCTGCATTTTCTCCGAAGTTTCATCGTTGTTCACATGTTTTGTCCACGGCATCCTCAGCATCCTTCTGTAGAACAACATTTATATTGCTTGAAGTCTCTTCTTCATCTTAGAGGAAATTGTCCAGCACTCACTGCCATACAGGAGGACAGATATAACGTATTAGTTTAGTACTCAGATATAACGTATTAGTTTCTAGTTAAAATCGTCGATTTCTCAGTACACTGCTTAGCATTTGAAATGCATCCTTGGCTATCCCAATACGCCTTCAGATTTCAGTACCACACTTTCCGTCCTCTATTAAAATACTTCCCAAATATTTAAATTTCTGTACTTGTTTCATTTCGGCATCCCCGATTTGAAATTCGTGTAATCGTACAACACCCTCCCCACCTTCAAGACTTCTAATACTGCGACTGGTCGCTGAAGCGATCAGTTCAATCCCGAGTGAAGCGTATCCCACGATTTAAGGTTGATCATAAAGCAGCTAAGATCGAATCATCGCAGGTATCTTCGTATTGGGCTAGTCCAAGCAGGGCAAAGACGTACAAGAAAAAAAAAAACACTCGAATAAATTGAACAAAATGTAAATACTGTTTTTATATCAGTCCTCTGTACAATATTTGGTTTATATCAGAGTTCGCATGCAATTATCAGCCCAACCCGCATCTAAATCGGAAGTAATATTATCCTTGTTGACTTGGCCAAGTTTAGTTTTTTGCTTTGGTAAAGTTTGGCACATGATCTAAGTCGGAGTGTTTCGTCGGCATATAATCCCGTAGGCCTCTCTCCTGTCTCTGATCTCGTCTCTGTCTTTTACGCCTCTCTTCACTCTTCTGCTTAATTCGTTTCCCGAATTTGTATTTATTACGGGCGAAGTAAGAGAATTCGATGATTCAGGGGAATTCCCTTCTTCCATTCTCTCATATCATTACTTCTCATTAAAGCTCCTCATCGACCTCACCTGGTATTCAAACTCAACTTTCAACCAGCTGAATCAAATTCGTTGTTTAAGAAAAATGAAATTTTCGCTTTACAGCTTGCATTTTCAGCTGTGTGTCAATCTACATTGCCCCGTAAATCTGGGTTACTTTTCCATTGTTCAAACTGCTCGACATAAAATTCAAGTAGTTTATGTGTGAATTAAATCCTCAATTCTTTCCACGGGTTTCTGGTATTAACCCTTCTCGTTTCAATGACTTTCAGCACATAACACTTTGTATGTTTTTACTTAACTTTCTTCCGTTTTACCGCGGCAACGACAAATATTATCAAATTTGTACTTTAGACTCATCGTTTTTCTAAGAACAATGCATTCTGTTTTTCTGCAGCTGATGTTTAATTCTTTCCTCTCGATTTCTTTCACTGACTTTTGTGCAAGATGTTGTAGTTTTCATTCTGTATCTGCTACAAGTTAACCAAAAAAGTTATGCCCGTTTTTTGATTAGTCATTGAATGAAGTTGAAATATATACGAAATGCGTGTAGCAATTGTTTTCAAATTCAGACAGCCGGAAGTAGGAACATCAGAAGTTATAAAAAAACACGCGCACCGTACCCGGCCATCAGTTATAAGCCGGACAGCTGTGAGAAGCATGGAAGTGTCTAGAGATCTCGTTCAGGGCTTTTTGCGTTAAGACTTCAAAGTGGGCTTATCAGCAGCTGCATCAAGTTGTCGCATATGTCAAGCGTTTGGGGATAGTCCTGTGGATGAACGAACATCAAGGCGTTGGTTTCGAAAATTTAAGTCGGGAGATTTGTCTCTCCATGATGAGCCTCGCATTGCACGACCACATGTCTTGAATGACGGAATCCTGAAGGCGGCCATTGAAGAGAACAGTAGTCTAACGTGTGGTGAACTTGCCAGACTGTTCAACGTTTCCGATGAAGCAGTTAGACTTTATCTGCACCGCCTAGCTAAGACGTACAAACTGAGCAAGTGGGTTCCGCAAACATTATTGGAGGTGAACAAGAAACAACGAGTGGCAGCCTGCGTATCGTTGCTTTCTCGCCACCGTACCGCATCCTTATTCAATCGAGTGCTTACCAGTGATGAAAAGTGTGTTCTGTACGAAACTCCAAAGCGTTCCAGACATCGGTTGTCTCCTCAGGATGCTGTCCCTTACACCGCAAGACCGCCTATGCACCCATGCAAGATGTTTTGTGTCTGGTGGACAGGTCGTCAAGTGGTTCATTATGAACTGCTACCAACGGGCCAAACGGTCACTGGAGACCTATACTCGCAGCATTGCGCCAGAAGGAGCCAGCACTGGTGAATCGCAAAGGTGTGCTTTTCCTCCAAGAAAACGCCAGACCGCGTGTCACGCGAGTGGTCAGAGACACGATACAGCAACTTGGGTGGGTGACTTTGTGCCATCCACCTTATTTATCTGACCTTGCGCCATCCGATTACCACCTCGTCCACTCCCTGGATAATCATCTTCGTGGGAAATTCTTCACCAATGAAGCAGAATTGCGCAAAGCCCTCACGGACTTCTTTGCGTCAACCCCCACCCCCGAGTTCTACCGCAAGGGCATTGAACAACTGGAGACACTTGGCAGAATGTGCTGGATGCCGATGGCGATTATTTCGAAGACTAAATATAAGTTACACATACTGTGAAGCGTTTTCTTTTTTTCCTTTAAAAACGGACAGACCTTTTTTGGTTACCTCGTAACAACACTCTCATCTGCATACCTTATGATGTTAAATTTGTGGCCGCTAATAATTAATCCTGGTAGGACTTCTAGTTCTCCCAGAATCACCTCACTGTATAGGTTGAATAAATCATGTGAGAAGACATATGTTTGTTTTAAAAACCTTTCTATATTAGTGTATCTGCTGAACTCATTTTCTATCCGTATGCAGCCGTTTTGCTACCAGTATAGGTCATGGATTATTCTCATATATTTTCCAAGTATCAAGGTTGCTGAGCAGTTCCAATAGATCTTTGTGGCGTACTTTATCGAACGCCCTTGCGTAGTCTATAAAACACAAGTGCACGCCCTTCTGCATTTATATTGCTCTTCTGATAACATTCAGAACATAAATATCGCGTTTTTTTCCGGTGTCTCTGACGAACTCTCACTATCTTTTCTAATTCCGGTAAGAAATGGGGTGATAAGTTTCGTTATACAGCTAATCAAGCTGATTGTCTGATAGAGTTCGGATTCGTTTGCACGTGGCTTCTTAGGTAGTGCGATGAAAATGGATCTACTTAGGACTTTCTGTATATGACACCTGTTGTAGATTTAATTGAGTATTTTTGAGATTTTGTCTATGCAAAAATCGTCTAAGGCCTCCCGCATCTCTATTACAATTCCGTCTGGCCCTGCTGCCTTTTTTCTGTTCAATTTTGGTCAGTGAAGATTCCGCCTCAGATTTTAATATTTTCGGTCCTCTCTTACTTTACGCATGTCTGCTGTATTGTGATTCGATTTCTGCACATTTTCCACTGCACCATTCCTCTTGAGCCGGCCTGCATTTGTTTTTCTTTGTGTATTGTGCTATAATCTATTCCGTGTCTGGTCTTAGTTTTTGTTTATCTCTGTTTCATCATGTCGAGAATTTCCTTTGTAATGCATTTTTTTTTCTTCTTCTTGGTCTACTTTCCTGTAGGATTATCTCGATGGGTCATGTTAAAAAGTTATTCTTAATGCGTCCCACAACGAATTTACATTTTCATTTTCCCTATGCCACTGATTTTCACATTTTCCATCTATTTGCCCTTCAGATACGGTTGTTCAAGAGTCTGTCGTATTGCAGTTTGGATGATGCCTTACTCCTATTCAATATCCTTAGTTTCACACTAAACTTACATATCACTAGGAAGGGAACGATTACAAAGTCGGCAGTTGGATATGATTTGCATTGTAAAACTGCAATCCTGAATGTTGATACTCGATCTGTTTTCTTTTTTCCTCCTGGGCTTCACTAAATTCCATATTTTATTCGTCTTTACTGGCGCTGGAAACAGAATAATAATGTATGCGTAGGCGAGCAAATAGTATTCCTGGTGTATATATATATATATATATATATATATATATATATATATATATATATATATATGCACTCTCTCAGTCCCTCTCTCTCGATATATATATACATATGTATATCGAGAGTGAGGGACTGAGAGAGTGCATACATATATATATATATATTTATATATATATATATATATTTAGTGTAAATAATATCTATATATAGTGTAAATATTATATATATATATATATATATATGTAGTGTAAATAATATTTATATATAGTGTAAATATTATATATATATATATATGTAGTGTAAATAATATCTATATATAGTGTAAATATTATATATACATATATATATATATATATGTAGTGTAAATAATATCTATATATAGTGTAAATATTATATATATATATATATGTAGTGTAAATAATATCTATATATAGTGTAAATATATATATATATATATATATCTAGTGTAAATAATATCTATATATAGTGTAAATATTATATATATATGTAGTGTAAATAATATCTATATATAGTGTAAATATTATATATATATATGTAGTGTAAATAATATCTATATATAGTGTAAATATTATATATATATATGTATGTATGTAGTGTAAATAATATCTATATATAGTGTAAATATTATATATATATATGTAGTGTAAATAATATCTATAGTGTAAATATTATATATATATATATATATATATATGTAGTGTAAATAATATCTATATATAGTGTAAATATTATATATATATATATGTAGTGTAAATAATATCTATATATAGTGTAAATATTATATATATATATATGTAGTGTAAATAATATCTATATATAGTGTAAATATTATATATATATATATATGTAGTGTAAATAATATCTATATATAGTGTAAATATTATATATATATATATATATGTAGTGTAAATAATATCTATATATAGTGTAAATATTATATATATATATATATATGTAGTGTAAATAATATCTATATATAGTGTAAATATTATATATATATATATATATATATATATATGTAGTGTAAATAATATCTATATATAGTGTAAATATTATATATATATATATATATATATATATATATATGTAGTGTAAATAATATCTCTATATAGTGTAAATATTATATATATATATGTAGTGTAAATAATATCTCTATATAGTGTAAATATTATATATATATATGTAGTGTAAATAATATCTATATATAGTGTAGTGTAAATAATATCTATATATAGTGTAAATATTATATATATATATAGTGTAAATAATATATATATATATATATATAGTGTAAATATTATATATATATAGTGTAAATAATATATATATATATATATATATATAGTGTAAATAATATCTATATATAGTGTAAATATTATATATATAGTGTAAATAATATATATATATATATATAGTGTAAATAATATCTATATATAGAGTAAATATTATATATATATATATATATATATATATATATATATAGTAAATAATATCTATATATAGTGTAAATATTATATATATATATATATATATATATGTATATGTAGTGTAAATAATATATATATATATATATATATATATATATATATATATATATATATATATATATATATAGTCAAATAAATGAATATAAATAAATGTACGTGCCAGTGTTCACATAGACACATACACACAAATATATTACCGTGTGCTTGTGTATCCATTGGTGTAAATAAAACAGTTGTCAATTCAAAATAACATAGCTATTAAGTATATAATAATAAATATGCATAATATTCTACACCGACATTATGTCTCGGAGTTTATAGCACTATGAATTCATAAGGTACAAATGAGAAGTTGAATTGTTAATCAGATGGCGCCCAGTTCATTTGCACCTGTTGATTGCAGAGCGTCTGAAACTGCGTGTCGTTTTGTGCACCGTTGGATATATATATATATATATATATATATATATATATATATATATATATATTCGCGTGTGTGTGGTGTAAAATGAATGAAACAGCATTGGCGTACCAGAAATACAAAGGCTGTAAACTCTGTTTGGAAGAGAAAATGGTGGTAGTTAGCTTCCTGAACCAACAATATTCCTGACTAATCCATCAGAACTTCGAACTAATACCTTCTAAGAAAACACATTGAAAAGTAGAAGTGTACACAGTATATACAACGCAGAAAATGTACCAATATTTTAAACAAATAAAATAACAGACAATAAAAATAAAATAAAATTTATAAAAAGCTATAATAAATCGAAATAAATCAATTAAAAATTGCATATAAGCACAAGTAAATGTAGTAGTATTATTATTAGGTTGGTGCAAAAATAATGTCGTTTTCTCACATATGTTACCATGTGAGAAAACGACATTATTTTTGCACCAACCTAATAATAATAATCCTTAAATATAATGTGCTATATATATGTGTGTGTGTGTGTGTGTGTGTGTGTGTGTGTGTGTGTGTGTGTGTGTGTGTGTGTGTGACGATTGAGGGGCGATGTGTAAAATTTTGACCTGAAACGCGAAGAAGTCAAGACTCCTACTTATGTCTATACTCAAAAACTACCGCGCTGAAAACTAACTACGGAGACCGCCCCGAACAACTAAATTCTGTCTCTTGTGTCTCCTGTTACGACTAAGAATCACGCACACACGTACTGACTCTTTTAAACAAATGATGACCCCGCCGATTCAAATTCAAGTTTTGAAAAGAAAATAAGAAACCTGTAACAATGGTTCACTGTTTCTCGCATACGACCATAAATTATATTTATTTTTTTCCAAATTGTCCCTAAAAAGGAAATAAGATACAGTTAAATTCGTAAAAAAAAAAATTTCAGCACTACTAATGTAGTAACGTGTCTGTCTTTCATAGTTTTTATTTAACTAAAGTTTTTTTTTTTTTACAAAAACAAATAACTTGAATTTGGGCGGGTGGCTCATCGTTATTTTGCACACTTCCCCTCAATCGTTACACATCAAAAAAATTGTACTTGGATTAAATGAAAATTACTTACAAGATGATACATATTACTTATAATACATTCCTTGTCAAATTTACAAGAAAAAATGTATTATAAGTAATATATTTTATTAGGTTGGTGCAAAAATAATTTCGTTTTCTCACATAGTAACGTATGTTAGAAAACCAAATTATTTTTGCGCCAACCTAATATAGTGTATTTGGTTGGTGCAAAAATAATGACGTAATAATGTCGTTTTTTGAACGTCAAAAAACGACATTATTACGTCATTATTTTTGCACCAACCTAATAAGTAATTTTCGTTTAAGACAAGTACAATTTTGTCATTAAAATTACTTCGTTGTTAACGTTAATAATTGAACAATGTAAGCTTTATAAACACTTAAGGAAAGATATACGTATATTATTCCCAAGGCACAATAATTTTGTGTAAATTTTGGAAGGACTGAGTATTTTTAGACATTCGGTACATTAGTAATAATAATAATAGTAATAATAATATTAATAACTATATATAAACAATATACAGGGTAACCCGGATTTATGAGACCCGGATATAAGAGAAACCCGGATATAAGATAGATTTTATCTGGTCCCAATTTAGAGTTATACTTACCTAAACAAAATAGACCAAACCCGGATATAAGAGAAACCCGGATATAAGATACTTCTTCTCCGGTCCCGACAACTCTTTTATATCCGGGTTACACTGTAGAAATTAGCTAAAGATAAATGCATTCGGAGCCACGTTTATTTCTCTTGAATATTCTTTAGAATTTTTTTTTTGTTTGTTAAAGTAACGCTTCATATGAGAGGAAATTTTTCTTGCCATTACGTACCTGTTATGTCAAACTGTTCGTTAAGAATGTGGATCTTTCTGCATGGTGGACCTAAGATAGAAAAAGACGAGCTGTTTATTCTTTTTTTTTTTTTTTTTTTGTATCGTCTTGGCTGAGGAGGAAGTGACGTAAGTCGTTAATGATTGGTCGCTTGTAATTTTAAGGTCAGCATTGGCAGTTATTTAATGAGTCCATTTGTTACGTGCTTGGCGAATTTTTTTTTTTTTTAATTGCTTCAAGATCGGCTGCCGGAATAGTACTGTTTCGGTAGGGTATATTGGGCGAACAAGTATGATCTTGCAAGACCCGAAACTTGTCATGACCCCAAGTCATAACGTCATAGACGAGGCGATCGTGTGCACTCGTTGGAGTGCTTTCATGATAAATGAAATATAACTGTTAATGCCTACACAATAACTCTTGGGATAATGCAATAATTGTTAAAGCCCCAAAAGCTCTCTTGACCATCATATATAAATAGACGGCATATAACACAACAATTATGAACTGAAGATTCCGTTGAAGTATGAAACTTACTCTCGCTTGTGTTGAATTCAGTGTTCATTTTATATTTACATTTTATAATGAGTGGTTACAACGTTCGCTTTCTGACCATGAGGCCCGGGTTCGAATCGTACAATGGTCAATTTGTCAGGAAGGCGACGTCTTGATATTTTCGGTCTGGTCTAAGCCATCTCAGCGTGCGACACCTTCGGAACGTCTCTGAAAACCATACCACTGGTTTACCCAAGCCTTGTGAGTGAAATAGGTTAGATGAAACGATTGGTGGCCGTCGCTGATTATGCTAGCACGAAGTCACAAGTCATCGTGACCGAGGATTTGATCGTGCTAATTTTGTCTAGACTGTTGATCTCGCTAGATAACGCGCTCTCTCCCAGAAACTGTAACTAAGATCTGCTCGTAGTTGCAGTATAAACCACAGGCGTCTGCAATGGGGATTAGCTAGCCATCCTACTTGACTTGCATCCTCGGAAACGAAGGATGCAAGTCTAGTAGGTCGGCTATTTACATATATATTAAATACCGACATATGCTGGCTATTTATTATATATAAAATTGGATAACAAACATTTACTTGTATAGATTTATTGTGTTCTCAGGCAGAAATACAATAAAGATTTTTGTAAAATTTCCCAGACATTTTGATTGCTCCTACGGCCATTGTCAGTAGATGTTTCTTATTAATTCTACTCTTATTTTAATTCGGTAGCTCCAAAGATACGCGGTAACTAAAGTTTAAAATTAATTTTTAAATAGGAAAAAATCTTTCTTGAATCTCCTATTTTAGTTTTAATTTCAAGCTAATAGATTTAATTTAATATTTCCAATATGCAAAATACTTTTCTGTGTTGCAGTACTAACTTAAATTGATTCGAAGGTGTTTTCTTTTTAAAATTTTTGATTTTTGACATTTTTTAAGCAGTGTTTATAATTCTTTCGTTTCAATTTTTTTTTTTTTATTAAAACTCTTCCAAAAATAAACTATACTTTTCCGAAACTAATTTAAAGTATAATGAATTTGATTTGAAACAAATATTATTTAAGTTCAAAATATCGCAGAAATTCATTTTTTAATCAAGCAGTAGCTGATTATTTAATTTGATGTTTTTGCCAGCTTGATTACATATGGATGTTTACCTAGTGTACTATAGTGGGTTATCAGTTTCAAGGAAGTGTATGAGTGTGGAAACATATTAGTTTAATTTGGCCTTCTTAGTTAGATAGCTCACCATAAGAGGGGTATAAAACAAGAAAATCAAATTGTAAAGTGAGCAACAAATTTATATACATATAAATCAATTAAGGTCTTTACAAATAAAATTAATGTATTTTGGTTGATACAAGGTCATCAAAATGTTTGTAGTAGTCCTTGCAAGAATAAGTTTATGTGTACGTAGGCAGCAATGTATGCGTGGATGTGTGTATGTATCGAAGTGTAGGAATGTCTTTGAAGTAAGCGATCAGTCTTGATTATTCCTCTAGTTTATCAATTATAAAAGAGGTGAGGGAGATGGGTAGAGATAATAATAACGCTCGCCTGATGTTGTCAAGGGACTTGTTAATACGCTCGTCTCCTCCTCTCGATATTTAGTCACCCCACCACGAGGGCATCATGTGGCACAAGGCCGGTTTAACGTGGGATCTCCGAGACCGTGGGATCTCCGAGCCCGTGAGCTCGGCCAAAAAATGGCCATTGAACCCATATAAACGGGTTCAGGGTCGGTTTACCTCCTCGAAAGAGAATCCGCCCTTCGGCATATCCTCGTTCGGGTTCCTCCCCGCCCGAAGGCAGAGAGTTCAACCGATCAGCCGATCAGCCGGGCGCCCGACTTCAGACTGAACGGTATTTAGTCACCCCACCACGAGGGCATCATGTGGCACAAGACAGGTTTAACGTGGGATCTCCGAGCCCGTGGGATCTTCGAGCCCGTGGGATCTCCGAGCCCGTGGGATCGGCCAAAAATATGCCCATTGAACCCATATAAACGGGTTCAGGGCCGATTTACCTCCTCGAAAGAGAATCCGCCCTTCGGCGTAGCCTCTTTCGGGTTCCTCCCCGCCCGAAGGCAAAGAGTTCAACCGCTCAGCCCGTCGACCAACATCATCCGTCGACTAACCATCTCCTCCTCTCTGGTGACAAGCGAACTTGCCCGTCTTTTATTTTATTTTGGGGGCTTGAAAAAGTCATTTGGGAATTCACTCCCGGATATGATTCATGCCTTTTCATTGGATGATGAACAAATTTTTACGTCGGCTCGCGAAAAGGTCCGTGAAAGAATTTGTTTCTGAGAATTGAAGATTATTTGAATTTTTGTTTTTAAATGTTTCCTAGTTTTCTATTGGCCGAAAAACATTTCGCATCAAGGTGTGAAATTTTACGAGTTTTGTTTTGTTTTGCGTGTGTTAAGCAAAGTTTGTAAATTCGGGTCTTTTTTTTTTTTTTTAATTTCTAACAAAATCAATGAGTTAGTGCTTAACATTTGGATTTTAAATCTAGATCTTATTTTCATGCTAGTGTCAGTCGTAAAAAAATAATTGGATATAACGTTAGCGCCTGTATGATTACAGAGTAATCATACAAAATTCGGGAAATATTCTCTGTAATCTAATATTTAATTGTGTTTTAAATACTTTGGCTTTAAATTTACTATATTTATCGCTCTTATTTTATAACAATGTGGTATACGAACAACCGTATCTACAAAACTCGGCACGTTTATACACATACAAAAACTATTCAAAATTATTTTTTAAAATACTGACATACTACAGATTGTAATAAACATTTTGATTTATGATTAGTTAATATAGATTATAGATTTACTTAATAGCAAAATTCTCTAAGCGTTCACCATTGAAACTGAATTTTAAAAGATTTATGAACTTTACAAATTATTCTAATTAAAAATGTTATTCTATTTAATTCAGTCAGTCGTTCGCCGGCTGATCGGTTGAACTCTCCACCTTCGGGCGGGAGGAACCCGAAGGAGGCAACGCCGAAGGGCGGACTCTCTTTCGGGGAGGTAAACCGACACTTAACCCGTTTATACGGGTTCAATGGCCATATTTTTGGCCGATCCCACAGGCTAGGAGAGCCCACGTTTAAACGGCCTTGTGCCACATGACGCCCTCGTGCGGGGGGGGTGACTGAATATCGTTATTCTATTTAAGAAAAAATTAAAATAAATTTTCTAAAAATTTATAATTCATCGAAAATATGTATTCTTCTTAAGTCAATGGTGTCTTTATATCATATTCATAAGAGCAATTAAAAGCTTTTGTAATTAAATAATATCTTATGATTATTGCGTTTTTTTAATTTTGTGATTCAGAGCAGATTTTCGATACGACGTGGTCCGAATTTATAAAAACAAATTAATGATTTAAATTCTTCAATTATTTCTGCTTTTTTTTTATTATTAAAATAGTCACTAAAAATTATCGTTGAATTTCTCAACTTTTTATAAAATCTAGTAAGTGGGATGTAACAAATGTCAAAAAATTATATTTTTGCCAAAATTTTCTAAAATAAAAACATTTCCAAAATAATTTCATTCATTTATGAATCTCCTGATACTTTCAGTAAAATTCGACAATTATTTGATTTTTGAAAGAATTTAGAAAGCAATGTCTATTCCCTGTAAAGAAAAAAAAAAGAGGTTAAAATTTGCTAAGCAAATTTAGTTTATCAGTTGACGCAAGAAAAACAAGATTTTTAACCAAAATGTGGAATGTTATAACAAGGATTAAAAAGAAGTAATTAAATATTTTAAAAAAATACTTTGCTCTTTCCTCTTAAAAACAACATAAAAATGTTCAGGATAAAACCTAGTTATATCAGATTTGGGGCATTTTTTTCGTCATAGATATGTTTATTATTCAGCGATTTCGTGGAGGTACCTAATTCTAATGATATCATCATTATTATGATTCTATATTAAATCATAGCTCGATTATTTGTAGTGCTTATTATTATTATTAATGATATTATTATTATGGTATTATTTTATCATTGTAATTATTATTTATAGCATTTACTTATTATTCCATCAATGCAAGAGGATTACTGAACGAGGTTGTTTTATAAACATAAAAGATGGGTTAAAAAATACAGATTATGAGCTAAAATGACGGTTTACTTTAAAATTGAAGAAGTTAAGACGATTCTTGGGAAGCTGCTTGAGTAGAACATTCCTCTTAGTAACAGAATACAAAGCGGATGTAGATGGTTCGTTCCAGGGCAAGTGGCATGATAGATTCTAGATGTGAAGGTCTGAACGGGTAGAACAGTTGTGTTGCTCGTCAGAGCATTTGAAATGGATCTAACTACCGTGTAGAGAGAGGCTAGGGAAGTTTCGTCTGTGGGAAAGGGGTTGTAGAATGAGAAACTATCTATCATACACAAGTCGATATAGGCGCTTTTGAACTTTATCAAATCTGGAAAATTATTATTATTATTATTTTTGTGGTTGTTATTGCTGTTACTGTTGTTGTTGTCCATTATTATTATTTTAAGCTCTCGCGTAAATAAATTTTTTATTCCTGCATTCTAATAAATATATGCATTGATGTACAATCTTTCTAACTTCATTTCGTATTTACATATTTGTTACGGCTACCGTAAGGAAAGTCATTTTATTGTGTCGTGCCAGAAAATTTTCCCGTCAAAATCCATCTTACACATTTTGTAAAATCTATCATTCGTGCACTTAATACCGTTGCTCTTTCCGCTCATTTAAATTTTCGAAGATCCTAGGGGGAAGGTAACCTAAGAAAGCGAAAGGGCCTTCCACAGGCGAGAAACGAAACTTAGAATATAAGAGACGATTGCATCTAGCTCGGTGAAGAGTAAAACAATTAGACCTAGTTGCCAATTTAGTAACAAGTTTAAATTCATGCAGTCAGGTTACCAATGAAGAAACTTCAGAACGGTAGCCATAAATATATGAGTAGAAGAAACAAAAGAAACCCAGAACACGTCGGTAAGAAAAAAACTAAAACTGAAGTGCCAGATCATGGTCAATTTCTTTACATACGTTTGGTGGAATTTCCCCAAGAATCTCGAAATAAACAGCAACAGAATTGTCAGCAGGATTCAATAAACAGTCTAATTATATTAAATGTAATATAATTGGCCCTGATCTGGCATCTCGTCTACAGTCACTCTCTCACAGACGCGCCGTCGCCTCTCTCTGTCTTTTCTACAGATACTTTCATGGTAATTGCTCCGCTGAGTTGCTTTCACTGGTTCCCAGACTCCATGAATTCAAGCGCCCTACGAGGCTGGCATCCCGCTCTCACCCTTACACTGTAGAAACTTTTAAATGTAGCCTTCTCTTCTAATCCAATAGATTCATACCTCGCACATCTCACCTGTGGAACACCCTTCCCAATTACTGTTTCTCTGAGAGCTATAATCTCCAACTATTCAAATGTAATGTCAATCGACATCTCTAGTAACCTTGATCTATCCACTATCCCTCTCCTCATCCTTTCTTCTATCACTCCTATCTGCTCTCGCGCCAAATCTTCTACAACCCCTAGTGGCTTCACGCCTTGCTCGGGGCGTAATGCTTAAAAAAATGAAATCTGTTGTTGTTCTCAATGACAACGCAATGCTGCATAGTGTAAGGAAACCATAAGAGAAAAAAATGGAACTCGGTTGGTTTATTCAAAAGTTACTTTGAGCAACTAGCAACATGACGTGATGGAAAAACCATACTCAACGAGAACTTGAGAGATAATGGTGATTATATGAACTGATACTCTCAACAATGTTTCAACAAATTACTGCTTGCAATAATTACACATGCACATTGTGGAAATTCTATTGGGAACGGTAAGCTTAGTAAACTGGTCGAGAGCAATCATACGAATCAATATCAATAAGAACATTTGATTAGCGGCTTGAAAGGACACAGCCCAATGGGACCTCAATGATTTGTGCCTGCCCATTGGTCATTGCGCCAAGCATGGTTTGGCTTGCGAACGTGACATAGCAGATAATTTGTTGGTGATGCATTTAACACCAACTATTATAAAGTTTTAAAAGATACTCATCCTCTGACCTGGTAGTGTTGAGGGTGGTAAATTGGCCCGCAAAGATATTGGATTACAGAAAACAACAATCATCAAAACTAAGACTTGAATATATATATATATATATATATATATATATATATATATATATATATATATATATATATATATATATTGCTATGTTTATTTTCATTAAAGAAAATGCGTTTAGATTAATAAAATTACAGTACACTGTTCATGTAGACGGCTACAAAAACGGTGCCCTGAGAAGGAAAGTTTTGGTAGTTGTTGAAAAGTATGGTCCTGGAAATGACTATTTTACTGTCGGTGAAAAGTAATGTCTTGAAAAGGATAGTTTTGTTAGTTAGCAGGTTAGTTAGGTGGATTATTTGGCATATCAACCCTGTGGCGTATTTAATGCCAAATCCAGTTTAAACACACATTTCCTACATTTTTCAACCGATTTCAACAAAACTTCACAGGACTACGTAAAATTACCTTGCGGTGGTTCTGACAGCGCGAAAAATTGGAATAACACAATTGTTTTTGCACGAAATCAATTTGAAAACACGATTAAGAGGCATTAATGAAAGGGGGGATAACTCATATCGAGTGATACTTAATAATATCGAGTTATCGAGTTATACTTATTATAAAACCCAGGTTGGTTGTTTGTGTATGTGTGTGTGTGTTCGTTTATATATGAGATCGGATTTCCTACATTTTTCAACCGATTTCAACAAAACTTCACTTTCTTTTTTGGCAGGTAGTGTTTCTTATTCTCTTGCACACTTTTTTCTTTATTTTTACATTCAGAATGCTTTAAAATTTCCATTTACAAGACAATTGTTTATAATAAAATTCTATTCAATCGGCAGACTCATAACAATTGAAAACAATGTTTTGGTTTGAGTTTGGGTTTGACCAATTCGTAAAAAAACAAAACAAAACAAAAAAACAAAACAAAACAAAAAAAAACTAATTAAGACATGCGTGTCCGTCAAACTTAAACAATAATCTTTGTCAATTTCATTTTTCAGTCTTTATGATGGTCGATACTTGGTCTATTTCTTACTGTTACATCACCGGGCAAGGCCTGGCTCTTGCTAGTATATATATATATATATATATATATATATATATATATGTATATATATAATGTGTGTGTGTATGTGTGATTTGAAAACGAATAGTTTATAGAGGGCACTGTTTTGAAAGTGAACAGAACTCATTGTCAGCACACTGTTAAAGTGATTTGAAGTATCTGGTGTTTATTTTTGGTACAGAAACTACGTACAGGGTGTTTCCTCCAGGAACTCCTGGTCAGGGTGGGCCTGGGAACACCACGAGTTAAGAGGTGGTACTACGCTCCTCAAAATCTCAGGATCAGAGGCCTTGCTGCAGGATGTAGATTATCGTCCTATCCAGGATAAGGATGGCTATTTTGTAAGCGTAGCTTAGAGGTGGCACAAGGCCGGAAGTATGGTGTACCTAGTGAGAATTGATCTCACTTTTCAGTCGTACCTGATCTAGCGAGACAATCTTGCTAACCATTACACCACGGCAAGGTGCCGTAATCCAGGAAAGGTATGTAGTTTATCGTCATACCCAGTACGCCTCATTTCGTGTGTGTGTGTGTGGGGGGGTCTTACCTCTCAGCAGACGTGCAATCTGCGTATGAAGTCCCAGTCGACAGGGCATGAGAGTGTTTTTAGCCACTGAGAATTGTTTTCCGGAAGAGGACACTTTATTGCATATCATTTCCGCTGGCGAGGATGGCTCTTTGGAACTGCAGATTTCAGGCGGAATAGCTGACTGGAGCGCTGGCCGATGACGAGGTGGAGCTGCTGCTTATGATGTTTGGCGCCGTGTGCCAGCTGTCTGCTTCTGGAAGAGATACTATACTTTAAACCGAGGCATCGTGCTGACGGATGCAAGTAATAACCCATTCTCCCTAATGAGACGGAATGTAAGACAAGTTCGGGTTTAATGTGGGGAACCCTATTGCCTAAACCATGACCAAGGCAAAAAGTTTAACCGGCCTTAGTAAACGTATGACTACCGAGCTCACTTCTCCAGGGCAATGAAGTGGTTACTGCCGCAGTCAGCTGCTCCCAGGGACCGGGCACTTATCATTATTTTTTTCCGTAGCTGCCTCTCTGTCCGCGGACAGAGAAACAACTGAGAAAGGATAACTCTACTCGCCATTTGGGGTGCTCTCCGCTGTTACGATATGTGACACAAGGTCGGTTTTAATGTGGGGATCCCGATCGCATGGACTCGGGTCAAGGACAACATTGCTAAGACCCCGCAACCGTTAGTTGACCAGTTATCGTTATAATTACCGATCCCCCATCTTTAGTGTAATAAGTAGGTGGCTGTTTCAGCTCTGGACAGCTGTTCCCCGGGACAGGCTACCTCACAGTATTCTTTTCCCCCATCTGTGCCTCCGTTCGTGGACAGAACCACAACTGAATCTCACTATGCCCACAGAGACGAAACTAGGAGACGATAATTACACACTGGCATGGGGCACAGAAAGAACTCCTCGATTTTGAGACCATTTCATATCCCGAATCATTTTTACAACAATTACTTATCCAGTATGGTGACGTTTCTTCTTCCAATTTATTTTTAAATTATGGTAGTGCTAAAAGGATACGACAGTCCAATAAGGAAAGTAGATTTAAGAATAACTGTTATTAGGTTTTTCAGATAAATAATAATATATAGCTTATTATTTCTTCTATGTCTTTAGATTTTTTCAATTAGGGTTATTATTGACATATTCATTGGGATCTCGATGTAAAAATTAACAAAAGTCCTTGACTGCGTAGAAAGAATATATATTTTTAATCAGAGAAGTTAGTCAACAAACAACAGGTTCTATAAGATGAGAGGGTGCGACAAAAATACCTACTATATATAACCGCTAGAAATACCTCTTACATATACCCCCTAGAAATATCCCCCCCACATAACGAGAAGACATTAGCTAGATGAAGAAACCATTGCCACTAATGTGTTACCACTAGGTGGGATATATTTCTGGTAGTTATATGTAGGAGGTATTTCTAGTGCACCCTGCTGTCACGAAAAAAGATATTTTGGGATTACTCAGTTAGCATTTAGATGGCACTGACTTTGTGTTTTGTTTGCCTCGTTATCTTAGCGAAATTCTATCATGCTTTACATAAAATGTCTGCATTCTTCCGTGGAAACAATTCGAAGAATTGGCGAGGCGACATTGAAGGAAAACATGATAAATGTTAGGACCAACAATTCAAATTTGAAAATGTTTACCTGGAAAACGTTGGAAGCGAGATAGATGCATGACGGGAAATCGGTTATTGACAGTGAACATATATTGAAGTCTCGTTTACTTCTCGTTAGTCATCTTGAAGATCTCGACTCCTATGTTTTATTTAGGTATTTATTTATTTACTTATTTGAAAAGACATGACATTAATCAGGTCAATCGTCTACTCACCACAAGATTTGATTCCTTGCAATATCTGGGTTTCTCAAGTCTCGCCCACCATTGAAAAGAATGAATTTTATGAATAAGGAAAAAAAATGAGGTATCCGATACTCGTCCCTAAAAGAACGTTCTGAACATTTTGAAAGCTAAATGAGACGTCGGGAGAAGTGTGTAAGTTACAAAGAATTTTGAATTAAATTAAACACTGTACCATAAGAGCAAATGGCGAGATTATTCTAGGCCCAGCCTCATAATACACTATTTACCTTCGGACTATTGTTTCTATCTTTGTTGCCGATCTGTCCATTGGCCATCATCAGATTTATATCTGGTTGGGTAAATTAGGGAAATCTAAACCTTTTTTTTTTAATTAATTCACCATAAGCAAGGCGGTAATGCCACTAAGACACAAGGAAACTACTGGGAGTGAAAGTGAATAATATTATTTAGAAGGAGCTGGAAAACCAATCGAGAGAACAAGGGAGGAGCCTCTACTGTTGTTTAAAGACCAAGAAGGCGTGTGAACCAAAATACTCTCATTGAAATTGAACTCATTATTTAATCTATGGGGATCAACTGTTTTCGTTCCGTTGTCGTGTCTAGCCAGAGCTCTTTTATTTATTATTTTTTTGTACTGTTCACTTATTGATCAGCTGTTTCCACTGTGTCCAAGTACTCACTACACGGTCCAGGGATCGAACGTGCAATTACTCTCACCAAATGCACGAACCGACACTTTATTACACTAGAAGAACGTTGTGATAACAACTTCAAAGATGATGACAATCGTACGAATGTGTATGGGTAAATAAAAATAGCTTAATGTTTTGTGTTACCTTAAAGATGGTGAATTAATGACTAATATTGCGTATTAAGGAAGCGACGTGGAGTAACGGATAGCGGTTCGGATAGGGGAATCGGAGAGCAGAGTTCAAATTACATTCGGGATCATTATATTGACTTACGCGCAAATAATCAGATATGACCCTTTGGCTTTGGATGGCTACCAGTCTTGGAGAAGCGAAACACTGAATTTAAAACAGCTTGGAGAGAAATGTCTTGCTCATGGATCACCATTTCATTTTTTGGTGGCTGTAAATGTGTTGCCCCTACGACCCTCAGCGATTACGGGATTGGTGTTCGGGATTGTCGATTATGCGATCTGCGTTCGAATTGCATCATGGCCAATTTATGAGTAAGAGGGTTTTTAATGCTACCGGTCTAGGAAACTAATACTAGCGCCCGTGTTCTTCAAAAAAAAAAAAAAAAAAAAGAGCCTTAAAGCCCATCTACCGTTTGACAGGTAAACTGGTTAGATAGAACTGTTTCAATGTCGTCATTGGTTGTGTTATTATGAAATAATTCGTCATCACTTGGTTATGCTCTCTCTTCCAGAATCTGTAATTAAAATTCGCTAAGAATTGTTACAGTATAAACGACAGGTTGACTCATTAGGCGTTCAACCATCACCAAGGTACCTGAGCAGGCATCTGTAACATCGACTCTTTAACTACCCAACCAGTTAAGTGTGGTCCGAAAGCCGGCCAATATTATGATCGATTCTACACTCTCACTGGTATAATTTAATCAGGTAATGGCGTCGATATTTATTTTTTTTTTTTCCATGAAGTTCGCATTTTATTTATTTGGTATTGGTGATGCAGTAGACTTTTGAATATTAAGTCGGAATTTTAATGGCAGTCACTGAGTTGTCATGGAAACCAGTTTCATAAAAGGCAACTACTTTGAAAGATATTTTATTATCACTCCCAATTAATAGTGACCATTCGAACTGTTATAGAAAGTAAACTAAGTAGTTCTACTTGCATGTAAATTGTCTTTCGTTTTTAAAACGAAAATGTTTTCCGTATTTTAATAAATGCTCGAAGTAATTAAATGCTTGGTTAACATTGTGATGATTATGTATTAAAATATCCAATTCGAGGAAAAAATATTTTATAATCTCTGAATATTAATTAAATATCGAATAACTAGGAAATAAATTAATGGTGAATATATGCAAATGAAGTTATGCATTGACTGTGCCTAAATTTATACGTTGTATAAATATCCGTGAAAATTTAACGTTCTTCTTAATTGAAATTTCTTATAAATAATAATTGGAAAGTTAATAATTAAATAAGCCTCTTCCATGTTCTACGATATAAAATACCTTTCATAATTCCCCGATTACATCGTTAAATATTTCGGCTTTAAAACTTTCACAAAGTATAAATGCTGCTCATTATTTAAAGAAGTGATATATATATCTATCTATCTATCTATCTATCTATCTATCTATATATATATATATATATATATATATATATATATATATATATATTGTGTGTATTTAGGCAGCAGTTTTTCATTCATAGATGTTTCATTAAATAATATAGACAAGTGTTGTCTATTCATTTTATGTAAATTCTTTTCAAAACGTCTGATAAGCTTAATAACATTACCATTAAACGAAGAAAGAAAATCACAATATTGATACATATTTTTTTTTTAATCCAATCTAAGCTTTCGGCTTGCATAAGCCATTATCAAAGATGGCAATTACAGTACAATATATTAAGCAATACATGGACAAGAATGAGATGATAGCCTGTTTCTGTTTACATTGATGATTTCCAAGCAACGATAAACACGTGCATACAAGACGCTGGAAGCGAAAATCGCACCGCAGCTCGTGACGTCACACATGACCACGCGAGAGTGAATTCGAGAAGTATTAAGTATGGGAACCCGATAGTATAAACCAATATATATCTATATATATATATATATATATATATATATATATATATATATATATATATATATATATGTGTGTGTGTGTGTGTTCTTGTGTGTGTGTTAAAATGGATTTTTATTAATCTGACCAGCTAACAAAAGAAACTTCGAGTGACCTCATTAAAATTGGCAAAAACGGTGTAGACGCGCCTAGCTTCACGGTGACTCTCTCTATCAGGTTCGATTTTTGCCGAAGAGCGCAAATCTTTCCTTAATATGATTTTCCGAAATTTCAGGCCGGTAGCTGAAAATAAATAATTGTATTGTTTAATATATATATAAACGGAGCGTCTACTCAAATACGTGTTTCCTATAATAATAGCGTTGACAATGATAAAAATATATATTTATATACCAATAATAAATATACATAGTTTTCTTGTTTTCTACACAGGTAACACAACTCTGGGTTTGTTTGAAGACTGCTCAACGCATTCTTCATATACTAATTGACAACCGAGCTGAAGATTACTTTGTGACACTGGTGAAATAAAAAAATATATATTCATTAATAATATATAAATTATAGCTCTGTTGTTCTAGATCGAACAAAATTTGTTTTTTGTATGAATGATTCATGAATTTATAAATTAATTGCACCTTTATTAAAATTAAAATAACTGATCCAAGTGCAACTTTCGAATAATAAGGGCGACATTACTGTAATTATTGAACAATATAGTTCATGCCACATTGACGGAAAACCTACCAGTACAAAAGAATTCTCTTATCACTATATTTGTACAAAAACGCACAACCTTAAAATTTAAATTCAAACTCAACGTTGAGACTGCACGTTCCAAAACAGTAACACATTTCTCATAGCATTTTTTCGGATTATATCTCTATTTTCGTTGTCCTCTTATTACTGAGAGTAAAAACATGAACAAAATCTATTTCCATACCTGAGGATGTCTGTAGGAACAGACGAAAGCTTGTAAAATAAAAAGACCTTATGTAACTGAAATGTATAAAACAAGGATCTTTTCATTCATAAACAGGTTCGGGGTTTATGCATCTTATTTGAATTGTTTGCGACGATGGATTCTCGCCAATTAAATCATTAACCTCTGTATTTGTTTTTTGTATGAATTATTCATGAATATATATATTTCCGACCCCAGTGAAATAAATATAATCTCATGGCTTCTTAAGTGTATGTATTTTTATATTACTATATATATGTGTGTGTGTGTAAAAAATTATATTTGGTGGATACTAAGTATACAGTCCATTTGTTTATTAAACAGGATATTTACGTATTTTCTTCTACTGACCTGAATATTCGAGAAATCTTGTTAAATAATGATATGCGGTTTCTACTTTTTCTCCAAGAAAGTTAATTTTATCAGAATTGTTTATTTGAAACAAGTAATAATTATCCAAGTAGTTGCTCTAAAAATAAATTTCTAATGCCTTGTCTCTCCGCGGCGCTGCGCTCTTTCCCCCTCCTTTTTAATATACAGGCCAGTAGAAGAAAATCATTACATATACTGGTAAATAAATAAACAGTAGGTCTACTCAAATACGTGTATCCATTAAAAATTGCGTTTAAGTAATAAAAAGCTGTTGGATTATTAAATAACAAATTCATACCTTTACACACACACACACACACATATACATATATATATATATATATATATATATATATATATATATATATATTATGAAATGGGCTAAGTCCGAAAATTATTTTAAGTTTATACGTTCTTTTTATAGATACAAATATTTAAGTAAATGCTCTGCTTATAATAAACAGTATTGACGACATTTACCGGCCAGAATGTCCGAGAACTTTTCATAAAAAATATTCGCCCTCCGTGAGTATTTGAACCTGCATCCTATACGGAACCGTGATATCGCCCGACGTGCCTTTTAACCGATTCGGCCACAGAGGATCCTTTGGCCAGCAAGGGCAAATTTACTGTATTTAAACTTCAATCATCCATAAATCTCTCACGTACATTCACATCTGCTCATGGCGTATCAAATGTAAACAAATGACGTCACACATTACGAAATGGACAAAGTCCAACAATTATTTTTAGACATTTTTTTTTATGTTTATACGTTCGTTTTATAGATTCAAATATTTAAGTAAATGCTCTGCTTATAATAAACAGTATTACCAACATTTACCGGTCTGAAAAATTTCTCTGACATTCAGACCTGTAAATGTCGTTAATAATGTTTATTATAATCAGAGCATTTACTTAAATATTTGTATCTATAAAAAGAACATACAAACATAAAAATGTCTTTATATATATATATATATATATATATATATATATATATAAATTTCTTGTCGTACAGAACTTTATAATAGCAAAAAAAACAAGCGTAATTTCTTATTTAAATTTCAATTACAAGGCATATTGGTGTAAATTTAATGATAAAAAAAAAACAGCCAGTTTTCACCCGGCTTATCAAGTTTTTTTTCTCGGAATTGAAAAGACAAACATGTAAATTCATTTATAGGATGAGCAATGTGAGGGAAGAGTAAAAAAAAAAGAAAAAAATCAAGGAAAACTAGAGACCAATAATATTTAGACCCATCATGCGATCTCTCAGTTTGTAACCGAGACAAGACAGAGTATCATTCCAAAGGAAAGTCTGTAACACTTCTGCTATTAATTATATATTGAGCAATAGATAACCAGGATGTATTAACCAGTTGATTTGGCCGGGTTTAAAATTCTAGGCGATAAATGCTGCTTTATCCTACAATCCAAACGCTGATGAACCCTCCGTATGTAGTCGAGTCCACAACTACATACATATTTGTAGATAACTGATGCAAGGGAAGGATACCCTTCCTAATGAAAGAATGGGTCATTTAACAAATTTTACTCGAACATCAGCAGAAAAATAACAACTAAAATGAAATTCACTAACCAAAGACTCACCCTTTGAACCAATAAAAGGAAGACGCAAATAAACAGGAGATGTTGTTACTAGATGCGTCTTATCCTTATGAGAATTACTGATAACATCAAAAATAACACCATCCGAAACATCTAAATTATACTAATTTTAGGAAAGTGTCACTTTTCATAAAATCAATCACCCCGCAAAGAAAGCCATCGGAACAAATCATAAGAGCCCTCAGGGTAAGGGTCTTAATTAGATTAATCTTACGTTTTCGGGAACAAAAAAGAGTCCCAACGTCTATAGAGTCCCGAGAAAGTAGCTTTCCTAAAAGCAGAAGTCAGAGACTTGTCAGATGTTCTATGGACAAGAATATTTAAAAAGGAAAGACAACAATTAGACTCCTTTTCCACGGTAAACTTAAGCGAAGAGTGAGCAGGGGGTTGAGGAAAGGATATTAAAAAAAACGGGGTTCGAGGAATCATAAGATGCCGATTGACGTTACATTTAAATTTTTGAAGATTATAGTTATCGGGGAAAAGTGTAAATGAAATGGAATTCCATTGTCTGGGAGTGCGAAAAAAGCTGTTGGTGTAGAAGAGGTGGTTGCATTTAACTGTTTCTACAGTAAAAGGGTGGGACCTGGATGCCAGCTTAGTATCACGCTTAAATCCATGCAGTGGAGGCATCAAGAATAATAGTTCGTCAGTGTTGCCATGAAAAGACAGAGGGAAGTTAGATCAGGTCTGTGAGACAGTGACTGGAGTCGAGGCGCCTTTGGGGATCTTGTCACATGGTCTGTCTTCAGGCTTTACCCTGAAGACCTTTCTCGTGCTTGGGTACAGCCGCAGGACAGAGGTAGTTTGAAATCATAGGTTTCCTCATGTAAGTTGGTTTAACTTCATTAATTGGTATTAATTGCTTCGAAATGATTATGAAAACCATTTTTTCTCCAAGAAGATCGATTCTCTCAGAAATGTTTTGTTTTTTTTGCGCACAAGTAATATTTAATTATTCAAAGTTCACTAACAATAACTTTTTAGTGGCATGACTCTACACAGATTCCTTTCCGCTCAAATTTAATTACTGTGATATCTTGATAAATATGGTTAAACAAATTCTCTTTCCATTCTCCACAGTTTTGAATTCAGCTTCTTACTTTTCCGAGGATGATTTCAATTCACATCTAGAGTGTCTGGTCTACCATTCAACACATACGTTGGTATATTTTATATTTAGTTTACTCTTGAAACCTTTCTTATGAGTGGGTTAGGGTTTCATAGCAGATAATTTTTGAAATAAGAGATTTACTTCTTTGAGAAAAACTGCATTTTGAATATTTAAAAAAGTGTTTTTATATTATTGGTTTTAAAATATCGTCCAAATATTTTAAATCTTAACTTACGAAACACATCTTGATTATATCCTTGAGGAAACATGTTTCCCCATTGCTTGTTCGTCCGTATCGATGTAACTCTGTTAATAAGTCGCATCACGTCCCACATTAGGGACACAGCACGGACTATACCCATAGCCGTGGTGTCTCTAGAGTAAGTCATCTTGACGAAGCCAACCCATCTCAAGGCCGGTTTCAAATTAAGAATTTCTCTTCACCTAAGAAGTTTACTATCTTCAGGCAAAAGCTGTTATTTAAATTATAGATGGGAAATGATTATTAAGAGAAGAACGTATGACGGAAAGTATAACTAGAGAATACATAACTTCCGGAACAAAAGGCGCTAAGGGAGCCTCTTTGCAAGACACCGAATCTCCGTTGACCGCAAGGCGAGTTTCGATAAAAGCTGACTGCTTGTTTTTCCGTTGCTTTTATTGACTTGGGACGGTTGACAAAAGACCGGGATCTGGACAAGTTGCAGAGAGGGTTGTGTCTGGGCATGCCAAGTTGTTCTGCTGCTAACAAAGAAACGACAGATTCGACAGGCATGTCTACACGCAACTCGACGCCTCTTTTGCGTTTGTACTAACACGCGTTCGCCACGCCTATATAATAAGCTTGTATAAATGTCTGGAAAGAAAGGGGATTAGGAGAAACATCGGAAAGAAGAAGAAGAAGAAGAAGAAGAAGAAGAAGAAGAAGAAGAAGAAGAAGAAGAAGAAGAAGAAGAAGAAGAAGAAGAAGAAGAAGAAGAAGAAGAAGAAGAAGAAGAAGAAGAAGAAGAAGAAGAAGAAGAAGAAGAAGAAGAAGAAGAAGAAGAAGAAGAAGAAGAAGAAGAAGAAGAAGAAGAAGAAGAAGAAGAAGAAGAAGAAGAAGAAGAAGAAGAAGAAGAAGAAGAAGAAGAAGAAGAAGAAGAAGAAGAAGAAGAAGAAGAAGAAGAAGAAGAAGAAGAAGAAGAAGAAGAAGAAGAAGAAGAAGAAGAAGAAGAAGAAGAAGAAGAAGAAGAAGAAGAAGAAGAAGAAGAAGAAGAAGAAGAAGAAGAAGAAGAAGAAGAAGAAGAAGAAGAAGAAGAAGAAGAAGAAGAAGAAGAAGAAGAAGAAGAAGAAGAAGAAGAAGAAGAAGAAGAAGAAGAAGAAGAAGAAGAAGAAGAAGAAGAAGAAGAAGAAGAAGAAGAAGAAGAAGAAGAAGAAGAAGAAGAAGAAGAAGAAGAAGAAGAAGAAGAAGAAGAAGAAGAAGAAGAAGAAGAAGAAGAAGAAGAAGAAGAAGAAGAAGAAGAAGAAGAAGAAGAAGAAGAAGAAGAAGAAGAAGAAGAAGAAGAAGAAGAAGAAGAAGAAGAAGAAGAAGAAGAAGAAGAAGAAGAAGAAGAAGAAGAAGAAGAAGAAGAAGAAGAAGAAGAAGAAGAATATTTATTTATTTATTTATTTATTTATTTATTTATTTATTTATCTGAAATCTGGAAAATTTTTGGTACGAAGGTTAGGTTTATCGTAGGCCTGCGCTAACCGCAGAGGAATTTTATCTCTTCCAGCCAGTAAACTGAATTTCTCTTTTATGCAAATTTTCGAGATTAATTTTAGGGGGAAAAAATCTGCTTCTTTGATGCCAGCAAATAAGGCGTATACGTAGTGTAAAACCAGTTAATTCCCACAATTTATACCTACGTTTTCTTCAATAAAACAAAATTTGAAACGTAATGAATACATTTGTAAATATGCCCTGCTCTGCCAAGATAAATTATGAAAATAATTTTTTAAAATACCTTTCCAGACGAAATAGACATTTACAGGCTTATTTAAATGTTCTATGATTCGTTCAGTTGTTAAGGAATTTTTGGCGATGATTGCGTAGTCATTATGGCGCTTATTATTTCCCGATTTGCCATAGGTGAGAACAAAATAATTGATTGACTTCGATGATGCAAACCAAGCAGCATATTTTCGCTATCGTTTGCCTTGACACACACACACACGCCGTACGCATCCGCAGCCCTTGTTCACTAACCACTTGATGACTTACATTTCCACATAACCCGCTTCGTCAATTCACTTGATTTAAGTCGGCTAAACAGCGAAGATGTTAGCTATGATCTAGAAATAGCCTAATCAAACAGGAACCGATGTTTAAATATCTGAGAATTGTTTTAACAGATGACATAAAATGTGGTGCCGTAACCAGAAGGAGTAATGGAATATCAAAGAAGGAAACACATGAGGCAATAGAAATCTGTTTCTACTGAAGTCGACTTAGATTCCGACGCATATTAGCAGAACAATTCTACTTTTTCTTACAAATGTTATTCACCCTGTACCAGCACCGGGAGCCACTCAAGCTAGATGTTTACAGAGTAAGCGACGGAATACTTTATGCAAATATGTGGGGAAGACTACAACCCTAATCTTCAACAGGCTATGGTTGTAGTTGTTCGTTGTTTTGTTTGCTTTGGTTTTACGGCATATCAACCTCAATGTGTTATTGAATGCCGACAAAATATTTTATTGCTGGTAATATTTTTCCCAAAAATAAATTGCTGGTAATATAATTTTTCAAATGTATAGCTACAAATATTTTCCTTCAATTTCTTTTTCTTTTTTTTTTTCACAAAGTATTTCTGGTATTAAAACCTATATTTACACGTTCATAGTTTTTTTTTTAACCTAGTTTGGGTGTTAACTATTAACAGGTGTAAACACCCCGGGTAAAAGTGGAACCGAGAACACCAGGTGGATTCTTCAAAACAACCTGATCAGAGGGTTTACTCTCGGACGGAGTTTATCGTCGGACCCAGGACACGGATGTAGTTTATCGTCATACCCAGGATGGAGTTTTCGTTGTAAGAGTCCTCTTGGGAGTCGGTTCCACAAGCAACGGTTCGTGGGAAGAATCTGCCGGAGTGGAACTTACATCTCACGAATGGAATGCGAAGGGAATGATTCTGGTTCGCTAAAATGTGCGTAGCATGACGTGTCTTAGCCGTGATGAGAACTGGTAGACGAATGGAATATAGTTCTTGTAACTACTACATTGTAATAGAGATAGATCAGCGAGTGACTCGCGACGTTTTTTCTGTCAGAAATCGACTGTAGGATGAAAAATAATTTGCCATCCACAGGGACGCAGAGATATGTGTATGAGAATGGAAAGTAGACGAGCATCTCTTGTTTACATGAGGCGGCAGTAATCCATTTTCGGCTTAATTTGTCTCTTGTAAATGTAGAGTAAAGCGTCAGAAGCCAGATACTTACTAGAGCTGTACTGGGAACCGACTATTTTTCTGTTCTAGCAACATCGATCGAGTCTTCGTTAAGAGAGCCGATGTAGCTCTCTTTGAGTGTCAAAGTGTCAATTCTATAGTTTACTCGAATCATAGGCTTGTACGTGTTCGCGTAAACTTTAATAAGCGTAAGCTTATGATGGCTGGCTATTAGAGATTAAATGTATCATTATTTGGTGAGCGAGATTTCCAGAACCACTTGATACTAATGCTACCTCGGGAATTAACGGAGACTGTGGTTGGTAATAATTAGTTGAATTTCTTGAAATCTAAAGCTATGTCGTTTGCTGCTGATTATAGTCGCCGACTCAACCTAATTATGTTAGCAGCAGAAACGACATGTGAAACCAAATTTGATCAGGTGATTAAATCCCGTGATAGTGGGGAAGTAAACTCAGCGAAGCTGGCCTTCTTGCTTATCGAGAAGGATGAAACACTTGTATTTATGGCTAGGTTAAAAAGTATGTCTTCAAAGGGAACGACTATGGCTGTTGAACTGCATGCGGAGTAATTTAGGGGAACATTCAATATGCATGTCGCGTGCGTCACATTGCCGTATAAGCAGTCTGTGACTACAAACGCAGGCATATGTGAGCCTTTTCGTGACTACTTTCTGGGTCTGTTCACCAGGGATCCCAGTCGGAACTGTGCTCAGTTCGATGACTATTTAGCCGAATTTCCCCGTGTCGCGGCCTCTGAGTTCGAGGGACCCATTACAATGTCTGAGATCTGGGAAGCGCTGAAGCGGGTTGGCCAGGACAAAACTCTGGAATTTGATGGTCTTTCTTACGAACTTCACTTGAGGCGGTCGCCCTTCCTTGTTCCTTTGCTGGAAATGATTTACATTACCTGGATGAAGCAGGGGTGTATAACTCAACCCTTCATCAGGGGTGTGACCAATTTGCTACACATAAACAAGAACAGTGAGGACCGGATAATAACTTTCGGTTTTCTGACGATGTTAAATAGAGTTGAAGATTTTAGCCAAGATCTAAACCAGCCGTGTGCAGACTGTCCTGTCTAGTCTGATTGGCTCTGAGCAGACTTGTGCTGTGAGAGGTAGGACTATTCAGGACAACCTTCTACCGGTACGCTTGATCATCGAGGAAATGGATATTAGATATTCGATAGGGTTGACCATCGTTTTCTTGTGGCTGTCCTTTCGGAAGTCGATTTCAGGCCATTCTTTTCGTCTTGTATCCGGCTTCATCAATCGTCACCCAGTCTTCTGGTGAATTGAATGAGGTAGGATCAGAGCCTTTCAATTCGACTATGCTTTACGTTGTTGTCTTCGTGCTTTTCCTTCGTAAGTTGAAGGCGAATCCAGTCTTACGCGGTATCTCCTTAACATGTGCTAGCACCTCCGCCAAGCACTCCACCAATTCTGATGACGTTTCGGTTATTATATTGAGTAGAATCGACAGTGACGTAGCCGACAAAGAGATGAGAGGGTACGGGATGGTGACCAAGATCAACAGCGATGTCTCTTGGCTTGCGGTTGGATGCATGGAAGAGAGTTTCTCTTCCTGGGCCTTTCCTCTAGAGGGACGGGCCGGTTAAGATACTCGCTGCCTGGTTCGGTCACGATCTCTTACTGGAAATGAATTGGTCGGAGGTGCAAGAGAAGGTCGAGGGCGCAAATCGTCTGAATGAATTTTTCTTTAAAGGTCAAGGCGGAAGTATATGTTTCGCAAATGTATCAAATTCTACTTTATCGTTTTTCCCTGCTTCCACTCTTGTATGCCATACTAAGGCATTCACTTATGGACTTCTTTTTCTTTTGGGGAGGCTTCCAAAGTATGTATGGAGATCTGTTATCTCCACCATTCTGAAGGCAGAGTGAGTAGGAGATTCATCAACATACGTTTCTCATCGCATTCCTAGATCGAATCTGCTTGGAAGCGGATGAGACTAGCAAATTCTGGAAGTGAGACGCCAGTAACGACTTCTCGGGTGTACTCGTTTGAGGAGGAAGCCTACTATTTACCTCCTCCTATTGTGAATGTCTGTTAACCCTCAAGTTCTTACTGGTGAGGTGTGGCAGTTCCAACGTCCAGGCGTTATTTCCTAACGTATTATATCGGGTATTAGCATGATCTGATTGGAGATTTTCGGTTTAACTGGAGGATCACTACTTCTGGTTTGGGGCGCATGGGTTGAAATGCTTCACTAATGATAAGGCCTCACCAACCTGGTTGCTGAGTGCGAATGGCCCTCTGGGTCGGCAAAAACTTTTGGGATTTCCCCCAACTGCGTCAGCTGCGGTGAGTCGGTGAATAACTGGCTTACGTCTTCTTCCACCATAGGGTCGTAGCCCCGTTGTGCAAGTTTACTAAAGACATCAGTTCTTTGTCCTTAAGGCCAGTTCTGTTTGTAGCAATGTGGTACCATCGTTAACTGAGGCTTAGTACCATGTGTTCTTTTGCTTGCGAGACAGAAGGAATTCTATGGAGACAAGAAGTTTAACTCTTACCAAATGTTCTATGTTCTTTAAGCATCGTCTTAAATTCAAGATAAGGACGAAAATGCGACGACACCCGGCATCAATATTTGGCAAAAGGTGGGTGAGTCTTGCGCATATCTGTCGAGTAAAAGGAGATGAATTAGAGTAGCATTTTGTTAGGCATAAGGTTATTGGGAAATCTGAATTTAGCATTGGCAACTGCCCCTTTTATTTTTTGTCCCAACTTTTTTTATTTTATTGTCTATCCCTTCCCCCGTTAGGTGACCAGAAATTTTAGTTCCCTGGTGGTTATGCAGGACACTTTTCGTTTTTCGGGTATTTTCTTCGGATTTGTTTTGTCGTGTCTAAATGAGTGTGTAATTATATGTATGGTTAGTCAAATGACTGATTTTAATTTATCCAAGTTCCACATAAATTTCGTCCAGTTAACTAATATGTCTGCCACAATTAAGGATTATTGTTTTTATTATTATTAACACCATTTTTTTAATTTGTTGTATACACATAGTATTATATATATTGTAAATATCGGGGTTTTCAATTTTAAAAGATGTTATTTTTATTCACAACTCCCCAAAGACGAATTGTATATATGGGACTAGTTAGAAATTTATAGAATCTTCAATTATATTGGTGGTTGTAGTAAGAACGTTATGCACGAATATATAGTTTGTTTGGGTCAGTTTTTGTGGCTAGCTAAGTTTTTAAGATAATACAGATGAACACTAGGCATCCCCTATCATCACGTTGTCCACTTGTTTTGTATTTATACAAAAATAAATATTATGGTCTGCCGGTTGCTTCCAGCATGAAACAGACTGTCACCTCAGTGCGTTGACTTCAGTGTCCACTTATATACATACATTTTATCTGTGTGTGTTTGCGCGCCCGCATGTGCGTGAGATTAAATATGGAAGCAACGCAAGTCAAAATAATGAATTTTAAATTAGAAAAAAATTAATTAGAAAACGATGAAAGGAAACGTTTGAAATGAATATTAGTTTTCAAGCAAACATTAAAATAATTGATAATGAATAGCAATTAATTAAAATATATATTATAAGCTTTGGTATTCTTACTGGCATATTCAACTTTGTTGGTGTACGCACAATGATTTGGCTGTTAAATAACGTCCAACAGCAAGGCCTCTGATAAGGAGGTTTTGAGTAGGGTGGAACCACCTCTTAATTGCTGGTGTTCCCAGATCCACCCTGACTCGGCGTGGTAGCAGCTGTTAGGGTCCCAGTTATGGGCAAATAGTTAACCCCGAAACTGATGAGCCTTATAAAATTGTAAAAATAGGTTTTAATAGGTGTTTTGTAAAATATTATTTTCAGAAATAAATTTTTGAAGAAAAAAACTATTACCGGCAATATATTTTTTAAAAAAAAATATTACCAGCAATACGTTTTAAAAAAAAAAAAAATTACCAGCAATACATGTGATTGTACTCAAAAATTTGAGTAATTCAAAAATATTTCAAATATATATGTATACATACACACTTTCTTTTTTTTTTTTTACCAAACTACCGTTATTAATCTATTTCAAAATCTTTGTTGGCAGTAAATGACCCCGTGAGGTTGATACACCATGAAACAAAAGAATTAACCAACCAACTTTCTAGGTTTCAGTAAATTTCGGATTTGCCTTCAACATGGAATGTAAATGACAAATTTGCGGAGCCGACTTTCCTTATTATGCGCACGGAATTCTGAAGAGTTCATTTCCATGTATCATGATCATTACCATTCTACCGGAATCGGGTTCATGGAACCAATGCGAACGATCCCTTCTTTATCTGTATAGCATGTACTACGCCAGAGCTACATACAGTTTTGAATTAAGAGTTACTTTCTCCTAGATCGGTTGCTATCTAAGACAATAAAACACATACTGATTTGCTATTTGCCCATAGCTGTGGAAGAAGAAAAGGATTTATACCTTTCCCAAGTACGTAAGTGAATGTCATGAATCCGACTTAGTCGACACAGTACTTTCTGAGCGACTGCACGGTTATACTCTCATCCTACGGACGGGAGGAACCCGAAGGAGGCTACGCCGAAGGGCGGAGTCTCCTTCGGGGAGGTAGACCGGCCCTGAACCCGTTTATACGGGTTCAATGGGCATATTTTTTGCCGAGCCAACGAGCTCGGAGTGCCTACGTTAAAAAGGCCTTGTGCCACATGACACCCTCGTGGGGTGGGGGTGACTGAATATCGTCATGAATCCGACTGTAATTCAAGACGGCTCCCTGATTTCTCAAACCGAGCCCCTATCCGGATGTATGAGTGTTACAATTTATATTAAAAAAAATGTACACACCTTCAGTCCATTGTATTCTTAGCATCATTCTGTAGATCCAAATTTCTGCTGCCTCATGTTTCTTCTTCATCTGTGATAAGAATGTCTTGCATACACTTCCACGTGGAAGGGATGATATTACATAAAAGCCAAGCATTCTTTTCTTTGTTTCTAATTTTTTAGTAATTTCTTTGGCTTTTGGAAGGCATCTTCAGCTATGTAAATGCAACTCCGGATTTCGTGTCGCATTTTCCGTCCTCTGTTAAAACAATGCCCAGATATGAAAGTGTTTGCATTCTCTTCATTTTGGTATCTTCAGTTCTTACTTCGCATTTGCGTTCTTCCTTCTGCTAAGAAGCATAATTTCCGCCTTATTATAATTAATAATTCTTCCTATCTTCTCGCTTTCTGTGGGAGTGCCTGTAGTTTACTCTTTGGGTTTGCTTTCAACACTCAACTGCAGACCTTGTATTATTAAGATTGTGTCTACCAATTAAGAATCCTGGTCAGACTTGAATATTTTAATAAGATAGAGTCTATTAAAATAGCTTTATTTTTATTTAAATAGAAAAAGCAAGAAAATAACATTACATCACGCGCAGCCATATATGTTCCGCATTTCCTTCTGTCTGTCTTTTAATATCTGAAAGGAAAAATCAGAAGGGCTTAGCTAAATATAGATTAAAACACAGGGAGAATTGAACTGATGCTTTTTCTAAACCTGCTTTACAGTAAAGCACTTAGTGTAGGCTCTTCTTTTTGGCGTTTCTTCAGAGGAGTTAAATCAAATTTTCTTCTCTAACATGAATATAAAATCCATTTATTTCTCTTTAGGACGTGGGTGATCATAGCTCTCCACAACTTCCTATCCTTTATAACGCTTAGTAAGCTTTGTCTCTTCTCTATCATCCCTAATCGCTATTATGCGTTTCATATCAAAAAGATTATTAGATACGTTATTCGCTGTTTATCTCTGTCCGAGTTGTCTTCAATACGTTTTGCTTATCGAATTCTCCAAGCCGTCTTTCTTCATTATTTAAAGTGTATACTTTTTTTGATTGTAAGTATACGTTTTCTTTCCTTTATTGTTTCCATTTGCCTTAAAACATACCCGTACTCATATATTCTATCCATGGCATTCTCAACATCCTCCTGTAGAGTCATATTTTTATTCCATCATTTGTGAGGAGATTGTCTATCATTCGCTGTTATATCATTAATTGATTGATTTTTTTTTTAATGCTTATCAATCTTTTGCAGGTTATTTAAACAAGACAATATTTTTAGATTGTAAGATAATAATCATTCCTACTAAAAAAAAACCCTTGTCCCTCATGCCCCTTATCTGTCTCGTGAGTATCAGATTTTCCAAACCCTCTTTCCTCATCAGATGCCCTAGGAACTCCAACTCTCTCCTCCTGATGTTATATATTAGTTTCTTTTTTGTTTACATTTACTGCAAAATCTTGTCGATACTCACATGTTCGACTCATGTTATCCTCAGCATCCTTTTGTAGAAGTGCATTTCTGTTGCTCCAAGTCTCCCCTTTATCTCTGAGGCTATCGTCCAGCACTCACTGCCATATAGGAGCATAGATATTACATAGTTGTCTAGTACTCTTGTTGCTCTTTCATGTGAAATGTTCTTATTTTTTAGTACTCTGCTTAGATTTTAAAATGCTTCCTTGGATATCCTAATACGCCTTCGGATTTCTATGTCTCTTTTTTTTCATCTTCTGCTAAAACACTTCCCAAAACTTATTAAATTTATTATCCCGTTACTCACATTTTCGATCCACGGTATCCTAATCATCCTTCTGTAGAACTACACTTCTATTGCTTCAGTTCTCGTCTACAGCTTTGAGCATATTGTCCAGCACTCACTAACCATCACTAACATCTAAAATACACATGGAATTATTATTAGGTTGGTGCAAAAATAATGACGTAATAATGTCGTTTTTTGAGGTTAAAAAACACGTCAAAAAACGACATTATTACGTCATTATTTTTGCACCAACCTAATATTTAATCTTTTAAATGTCGTGTAAGTTTTATTTACGTTTCTCGTCTTCCATCTATAGTTCAAAACTATATTGTTTTTGTTACTTCTCGTCAAAAAAACAATTTTTTGCAACCTAAAACTAAGAACTAAAAGTGAAGATAAGATAGTCAATTCTTACAGATCGTCCTGACTTTGATTGTTATCTCGGTAGGGAATGGAAGTTTGCCAAAAATAAACACCGTTCATAGGTCAGATGTCAGAACGTCTGATAGCAAATCAAACAACAGGAGTTCCAGACAAACATTTAAAAGGATTTGTAATCTTAATCAGGCTTCATACACTTTTATGGATTACAGGCCAAAGCTACACTTTGGACAGATAGGAGAGATTTTTTTTATCGGTTTTGTTTGTCTTGAACTGACCACTCACGGAATTTAAAAAAAAAATCTTGTGTTATTTGTAAATCCGTGTTTCTCAAACATTCTTCTTCAGGCCTGCAAAATCTAAAAACTCTTGGGCACAACCTAGATTTTGACTAGGTAAAAAATAGATTTAAAATATGAAAGTATGAAAATAATAAAGAAAATTACATTTAATAGTTGCCGTTTTTGGTTTAGCTTCCCCAAAGATTATTAACAGTACAGTTTTCATTTAAAAGGATTCATGAAGAAACGGCCATTTTTTTTTTTTAGAGACAACGGTGATGACATCTTTTTTTTAATCGGTTACACCCCATACAAGGCAATAAAGCCACTAAGACACAGTGCGTCGAAGAATTAGGATCAGAAACATTAATAATGAGCGGGAAGAGAAAAAAGTAATCAGGAAGGCAGTAGACAGCGAGTGATACTGAATTTAAAGTTTGCTGGAAAGAATGGAGCTGTTTAAGGAGCTCTACAAGGGAGAAGTGAGAGATAAGAAAGTATTACTTAGAATTTACGATTACATCTTGTTAGTTCAACTGTAAATTGCTGAAATCTCGACGTCAGTCTAGTACTACGCTTAAATTCATAAAGTCTAGGTACCAACACGAAGAGATCATTCGAACAATTACCATGAAAATATTTATAGTAAAGTTACAGAGAGGAATCTTTACGAAGGCGTGAAAGTGACTGAAGCCGAGCCGCCAGATCAGGACTAATAATATTGCTGAGTTCTTCTTAGGAATTTTTTTTCAAGAATCTCAAGGTAAAAGCAGAAGCAGGGGACCAACTGTGACAGCAATATTCTAATTATGGACGAATGGTAGACATAGATATATATAATTGATTCTCGAGAGAAAAAAATATCTCACACTACACAGACAAACAATTTTCTTAACAGCTGACCTAGAAATGGATTCAATATAGTCTTTCCACTTAATGTCATCTGAGAACTATAGCCCGAGAAGGCATAACGAGCCACTTTCCTGGATGTTAGCATCAGCCATGCTGATGGAAGGCACAGAGGAGTCTCTCAGACGATAAATGATTTAAATTTAAATGACTGATTTGTGGTAGGCATAATTGAAAGGGTTATCCACTCCTTAAAAATTGAAGAATTTAGCAGTAAAACATCAAATGATAAATATTTGCCTATGACATTGATGCTATGAGTTTCATGTCTGTATCAATTTAAAGATAAAGATTTAAAAATATAAAAATAATTCATAGATTACTCCTTGTTAACTTGGGGTGCATCTGCATACCTTTCAAGGCGTATATTACGTTCTTTCGCACCGGTTAAGAAACGCTATCTTAGATAATAAAAACAGTGTATTACCTCGTATTATACCAATAAAACTTTTTTCATGATATACATTACTTTATGTGCCCTAACCTTTCAGGCCGTCAGGCTTTTTGACCCTTACTAACTCTCCTCCCAATCCTCGTTCTCCCATCTATAACTTCTTTAGGTATTCTATTCGTATTTGCCATCGGTCACTCGCGCTTTGAACATGTTCTGCGAGTGTGAAATTCTACAATCACAGTTTCCTCATCATGCGTACAAGAAATTTAATCTACCTCTTTGGAATTGTAAATATCGGTTTCCATTTCGTTTGCTTTCCTAAAGCATATCCCGTTGCTCTAATGCTATGATTGTTTTATTCTCATGTTTATGACGGCTCAGTCGACATGAAATCACTCATTCATGTCGATAAGCTGTAAAAAAAAAAAAAATAAACCAAGCCAAACCAAATCAGAATCTATACAAAAACCATCTTTACTAAAATACGTCAATGAAACCTGATCTACAAACTGATTTCTTACAAAGACTACATATTCTATTCATACGAACTTATCCTAAAAACCTTGTCGGTATTAAATAATTCACTAAGGTGTTGATTTGCCGTAAAACAAAACAAAGCAATTCAAGCGGTTCAAGCAGCCCTTCATTTGTGGGGAAACTCTCCCAAATTCACTGTCATGTGGAAGGCTTGCTATTACTACCTCTGTCAAAAATTTATGGAAGTAGCTCTCTTACAGCGATTATCCTAAGGGAACTGTTGACCTTTCCATGAATTAATATCGGCGTCCATAATCTCTACAATATAAGTCACGCACATGACACTGTGTTTATTGCCGGCTCGGACAGATAATTAGAGGACCTCCTACACAGTGTGGTAGACGAAAGCGTGAAATGCAACAGATGCAGCTATTGATTCGATGTAGTCTCCCAATTTCAAATCAGTTCAAAATATGAGGCCAAGAAAACACAGTGATATTTTCCAGGAGCCTATTGTCAACAATGCTGATGGGACAGAAAAAAAGATTTTCTATGGTAGTTAAATGAGAATAGTTTTGTTTAGAGGCGTTAAAATTTACAATATGTGTATTTATGTTTTAATATGTGTATATATGATTTCATAATATATTTATGACTGAATAATGTATTTTATGATTTAATATTAGGTTGGTGCCAAAATAATGACGTAATAATGTCGTTTTTTGACGTGAACGTCAAAAAACGACATTATTACGTCATTATTTTTGCACCAACATAATAGTATATTTTCAGTTTAATATGTATATTTATAATATTTGTAATATAGCGCATTGCTACAGAGGTACTCCAGTTTTACATAATGAATCGAAGTGGAACGAGGAGCAATTTCGGGTAATTAAAACACATCGTAATACTAAATCTTTAGTAATTACGAAACCCGACAAAGTTATTGGCGTCGTTATTCTTGATTATCAAGATGATGACAATTCTTGGGGAATTCTCTAAATTTGTCCGGTTAGGCCCAATAGATAAATTTGATCCTACATTTCTATCGAGGACAAGTTCCAAAAAAACGTCTGGTTAAGTTGGTAAAAAGTGGAAAATTGCCCACTGATATTTCAAATTTAATTAGAACCTCAGTCTCCATTCATCCTCGTCCAAAACTCCTAAAGTTGGAACACTATTGAGACTTAATCTATCTATGATAGGGTCTTCTCAACATGGTGTGGCTAAATGGCTTTCCACTATACTACAACCGGTTTTGGAGCCATATAACTTTGCTTGCAGTAAAGATACATTTGAATTCTCCCGTTTTATGCAGCGTTATTTTCCGATGGATAAATTTATGTGTTCATATGATATCGCCAGTTTATTTACTTGCGTTCCACTTGCTGAGACTATCGATATATGTGCCGATGCCCTATATCGTAGTAAATTGTCTCCGTCTGTTATTCCAGAAGACGTGTTTGTTGAACTGATAAAATTTGGTACGATGTCAGTTGAGTACAGTTTCGACGGCATCATGTACAGGTATATTGATGGTATTTCGATGGGTTCCCCTTTGGGGCCAATCTTAGCAAATATTTTTGCTGTGTTCCAATAAAAGAGTTTATTAATAAAATCTGATAAACCTGGCGTTTATTTCCGTTACATTGATGACACTTTTTGTCTCTTCGATGAGCGAGATTAAAGCGGACCAATTTCTTGCGTCCCTTAACAATATACATCCGGCCTTAAAATTTACACAGGAAAAGGAGGTTGATTCGTCTCTTCCCTTTCTTGATGTACTGGTCAGCAGATCTGCGTAGGGTTTTATTACTTCTGTTTACCGTAAACCGACGTTTACTGGTTAGTATTCCCATTGGGGTTCTTTTTGTCCCATGAAGCGCAAAATTAATTTAATTAAGACCCTTACCCATGTGGCTTTTATGATCCGTTCTGAAATCAAATTGGATGATGAACTTAGGTTTATAACTTCTACTCTCTGCCATAATGCCTACCTATTAGGCATTGTTCATGCAATTATTAAGAATAACATTGCTGAATTTGACAAAGTCACACCTGCTATAGTAAAAGGATGTCCTGTGTACCTACGGCATCCTTGGCTAGGTAGTATCAGTGATAGGTTTGCTAAGCAGGTTTCTACCGCAGTTCGACATTGTTACTTTGTCGATAACATTCGTGTTGTTTTCTCTGCCAAGCCTGTCTTTTTGTCTATGCGTAACGATGTTCTCCTTCCACATCATAATAGTTTGTTAATTCGTTCTTTTAAATTTGCGGTTCGCACTACATAGGGAGAACGACGCAAAGGCTGGATGTTAGAATAAATAATAAACACATTCCAGTGAAAATCCGATACTTTAAGTCCACTCCCTTCGGAGATTTTGACCAATACCTATGGGTCTTCCATCGCAGAACACCTAATAAATAGCCATAATTGTACTGTTAGTTTTAGTGTTTACTCTTTTACCATCGTTAGCAGGTGCCACTCTAATTACTACCTAAAAGTGTTGGAGACCATCTATATTCTATCATTAAAGCCTTCTCTATGTAAACAGAAGGACTTTGTGTTAGGCCTCCAACTAGTTACCATCTAATTTTTTCCTCCCCTCTATGCACTTTGTCCATTTTTCTTTTTTTAAATAATTTACTTTATTAACCGCGATTTAGCCCTGCTGAGCGAGGTACGAAACCGGTTAGCTGGCCCGTTTATCATTTTTAATTTTCATTATCATGAGTGGTAATAATAAAATTAATTTCTGTCTATTCATGGCAGTGATAAAGTTTTGTACCACTAAATATATCTTTATTTATAATATAATATCTGCATTTAAAACTTAATGTATTTCTCAGCGCATTTATAATTTAATAATGTATTTATGGCTTACTATGCGTCTTTATGATATAATAGTGTATTTGTGAGTTAATAGTGTATCTGTGAGGTTATATGTGTATCTATGATTTAATAATGTATTTATGACTTAATAATGCGTCTTTATGATATAATAGTGTATTTGTGAGTTAATAGTGTATTTGTGAGGTTGTATGTGTATCTATGATTTAATAATGTATTTATGACTTAATAATGCGTCTTTATGATATAATAGTGTATTTGTGAGTTAATAGTGTATCTGTGAGGTTATATGTGTATCTATGATTTAATAATGTATTTATGACTTAATAATGCGTCTTTATGATATAATAGTGTATTTGTGAGTTAATAGTGTATCTGTGAGGTTGTATGTGTATCTATGATTTAATAATGTATTTATGACTTAATAATGTGTCTTTATGATATAATAGTGTATTTGTGAGCTAATAGTGTATTTGTGAGGTTGTATGTGTATCTATGATTTAATAATGTATTTATGACTTAATAATGCGTCTTTATGATATAATAGTGTATTTGTGAGCTAATAGTGTATTTGTGAGGTTGTATGTGTATCTATGATTTAATAATGTATTTATGACTTAATAATGCGTCTTTATGATATAATAGTGTATTTGTGAGTTAATAGTGTATTTGTGAGGTTGTATGTGTATCTATGATTTAATAATGTATTTATGACTTAATAATGCGTCTTTATGATATAATAGTGTATTTGTGAGCTAATAGTGTATTTGTGAGGTTGTATGTGTATCTATGATTTAATAATGTATTTATGACTTAATAATGCGTCTTTATGATATAATAGTGTATTTGTGAGTTAATAGTGTATTTGTGAGGTTGTATGTGTATCTATGATTTAATAATGTATTTATGACTTAATAATGCGTCTTTATGATATAATAGTGTATTTGTGAGTTAATAGTGTATCTGTGAGGTTATATGTGTATCTATGATTTAATAATGTATTTATGACTTAATAATGCGTCTTTATGATATAATAGTGTATTTGTGAGTTAATAGTGTATCTGTGAGGTTGTATGTGTATCTATGATTTAATAATGTATTTATGACTTAATAATGTGTCTTTATGATATAATAGTGTATTTGTGAGCTAATAGTGTATTTGTGAGGTTGTATGTGTATCTATGATTTAATAATGTATTTATGACTTAATAATGCGTCTTTATGATATAATAGTGTATTTGTGAGCTAATAGTGTATTTGTGAGGTTGTATGTGTATCTATGATTTAATAATGTATTTATGACTTAATAATGCGTCTTTATGATATAATAGTGTATTTGTGAGTTAATAGTGTATTTGTGAGGTTGTATGTGTATCTATGATTTAATAATGTATTTATGACTTAATAATGCGTCTTTATGATATAATAGTGTATTTGTGAGCTAATAGTGTATTTGTGAGGTTGTATGTGTATCTATGATTTAATAATGTATTTATGACTTAATAATGCGTCTTTATGATATAATAGTGTATTTGTGAGCTAATAGTGTATTTGTGAGGTTGTATGTGTATCTATGATTTAATAATGTATTTATGACTTAATAATGTGATTTAATATGTGTATTTATGACTTAATAATATATTTAGGATTTAATAATGTATTTATGACTTAATAAAGTGTTTAGGATTTAATATGTGTATTTATGATATAATCGTGTATTAATGATTAAATATGTGTATTTTTTTAGAAACTCTTTAGAATGTCTGTTCCGGTTGTCGCACTAGATTAAACTGTCTCTGAGTGAAATTAATGTTCATTTGTTTTTTAACGTTAGTGGTTTGTTAGTGTCAGATATGCTGCGCGAATTACTGGTCAGGAAACTCATTTTCTGCATGCCTATTTTAAGTTAGACATCTTTTCTTTCTCTTGGATAAAATAATGAAATAAACTATTCATACATATCTATATATTCCCTGTGCCAGACTAATGCATAGTTAGTATGTATGAAGTAGAGAATGCCTTTCAGGAATAAAGCCTACTCACACGGAACCAAAAGCAAGAGTTTCTTAGCAGTCAGAGGCCAATCATCGCTGACCGACAGTTCGCCTCCCGGGAGATTTCTGCACAGTTGTTCGACACCACGGGCAGCGGTGGGAAATCGTTTCACGTTCCAGAATGAATTCGATGTCGCCTACAGAGAGAATAACTAAAAGGATATTTGTGTCTTGCCTTTTAAATGGGGATGTAAATTTGAAAGCGAGTATAGGAAGGCGAGGTTAGCGTCGGTTCAGCTTGCTTGTGACGAAGGAACAGCTGATAACTGTGACTTTGTATAATTTGCGAATATAGATTTAAAGGGGCCAAGATACAAATTCCCATGGAAAGTTTGTGACAGAACAAGAGATTAAAAACATCGCAAATCGCAATATAAATGAAGGAATTAAATTGTTATATTATAAGATTAAATTACTTCAGATGGATTTACTTTGTTTCCCATCATATCAACTTTTCCAGGTTATTTAATGACAACGTTTGCCGTTTTCATAATCATTTGATAGGTAGACATAGGTACGGTTTGCATGAGAATCAGAAAAGATAGACGTAGGTCAAGTTTGGACGTGAGTTGAAAAAGTTGAGGAATAGGTCTGATTTGCAAGTATGTCAAAGAGAGAGGATGGCATAGTTATGTATTGAATGGGAAATCTACCGGATCTACAAATGTCTAAAATTCGGTCAGAATTCCATGTACGTTACGCAGATATATATACCGGGTGTAAGATTTTCTTGTTGATCTCTTTAGCTCTTTCTATTGTGACCTCCTGATCCAGTTTTCCTCTCTACTGTTCCACTTTTTTAAAAACATTAACTGTTTTCTTGAAGGTTTCTGAATGGACTTTGAAAATGGAAGCCAGAGTATGTATGTTGGTACCATTACTGAAGACACGACTGATCATTTTTCCTCTTACCATTGCTCAGTTGGAAAGAAAGTGGCGTTGACACAAAACGTTTTTAATATGTTCTCTTTCTAGCTGAATAAGTCAAAGTGTTTTTCAGATATTCTTACCATAAAACGTGTCAAGAAAGGTAAACGTATTAGGTAAAAACCTGAAAAGAGAAACTCAATTTGTTTAGTGTGTTTTTTTTTTTTTTTTAGATATTAAACATTTTGTGGGATGGACAATTATGATGTTACTCGATTTGGACAATTTTGATGTTTAACCCAGTATGTATACTTGAAGAAGGCCTGAAGGCACAGCGGCCGGAATTTTGTGATAATAACAATGACGATGAGTACAATAGTCTTAGTATAGTGTAAATTAAGACAAACCTTACTTCAATTCATTTATATACTTTACAGTCTCTAATGCAATTATACCATGTATCAAGTGCGTTAGCATTGACGAATTTTTCTGGGAAATTTAAACGAAAATGATACATACATTCAGAATAAGAAACAAGTTAGCCGAAATTAGTTAAACATATAATGAAAACGGAAGGCGTGGAGAAATTAATACTCATTGGACATACCGAAAGCAAAAAGGACAGTTAAAGTGCAGCTAGTCATCTATAACTGATGAGCTGGTACCAAAGCATGGCGGAAAGAGAAATGAGAGTTATGACAACAACAAAAAAAAAAGTTCCATGAAATATCAAGAGATCACTGCGTTGTCCATGATAGATATATTTCACAATGGGTACCCAAGGTTTAATTTAGGACTTAACAAGCTAAATGATTTTCCGATCCGTATTTTTATGACAGCTCTCTTTCTCGTTTATTGCATATTTCGATCCCCTGTTATTAAGAACTCTGCTTATATTCAGGAACTTTGGGTACCCATTAGGAAATATATCTGTCATGGCCAATGATAATGATTTAAGAATGATGCTTTACGAAGCTTTATTGAGCTACAAAATGGCTCCGTGTAGACGCCTTTTATAGTTACATGTTTAGAAGAGTTACAATCGTGATGGTGGGTAATTCGAACAGATTTTTTTCGCCACGATACCTCAAGATATTATTTGATAGCGTGATTTTTTATTAATTTATTGATTGCATGCAGGTAAAAGCTTAAATATGGCATGTGTTTACACGACTTGTTAAAATACATTTAATGCTAGTCTGGTGTCAGTGGAGACTAAAAGGTTAACAAATGGGAAGGTCTTAATAGAATCCAAGACTCCATTAGCCACTGAAGATTACGCATCAGCAATCTTGATCGAAGTTTTGTAAACAAAAGAAAAGGAAAAGTGTAAATTAAATTTGTGGTCAATACTTTTTTGGCAGTCTGTGTTGTAGAGCAGCCACTTTCTCGTAAATTATAAAAAAAAACACATAAGAATTATTTAGGAAAAAAAACAACAACTTTTAACTTCTTTTTAAGAGATAATTCTGAAAATGTATTTTCCTAACAAAGAAGCAAGTTTGGAAAAAAAGTAATCAAAAAAAAAATAAATAGATAAATGAAATTTTGACATTTGGTAAGAATTTGGAAATTGACATAAATCGAGACGGTTTAGGCACAATGTTGTATATTTTATATTTTATATTTTTTTATTTATATTTTATAGCGCCATTCAGAAAAAAAAGTAGTATTTCAAATGTTACGAATAGAAGAGTTCTTACAAGAACAAAAAAACTGTTCATTTATGAAAATGAAATACGTTTGTTTTCCTGAATATACAGTTCCTTCATTGCTAAAAGTTCTTTAATTAAAAACTTACCTACTGAATCTTAACAGACACATATATTAGGTTGGTGCAAAAATGATGACGTAATAATTTCGTTTTTTGACGTTAAAAAATACGTCAAAAAACGACATTATCAAGTCATTATTTTTGCACCAACCTAATATATATATATATATATATATATATATATATATATATATATATATATATATATACACGTCTTATTAAATAATATAGACAAGTGTTGTCTATTTATTTTATGTAAATTTTTTTCGTAACTTCTGATAAGTTTAATAACATTATGGTTGAAAGAAAAAAGAAATTCACAATAGTGATACATATTTTGAAGTCAAAACTCACAGGCGACACTCTGTTTCATGCTAGACGCAATCGTCAGGCTGCGAGTGCTGGATTTTTCTCGACTATTTATATATATGGATCAGTGTTGCTTTGTGGGTAATCCATTCTAGCAGTTGTTTTGGCGGGAGTAGCTTGTTTATTTATTTGGATTAATTTATATCGTTTTCTATTTTCATGTTTTACATTTTATTTTCGGCTTTCGATATTTTATTAACGTAGTAAAAAAAATTGGTCCTGATGACACTGTGATTTCAGGTGAGTCGTTGTATCCGTTGTGGTTTGTTGACAAATATCTATTCCCAAGAATGCTCAACTGATTTGTTCGATAAATATCTGGTACACTTTGCGTTTAATACTGATGTGATTTAAGTCAATGTAACAATGCTATTAAGACATCTTTGTTTTGATTATTAAGGATCTATGATCAGCTAATTGGTGTAGTGTACCTACGGACGATAATGGGTATGTTCCCATTTATATAAATACAGTAGTAAATACTGTATGTTGGTCTGCATTTGGAGATTCGTCTCCAGCTGTGCTGGTCAAACACTCTTCCCCGGGCAGAGAGGATCCGCAAACGAGGCTATGCCTCCGGGCAGAGTTTCGTTTCAGGAAACAGCTACTCACAAACATTTTATATGGGGTATACTGGAAATTTTTGGCCAAACCTACGGGTTCGGATACCCCATTCTAAATTCGGCCTTGTGCCACATCTGACCGGATGAGGAGGTTGGTAGATATTTTGCAGTTAGAGATTTACTGTGGAATTCACTTGACTCACTTCTAGCAGTTGACTACTTCTATTCGTCGCTGGCGAATCTTATATGTGTTGTTCTTGTGCTAAGCATTATCGTTCATTACCAATCTTCATGTAATTATTCTATTCAGTAACCTTCACTAGGTTACAACACTAATGTTCTGTCTACTTTGTATTTTAAGGTCGTCGATCGACGGACATTAAACATCAATAGCCTAATCGCTGTTGACTTACTATATGGAAGAACATAACTTATACAAATTTGTGTAGTTTCACGACGCCAAGATACAGCAGTGACGTATAAAATGAAATTCACCTACACCTATACGATGTCGTTTGGCGCGTCAGTGTATTTTTACGCTTATTTTTATTTTCTGACTTCTATTATTTGTTTTTCTCTCTCTTTCGCACTTCCTTACCTTTTCAAATTCAAAAATAACAGTCACTTTAGTGTGACCAAGAATAACTTGAAATGACTTCAAATTCAGAACTTTTACTATCCTTTCCGGCTTCTCCCATAATAGTTATTAAAAGCTGTAAGCGGACATTTTGAAAGTTCTTCCACCTTAATAGCCCAGAATAACTTCTAACTTTGCATTCGCTTTAGATTTGAATAGCTAACGACAACTGAGTAGCTAATGTCTTTACAAAGTGGGTTAAATCTAGTCAAAAAGAGTAGAGACTAAAACCAGCCAATTAGATAAATCAATTGAATATCTGACTAATGTAAACCTGTTCCCGGAACATTTGATCACTTGTTTCTCTATTAATTCATTCAGAAAGCTATTTGAGTTCGTCGGCTGAAGTCGAGATCCTCGGTTCGTTGACGAATTGGTGGTCATTTTATATAAATTATAGACTATTAGAGCGGTGGTCAAATGTTACCCTTTTGACATTTGGCATTGGTTAAGATTTTGATTACTGCAGGCGAATCGAAAGATCGAATTAAGAAAGAAAGAAAGAAAGAAATACGGTGGAAACGAGGGGGAAGTTAGAAACTGTAAGAGGTCGGCATCAAGTGATTCAGCTAAAGATCAATTAATTCTAAGAACTGTAAAAAGGAGAAAAGTG
>OZ010582.1:58070974-58238474 GCA_963932145.1 Acanthosepion lycidas | reverse complement strand
TAAAATTTTTGGAACATTCCAGAATATCCCATTTGAATAATCTAGAGTATTAAAGCAATTTAAAAGATTTAAAATCTGAAATTTGCATTGTACAAATACTTTTTCATCCATTAAAATAGATAAATAGTATCATCTTGGTCACCCCTATAACCAGTCTTTTCTCTCACCAGTTTCTGTAACCCCCTGTGTACTAGTGGCATTTCCGCTTTGGTTGGGCTGAAATTATTAAAAAAATAATTAATATTTAAATCGCCTATTAGAAAAAAGATCTTTTCTATAAGCGTAGACTCAAGTAAGAAACATCAAAAGCCGTTTCCTGATAAGGAAACATTCGGCATTCATTGACCGAACAGTTACCGTCGGTTGGCATTTATCAAATGTTACATTTAAAACAGATTTTCAGGGAAATAGGTTTCACAAGTTCTTTAACTTTTATCGCTCTTTCCTTTATTGTTGATGGTTTGCTTCCTAATCACTTGCTTGATGTAGTGTGGAACGCCATAATCTTTACGATGTCATTATATTCTCTGCGATTCATTTAGACGTGCTCTTCATTTTAGTTGTTGCTGCTGTTGGAATTCCTCAATCGATGGGGCTTCTTTTATTTGGCAAATATCTTTGTTTCGGATTATATCGCACTACTCCACGAACTTCAAAGAAAGATGGTAGACACCGTAAATCCTGATAGCGAAATGAAAAGTTATATATATATATATATATATATATATATATATATATATATATATATATATATATGCTGAAATTTTGCAGATAAGGACATATAATCTCTCCAGTATCTGTTCTGAACCACGGGTTGCGTTTATTGACCTGGGATTGCAGAATAAATTATGCTACCCTAAATTTGCACTTGAGAAAATAGTTTTCTCTACGAACACGTTTCTTTTTTATAAACTGTTCTTTGATGCTTTCATAGGAAAGTTTCTGATTGTGGAAAAATCAACTAGAGGTAAAAACAAAAAAAACAAAAACATTATCGATTTAGTTCTAGTCAGCAATGTATCGAATGATTGATTGTGAACAGCCATTTGATTCAAGTGATCACAAAAGAGTTCATTTGACTATTAATCTTCCACTTCCCAAGAGACGCTTAAACACTAGAAGGAGTTTACCTTGATCTCGTGAAAGAACGACGAGACCTGAATATACTAGTCTCGCATGGTTTATCTACAAAATCGCATCTCTCAAATTGCAAAAAAAAAAAAAGGCCGATCAATAAAAAAGTATGGTCAAACGTTGCTTTACAAATCATAAAACGAGATAATTCTTTTACGTTACACTTAATCACCCTAAATTCGAATATGGAACTGCTATCTGGAGTTCAAACTGTGATATATCGACTTATTTCAGTCAGTTGAACACAGGTTCCTGACACTAGATACAACCGAACTCGGTCAACTGTCTATTCATTTAAGACGTCAGTTCACCGATCTATGTGAGATAATAAATAATACCGAACGATTATTATAAAATAGACGTGAACGCATTTTTCATTTTCTCAAATGGTCGCTCAAATAAGCTGATGAAACAATACCTGAAAACATTTGCAACATCCAGCTTCCTTTCCCTGAGGGTGATAGACAACTGGAAGTTTTTATCCATTGATGTTGTAAATGAACAAACATTGACTATTATCTAGAAGCTAAGGATTCTGCTCAAATAAGCTTAAAGACTATTGATTAATTTCTAATTTGCTTTGTGTATATTATTAGTATTACTCTTATAATTGTTTCCTTTTCTTTGATTCCTGGTGTATACTCAGTTCTATCCGGGTCCTAGACGGAGACTTAAGTTCAGAAATATTATCATGACATTTCCTCTGAGCATTATTTGAGAAAAAAACTAAGATCACCCATATTTTATATAGATAAGCCCTTCATAAGGTGTGATCTGTAATTGTGAGTACAAATATTTGTATTTCTTTAAGACATAGGCTACCAGGAATCCCTTCAATAAGTGTTGTGGACTAGAGAAGGATTTTTCTATTTCTTCTCGTGTGAGTTCGAATCGCTCGTCGCCAAGTCCGGTCTCAAATGAATGACAAACGCAGGAATGAAATAGAGAAAATAAATGTATTGACGTAATAATACAATTGGTAATACGGTTAGTAGATCCAGAAATGCGGTTAGTAGCCATAATATTATATATACAGTCTTGGAAATTCAGTATCGAAGTATGACTTCCTTCTGAGTCTACGTGCTCGCAACTGTGACTCCTACAAAGCAGTTACCTCACGCTCTCACCCTCTCACTCTCTCACTCTCTCACTTCCGGGTATTCACCGGCAGCAGTACAAGTACACACTGGGCGAGCCCACTTGTATAAAAAGGGTTGGACCCCTTAACAATAAGTCTATTGGAATCTTTTCCAATCAACCTGAGGGTTCAAACTACAACTGGAATTGTTAATTTCCTTATGTGCCACATTTTTAAGATTTCGAAGGGTTTTTGTATTTTGATAATTTTTGGAAGATCTTCAAAGATACATTACAGTCTGCAGGGACTACTATGTCAGTAAGAAGGTAAATTTTCTTTTTTGCAGTCTTTGATCACAATGGCGGGGCGATTAGCTTTACTTGTTTTGTTTGTGTGTATTGTAACATCCTATAGAATTGTTACAGGTCTTATCTCCGTAACCGGGTCTGGGTGATATTCATATCAGTTTCTTGAATTTCTCTTCTCGTAAATTTGCCTATTTTCCACTGCAGGTATTGGTCCACTGTATCGTGCCGAGTTTTATGTGCATTTGATACAAGATGGGCAATTGTTTCTGGATATTTATCACATAATCTACGTTTCAGGCTAGCACTATTTTTAAATATGTCTTTTTTAAAGTAATTCACCACTAGAATGCAAGGGGTTACAGAGGATTGAGAACACGAGTAAAGAGGCGTGTTTGAGGAAAGGACACAGAGAAGGACAGGGAACCAGCTCAGGGTGCCAGATGTCGATTGACATTACACTTGAATATTTGAAGATCATAGTCATTGGGGAAGCAAGTAAGGGAAAGTGAGTTCCACAGACGGGGAGTGCAAGAGAATAAGCTGTTTGAGTAGAAGAGACGATTACATTTAACCGTTTTGACAGTGAAAGACTGAGACAGAGATGCCAGCCTGGTAGCTCGATTAAATATCATGCAGTCTGGAAACCAGCAAAAGTAGCTCGTCGGAACAGTAGCCGCGAAAATACTTGTAGAAGAGACAGAGGAAAGCCACGGCATGTCTGTTAGAAAGCGACTGTAGACTAGATGCCAGATCACGACCTATCATCTTGCATATTCGTCTCTGGATATTGTCGAGGAGATCGAGACGTACAGCGAGGGGGAGCATCAGTCCATATATGACATCAATATTCCATGCAAGGACGGGTGGTTGATGTATAGATTTGAAAGATGGACCCAAACGAGAAAAAAAAAACTTTATTTGGTAATTTCGAATTAGGAAGCATTAGTCAGGTGCATAAAGAATAAACCCTATCCCTCGTAACTACTGATGGGTATTCCATTTATATACCGCAGCTTGTTTGGCACAGGCAGAGTATTGACCAAGGAAATGCTTACCTTTTTGCATTTGGCACCTTGCCTTTGCGGTTTTGTAGTTCTAGTTGAAAGAATCCGCTGCCACCTTCGGATATGGGCACATACAGACGATCTATGCCAACCTTAGGATGACGCATGCGCTTTCCCGTTTTGACATCTATTCACTTAATGTCAGCTTTGGTCCAATTCAGAATGTTGAGACTGTATTTCACCGCAAGGACAGCCAAGCTGTTTATGGCTGATATTCTTTTGTAAATTCAACTCAGTATTTAACACCAGACATGCACACCTTTAGTATTTTTTCTTACTTTATCCTTCATTTGGATATGCTGTATTACTTGCTGAGTCCTGGTTATTTATCGTCTTCTTCTTGTTCCAGTCCCCTAATCGTTGTGACAAACTCGAGATCTATTGCGTGCATTTCTGTAATTCTCCCTTTCTTGGGTGTTACTTTTATACATTCATCTAATCCAAAATGCACTTTAAAATACTGAGGATACCCTTCAACTCATTGTCGTCTTTAGCAGAGTTTGATATCATCCATTTAAAATAGGTGATTAAACATTCTTTTTTGCTTTGTATCTATATTATTATTATTATTATTATTATTATTATTATTATTATTATTATTATTTGCGTATGTTATGTTTCCTGCTTTGTATCCTGTAGAGCCGGGGCCAAACTATGGACTTTAGGCCCTATAGGAGAATTGGCATTTAATTGACAGCACTTTTCTTAGTATATGTTATGTTCCTAGTAAGAGGATCTTCTGGCCAAGTTGTACTGGTTGGTGCTCATATCATCTCTCAGTGGTTTCGATTTTGTGCTTCTTGCACATTGTTATTATTATTATTATTATTATTATTATTATTATTATTGTTGTTGTTGTTATTTGTGTGTTATGTTTCTTGATTTGTATCCTGTAGAGCCAGGTTCAAACTATGGTCCTTATGTCCTATAGGTCCTATAAGAGAATTGTCATTTAATTGATTGCACTTTTCTGAGCATATGGGATATTCCTAGTAGACCGATTGTATGTTGATGTTACCTGGGACACTTCTTTCCTCACAAGGGAGCCCCATACTTTCGGTTTTGTGTCGCTTATAAGCTGCGCTTAGAAAATCATTTTTGGATACCTTCAATTGGTGTAATATTCCGGTAGATCAATTACGACGGAGTAGTGAATTCGATCCACACTGGGTGCCCCATACTTTCGGCCTTGTGCCATATCAAAGCTACGCCTAAGTCTTTCAAATTTAAATAGATTCAAAACTTGATTCACAGTAGGTCAGCTCCTCCTGGGTAATTATTATTATTATTATTATTATTATTATTAGCATCATCATCATCATAGTAAAATAAGGGATATACGAATATTCCCTCTTATAATATATTATGCAGGCGCCAGATCAGTCCCATTTTTTTTTTTCAAAACCTGCAGAGCAATGATGCGGCTAATTCTATGTTGATTAAGTTTTAGTTACAGTTTCTGGGAGAAAACACCAGTTTGGCGTGAACAAGTTTGAACAAAATCAGTAGCTTTTTTAAAGTAAAGTTCACCCTGTACACAGTCCAGGGCCACTCGAGTTACAGGGTTACAATAAGCTGTAGTTTATACGGATATGAGGGGAAGAAAATGGTTGATTTTAGACATGATCAGGTTATGATTGTAGTGTTCGGGGAAACATCCGCTAGAGTGTCTGTTCCATAGGGAAATGGTTTGCAGGAAGAAACTGATTGAGTGGAAATTATTTCAAAGATGGAAACCGGGAAGATTGGGGTGGGGGGTTACTATGTAAGTGTCATGGCGGGTCCTAGCCGTGAATGTCAAATCTTGTGGAAGCAGGAGAAACAGTTCCTTCGTACAGTAGTAGCGATAAAGCAGTGAGAGACTCTCCAGATCCCGCCTCTGTGTGTGTGAGAGAGAGAAGGAGAGAGAGAGAGAGGTTGGAACGTGGAAAATAATCCGGCGCAAGAACTCGAAGAAGCTCAAGGATTCATTACGAAGATATGCGACGATATGCTCGCAAGTTATTGACGGCTTCCCAAGAATTTCTTCTTCTCAGTTTCACTCTCAAGACATTTATGGCTTACAGAAACTCTGCGACAGTGTTGCACGCTTAAATTATTTCCCCAGGACGATAATATTATAAAGTCACCTCCATGATAAATCTAGCGTAGCTTGATTCAAGAAGAAATTTCATGATCGTAACTGAGCTTCCTAACTAATCGGTCATACACAGTAAATTAAGTATGAAAAGGATTTGATGGTTATAAACATTCAGCAAATGATATCATAAAGAATATATTATTTGTTACAATTGTTCATCGTTTTCTTAGCTATATTTTTAATTCTATCACTGTACATGCAATTCCATTTGTTCCGGCTCGTGTAGTACTGGCAGTTTTTCGAAAAGATTACATAAAAATGAACACCCCCAAAGACATGTTATTAAAGAGACAAACATTTCAAATGGCGAATTCCACTTGTGTTCTTTTTTTTTTTTTTTCTTTTTATGCTGACTGTAATTAATATTGTCTAAAACATCTGCACATTGTAAAATGAGGGATGCAGGTTGTTCAAAAACTGAGATAAATTCCGTATTTCAAAATCTGTGTAGCTTCTGCCGATGACTGTTTCCTTAAACGGTTATTGGCCCAAAAAAATAGTCTCGGACATTCATAATATATATATATATATATATATATATATATATATATATATATATATATATATATATATGTGTGTGTGTGTGTGTGTCTGTGTGTGTGTGTGTGTGTGTGTAAATATATAGAAAATAGGAAAGAACCGGTTAGGTAAATAATCCAAAGTTCTTTAGTATTTTTGTTATTATTTTAAAAAAATAGTGCTTGATACCAAAGTAGAGCATAAATATAATTATTTATTCAAAAATATGATTCCAAGACGCTACAAAAGAGGTCTCATGTTTCAAAACAAGAGCCGAAAAATTCAACATAATTATTTGAATTAAAGTATAAGTTTTCGGCTCTTGTTTTGAAACATGAGACCTCTTTTGTAGCGTCTTGGAATCATATTTTTAAATAAATAGTTATATATATATATATATATATATATATATATATATATATATATATATATATATATATATATATATATATATATATATATAGAGAGAGAGAGAGAGAGATATGTGTGTGTTGTCATCCACAGGTAGAGTGATTCGCCGTATCAGAGATCATCAGCGTAACTAGACGTCCAGTTGTCTAGGATCGAAACCCGCCTGAATTGGCGTCAGGGATGAAAGGGAATTTAAGTGTATTGATTTTTAGATAAACACACTGAGAGAACTTGATTCGTTTTACCGAAATTCTTGCATTATTAGCCGTAATAATCACTGTTTACGAACTCACACATCCTTCACAGAGTGTTCAAACGAAATTAATTTTTAAGGAGCACACACACACACACACACACACACACACACATATATATATATATATATATATATATATATCATAAATCAAGAAAAAATATAAGCCCTTGAGCTTTACGTTCCTGAAAAATTTTAATCTTTCTGCCTGAGCTCCTGAATCAAAATTTGCAAATAATTGCTATGTAATGTTTCATGGTAGACATAAAAATACTTATAAGTGTTTACTCACAGTTTAATCGGTGGCTGGGCATTAAGTATTTTTTTCTCGACCATTGTTCATCTGTTAGCTGGACATTACGTGATTTTTCTCTAAGAGCGGCAAAACGGGGGTCAGGGCTCAATGACCCATTTCGGATATAATTTATAATTTTGGTATGTAGAAATGAATATAGCAATATTAACAAAATAAATTCTAACCGAAATAGGCCTTTAATTTTTTTCTGAATGTATTATTAATATGCTATGTAATTTACATTGAGCTCTCTTTGAATTAATGTCCCCCGTACACTCCATATATATATATATATATAATTATGTATTTAAAAATATGATTCCAACACGCCACATAAGAGTTCTCATGTTTCAAAACAAGAGCCGAGAACCTCAATATAATTATTTGAATTAAATTGAATTAAACTAATAATAACAAATATATTAAAGAACTTTGGATTATTTACCTAACCAGTTCTTTCCTATTTTCTATATATTTTCACACACACACACACACACACACACATATATATATATATATATATATATATATATATATATATATATATATATATATATATATATATACACATGACCTGGTGATTGCGCATAATCATGAAAATGATTGTCGCAGCTGGGTGATGATTTAAATGTACACCTTTATATTTACATACGCTCTATTTCTGATATTGAGAACTCTAACCCATAGATATAGCATATCTTAAAACTATATTTTATCATATATATATATATATATATGTGTGTGTGTGTGTGTGTGTGTGTGTGTGATTTAAGAATGTTTGGTTGAATAAAGTAAACATACTATACGTATTTATTTTTATTTTAATCCTCTCAAATTCAAGCGCATTTACAGAATAAAATCACAACTATCAATTATATTGATTTTTTTGTCTTAGAAATTCAACATTGATGAGACTGAAATTACTTGAGGAAATAAAAGGAATGACAAAAACTATGTTATTTTTAATAATTAGTTTAATAACAACACTAAGAAATTGATACTTGAATTTGAAAGGATTAAAATAAAAATAAATCGACATAATATGTCTAGATTAATCAAATATCATTGAATGAAGGTATGCTGCATAGATACACCCCATGTATGTATATATATATATATATATATATATATATATATATATATATATATATTAGACTCACTAAGCAAGAGCTATCTGTTTAATTTATGTCTGTATTTTTTACAGTGCCTAAAGAATATATCCTATATGTTTCTATTAATTGATAAAATGTCCGCAGTTCATATTTGTTGTGCTACTTTTGTCAAATCTCAGTTATAATTAATAACTATGTTTTTTTCCATGTATAGGCAGGTGTCTGTTCATACATATACAGCATCTTAACCGAAAATTGGAAAAAAGAAACACATACAAATTAAACAGCCATTTTTTGTCGGTTGAAGTCAATAAAACTTTCTGTATCAAATATATAAGAAAATAAAAAGAACGTTCTCGGCCACCCGGTACAACATTTCTATTTCTGAACCTGACGAAGTAATTAGGAAACTATAATCTCAGATATGGCACCATATCCATAAACGGCACATAATGTTTTACTGTTTATTTATTTATTTATTTTATTTTATTTTTTTGCATTCTACTCAAATCTAGAACGATAACGACTCAAGATGAACGCACATTCCTGAAGAGGGACCCCGTGCTTTGAGCGCCTAACTGGACTTACAAACCTTAGATGTTCAACTCTTACATACGAGATGTTGCTAAATCGTCGATTCCCTCTTCCTCTCCAGTAAGTCTCCTTCTGCTATCCTCTATCGTTACAAGAGCCAAATCCGGTGAAGAATGGAATACAGCTGCGATATACTGCCCAGTCCACACGTTTCAGTCTCGACTGAGTCTAAAAGCGTCTACGCTTCCTTGTGGTTGTTGTATTATTTTCCACCGTACAAACCCTTTCTCAAAGACAAAAATCCTAAGCCTCTCGCTACTCTACAACTATTCCCATGGAAAGTGTTTCAACGAATTAAATTCCCCAGTTGCATCAGTTCTAACCTTCACGACTAAGACCTGCCGTGCTACTCATATTCTAGAGAAACCACCCTCATTCTCTCCGTATTCCATGGGTGAGATGTAAGTGCAGCTTCTTCCCACGAACAGCTGCTTTGTAGAACTGACTCCCAAGATAATGCTTCCCCGATCACTACAATCTTAACCTGTTCAAGTCTAGGCTTAACCATTATCCCTCCCGCAAATACCTGCATAAAAAGTGTCTCTTAATCTGTACCTCTCTACATCGAATGCCTCACTGGCCTTGTACACTCTCATTCTCTTCGTATTCCATTGGTGAGATATATGTTCCACTCGTGCCGCTACTTCCCACGAACAGCTGCTTTTTGGAACTGACTCCCAAGAGGATGCTTCCCCCAACACTACAATCTTAACCTGTTCAAGTCGAGTTATCTTCCCCACATATCTGCATAAACTGTGCATGTTACTCTGTAATTCTCTACTACGAGTGGCTCTCGGGCTTTGTATAGCGTGGGGATTATTAACAAAGAAAAACAAAAGAGCATCTCATGATAAAAATATATCTTATTTTCTTTCGTTTTCGTTTTAAATGTAACAGAATGTTTAAATTCACAAAACACACAAAAATGTCATAAAAAAGACGCTTTCAAATGTTACCTTCCAGATTATGTACCTGCGTCATTATTTAAGTCGAGTGCGATAACAAAACACGTACTCACATTCTCTGTGCTGAAAACACCCGTGCACTTTGATGAGACGCAATATCATCTAAATTAATACTATTCACTTCGCAAATCTTGATACAGGGTTTTTTTTTCTTTGGCATGCAAAAGAGATGGTGTAGGCTTGGGCGCCGTTTAAATATACATTACTGTTTTATCTGTGGGAATAACCTTTGTAAGAAAATCTATGAGAATACGTTTAGAAGGAATTATCATATAGTAGGCACCTGTTCAACATACATGTCAAAATAATTTCGGAAGCCTGCGCCGAAATTCAAGAAACATGAGATGTGTGTAACTCTTTTACTCATCACAGTACTGCCATACATCACACCTCTCACTCTCATTCTCCCTCCCTATATCTCTCTCTTCTCTCTCTGTCACTCTATATACCCATATACACACACGCACGCAGACACACACACAGACATATATATATATATATATATATATATATATATATATATATATATATATATATATATATATTGCACATATTGTGCTTTTAATAATAAAAGATTGTTCGATATAATATAAAAGAGCTATTAAATATATATAAATCTATACTTATGTATATAAGTCACCGTCTATAAAACTAAGTACATATATATTAAGTATACCTAAAACCTTATATACTGGGAAGTATATATATATATATATATATATATATATATATATATATATATATATATATATATATACAATATATATATATATATATATATATATATATATATATATATATATATAAAGAATAAAGAAGTCTATACTCAGCATCTGAAGTTTGTGTTTTGCATGAAACTCCGAGTCGTGTTGTCAATGAAAGATAATATATATATATATATATATATATATATATATATATATGGAAAGGGAAATTAGCAGGAGGTAACTGATAGCTGACATCCATTGAACATGGCACGTGGAACTAGAACAGTCTACCACAGTGAGCGAAATAAAGGTTTCAGTTCGATATTCCAACAACCTAAAGAAGGTCGGGACGTACATCGGCCGAAACGTTGTAATAAATATGGCGACAAAGATGAGGACAGTAGTCCGAATACTGTAAATAATGTACATCATACCTCATCTACGACGCCGACACATATAATTATTTTTTAATCTTTTGAATGGAGACAGATGCTCAGAAAATGCTTTAATCTATTCATATAAAATATTATTTTAATTTCTTTAAAATTTGAAAAAAGATACGTAGAACATTCACTTTTCCTATTCAAGTCTTTTTATTATAAAAACAGTGTTTCGTTTTAAAGATAAGCGATTTAGAATCTTTTTGATCCATTAAAACAAAAACAACCTTTGTATTCAACAAAATAATCTTTTTTTTTTTTTTTTTTTTTTTTTTTAAGCGTTTCAACCCCAAGCAAGGCGAGAAGCCACTAGGACGCAAGGGGTTACAGAAAATTTGGAGCAAGATCAGACAGGAATGATAGAGGAAAGGATGAGGAGAAGGATAGTGGATAGATCAAGGCAACTGGAGATGTCGATTGATATTACATTTGAATAGCTGGGGATTATAGCTCTCAGAGAAACTGGAAAAGGGAAGGGAGTTCCACAGGCGGGAGGTGCGAGAAAACAGCTATTGGAGTAGAAAAGACGACTACATTTAAGAGTTTCGACAGTGAAGGGGTGAGAACGGGATACCAGCCTCGTAGTGCGCTTGAACTCATGAAGTCTGGTAACCAGCGAATGCAGCTCCTCGGAGCAATTGCCATGAAAGTATTTGTAAAACAGACAGAGAGAGGCGACGGCGCGTCTGTGAGAAATTGAATGTAGACGAGATGCCAGAGCAGGGCCAGTTATATTGCATATCCGCCTCTGGGGCCTATCAAGAACCCCGAGGCAAACAGAAGGGGCGCCAGACCATATATGGTAGCAATACTACATGCAAGGGCGAATTGTTGATTTGTAGATCTGGAGGATCGATTCTGGGGAGAAAAATTTCCTGGCGCGGTACAGGGAGCCAACTTTCCTTGCGGTGGACGAAACAATTGACTCAATGTATTTGTTCCATCTCAGGTCAGCAGTCAACGTGAGACCGAGCAGCCGCAGAGAGGTGCTCTCGAGAAGTTGAGCGTCAGACATTCTCTATTAACATATTTATTTTTTTTGGTATATTCACTTCAACTTAAGCAAGACAATAAAGCCGCTAAAACGCAAGATGTTACTGAGTGAGGAAGAATAGGAGAAAAAGAAAATAAAACATTGTTATGGAGAGAGAACAATAAAAGTAAGAAAATTAAGAAGACAGAAGATAAGATTTGGAACAGCATTTAAATTTACATTCATTGCCATTGCAGCTCCTCGGAGCAATTGCCATGAAAGTATTTGTAAAAACAGACAGAGAGAGGCGACGGCGCGTCTCTGAGAAAGTGACTGTAGACGAGATGCCAGAGCAGGGCCAATTATATTGCATAACCGCCTCTGTAGCCTATCAAGAACCCCGGGGCAAACAGAAGGGGCTCCAGACCATATATGGTAGCAATACTCCCTACAAGGGCGAATTGTTGATTTGTAGATCTGGAGGATCGATTCTGGGGAGAAAAATTTCCTGGCAAGACAATAAAGCCTCTAAAACGCAAGATGTTACTGAGTGAGAAAGAATAGGAGAAAAAGAAAATAAAACATTGTTATGGAGAGAGAACAATAAAAGTAAGAAAATTAAGAAGACAGAAGATAAGATTTGGGACAGCATTTAAATTTACATTCATTGCCATATAGAATATTAGATATTACGTAGCATTTTAGAACTCTTTCCTTTGTTACTATCTAAATTTTCCTATCAATCAACACTTTGCTTAGTTTCTGAAAGACATTAGGAGATTGTCCAGTTACCACTGCCCGAAAGGAGATTAGATATTACATAGCTGTTTAACATTCTTTTCTTTGTTTCTAACATTTTCCCATCTTTTGATGCTTTACTTATTTCCTGAAAGGCATGAGGAGATTGCCCAGCATTCACTGTCATATAGGAGACTAGATATTACATAGCAGTTAAGCACTGTTTTCTTTGTTTCTGACGACATTTTCTTGTTTCTTAATACGTTCCTTATTTTCTGAAAGGGATGTGGAAATTGTCCAGCATTCACAGACATAGTCGAGATTATATATTACATAGCAGTGCATTACTCTTTTTCTTTGTTTCTAAAGACATTTTCCTATCTCTTAATACTTTGCTTAGTTTCTGAAAGGCACGAGGAGATTGTCCAGCTTTCGCTTTCATATATCAGTTCGGACAATGCATAGCAGTTCAGCATTTTTTTGTTTGTTTCTAACGACATTTTCCTATCTCTTAACACTTTGCTTAGTTTCTGAAAAGCATGAGGAGATTGTCCAGCTTTCGCTGCCATATAGCAGTTCGGACAATGCATAGCAGTTCAGCATTCTTTTGTTTGTTTCTAAGGACATTTTTCTATATCTTAATACTTTGCTTAGTTTCTGAAAGACATGAGTAGATTGTCCAGCAGTCACTACCACAGAGGGAATTATTTATTACATAACAATTCACTACTGTTTTCTCTTTGAAAAAAATCTCTATCTCTTAATACATTGCTTAGATAATATATTAGATCGCAGTTCAGTACTTTTCTATTTTCCTCATGAAATGTTTTATTTTATAATGTTTTGCTAAACTTCTGAGTTACCTTTTCCTGGCCATACATCACACTACTCTATTAGTTCATTTTTTTTTTTTTTTACCTGCTTGACTTTTTGTAATAATTTTCCCCAAGGAAGAAAATAAAGCCACTAAGACGCAAGGTTTTGTTGAGGGTGAAATATTATGAGAAAAGTAAAAATATAAAGAGAGTGATCAATAAAGGGAGGGGAAATAAAAAAAGATAACGATTGACATTGCATTTACTTTTTTGAAAATCAAGATCGACTTTAAAGCAAGGAGCCGGATGAGAATTCAGCGTGCGAGAAGTTCGAGAGAATAAATTCTTATCATAGGACTTACGGTTATACCTAGCCATGTCAACTGTAAAATAATTCCACCTAGCTGGCAATCTATTACCACGCTTGAATATATAAAGTCCCTGTATCAAATAGAAAAACCATGACATTCTTTATAGAAATGGCACAATGACGGTTCATTACGGCGTCATTATAATGACTGAAGCCGAGATGCCATGTCAGGACCGATAACAGTGCAGATTATTATTTGGACTCCATGAATATTATCTAATTGCACAGCAGAAGACACAGACCAGACGTGATAGCAATATTAAATACATAGAGAGATCATAGACTAATAAATGGTTAAAATAGATTCTGACGAAAAAAAAAATTGTCTAACAGAACAGTGAACAAATTTCCCTGCAGCAAAACGAAGGATTGATTCAATATTTTATTATTTCCGCTTCCTGACAGCAAGAAACTTCATCCCGAGAAGGTGAAATGAGTCATTCTCCTGCTATGTCATATGTCATTCCGGATACGTAGATCATATATTCGGATGTCGCTCTCGCTGGAAACCGTGTTTTCTGTTTACTTGTCGTTCAATTGTACTCGCTTGATTTATTTTTTCTCGTTCCATTATACGCTCTTGCTATCAACTCATCTAAATTCATTCAAAGCATTTACACTGCAAACTGTTTAATTCAAGACATTACAAGAAGATCGTGACTAAAGTGTTTCTAGCACCGGGCGTTGGATTTCTATGAAATGGTAAATAATTTCAAACTGGAAACTGCCGGGTGCACAAAATGATCTTCGTACGACTATGCTCCAGAGAAAACGTGATTGTGGATCTGATTTTTTGAGAATCTTATGTCGATTCTTGAAGAATCGGACCCAAAATCACGTTTTCTCGTTTTGTTTATACTAATAATTTGAACATCTGTCGCTAGTGGGTACTATTCAAGGTTATATAAGCTCTAATATCAACATGTTGAAGATATAATTTTTTATATTCAAAGGAAATTGCTTTTTCATTTAATGAACGCTAAATTTACATTCATTTTTTGTGTCCCCAAACGTACATGTTTTGAATAGAAGTGGCAAAGATATCATCATCCAGATGAATGCCCTCGCCGCCCCAATAGCTGTTGGTTTCAACAGTAATATGATTTATCACTATCCTGTGAGATTATCTTTAGCCGTTGAAATCTAATCTCTTTTTGATATGGTATCTGCACGCCATCTACTCGGAATGAAAATTCGGAAAGACGTGTTCGAATTCCAGACAGTTTCCTTCAATTTACTTACGCGCGATTATCCTTGGGAAAGGTATGAATCCATGTCTTCTCCCCTCCCCCATCTATGGGCTTAATACCAGAACAGACTGAGTCCTATAGCTTTGCTTGGCAACCATCCTACCACAGAAAGAAACGGTAGCCTACTGCGGGAATATCTTCTGCCTAGTCAGTTATGACTCGAAAGAGACATGATCACTCAAGTATGTATCACTTACGGTGATCTGCACCCCATGTGTTACCAACTTTTGTTTAGATTTAGGGAGAAAAGATATGAATTTAAACTTGTCTTCTTAGATTGGTTTACATCCACGGCTAGAAAGCCCATTACGGCCTGCTATTTGAACTATAGCTGTGATAGATACTTACCTTTACTAAATGAACAAAAGAGAATATAATAAATTATATCGTAAAAGTGAATATTTTTTTCTATCTTAATAAGTGATATGTAAGTGCTTTCGTAGATGGTTTGCACACCATTTATTACAGTAATATGAACAAGAAAATCATTGAAAATAGCTAGCATTTTACCTGTTCAGAACCAACAAACCTTTGGGTAATTTTTATAATCATTTCATTCAGAAAAGCGGAATCTTGTTGAGTATACAGGAGCAGTATAATAAAATATTAAACCATGTATTAAAGAGGGGCTGCTACTCAAATATACAACTATATATATCACAAGATGACACACAACAACAAAAAATATGCAAACGCCACAGCACTCTTGAAGTTCTATTGGAGTATTAAAACAAATGATTACACACGTAATGTTAAATGGGAATTCCTAGCACAAACCAATTCCTTTTCCTGTAAGGGAAAGGGATGATGCGACCTACATCTATTATAGAAAAAAATTATCCTCAAAATTATTAACAAGCCAGGCTTACTAGATAAACTAACTGAACTAATGATAACATATAGACATAAGAAATGTTATATCTTAAAATATTGGAAACCTTACTAATTCCTGTTTTCTCCCTACACACACCTATCTTATTAGAATATAGCCACAGCCCCTAAACTCGGCCATATAGACATAAGAAATGTTATATCTTAAAATATTGGAAACCTTACTAATTCCTGTTTTCTCCCTACACACACCTATCTTATTAGAATATAGCCACCGCCCCTAAACTCGGCCAACCCCTACTCTACACTTTTTTCCTTTTTTTTTTATCTTTTAGCCATTTCTTAACTCCATCCTATACGTAGCGGTTTTCCAACTATGCGAACCTAAATTCTTCAACTTTAAATTTCAAATTATCTGACACCTCCCCATATTACTCTAATTTTTTCTGAGAAATGTAAACCACCAACATCGCACCTAACAACCCCCTCCGTGCATCTTTATTTCTTAGCCTGCATAGCTACGTATCAGTGATAGTCTTCCCCCTATGAGCCACTTGTTTAAGCTCCCCTAACCACCGACACCTCCATGTTTCTTCAGTTTTTATCCCCAGAAATTTTTTTTTTACCTCCCTTTAACCCGTAACGGCTTACTGACCACGCGAAACCAATTTTTTAATTTCAAATCTTAAATTAGTAATTAACTTTTCCTTTCACTCATACTTTTACCTCCCCCCCCCATATTCTGCTAATTTTTTCCAAGAAATGTAAACCACCAGCATCGCATTTAGCACACTCCTGTGCAACTTCATTTTATATGCACCGCGTTTCAGCGAAACTCCCATGAGGCATTTGTTTACTTTCGGCAACGTAAACCCCGTGTCTGACCAATTGGGCACATCACCGAGCGAAACTTTATTCGCACGCCAAAAACGTAGGTATGTGTTTCTGTACTAATTAATATTAGCTAGGTGCAAAAATAATGACATCATAATGTCGTTTTTGACGTTAAAAAATAGGTCAAAAAACGACATTATTACGTCATTATTTTTGCTCCAACAAAAATAATGACGTAATAATGTCGTTTTTGACGTTAAAAAATAGGTCAAAAAAGGACATTATTTTTGCACCAACCTAATACATATCTTTGCTCTGTAACAGTGTTGAGCACTATGGCGTTTACACTCTATGCATAAATTTAACGATTATTTATTTTCTTGCCTGCGTATGCACACCAGCACACGCGTACACGCCCGCTTATGTTAGGCTGTTTCATTTATCCACTCTACAAATATATACCGCTCCCCGGCGTCAAGAACTATACGCGGGGTATACTAACAGTATACCTTACCTTCTACGTTTTTAGAACATGGAACCTTTTATCCTGGACTGCTCCACTAAAAACATCACAGTCTCTCAAAGGAACTAATACGGACTTAGCTTGCTGCATAAAATTGAGAGTGTCGTAGGTAAAATGCGATGGAAAGTTTTTTTTTCCGCTAAAAGAGAACACCTGAACGAACGTGAAACCAAATTCTCATTTGGTTTTAAGTCCCTGACAACACCACCCAGCGACGACCTTTTACTCCAATTCGAAAAGGACCTGTTCGCCATAATCTATAAAATCAAATACGTTAGCAAACGCAAGAGCCTCCAAAAGAAAATGAAAAAAAGACATTGTCCTGTTACCGTTAAAATAATCATTAAATTCGATAAAATTGGCAACCATTTCCTCTATGACGTTGCCGACAAACACAAAGACATCAGTAGTGGAAGTCCAAAATGTCTACAAGAAGGCCCCTAAAGAATGTGAAAATGATATCAACTGCGAGTCACGATCAACAGCCAAGAAACTTCAGATCTATGACAGAGTACACAAACTCCACAAACAACAGGCTTTTATCACCGTCAAGTACCATAAGATCAATTTCCCCAACAACATGGAGTTCCGTTTGATTAACCCCCTCCAAGAGCATAGGTAGAAGTAGCAAAATAAAAATCTAACAGGGGTCAACCAGTGGAGAAATACCAAAGATGCTATAAGTTGATTCACTAATAGTAAAAATAAAAACGTGTTCACCTTTATGCAATTCAACATAACCAACTTTTACACGTCGATTACCAAAAACCTACTAATAGCCGACATTGAACTAGTCAAAACCTATTGCACCATCACTAACGAGGACACCAGAATAAACCTACAGGCCCAAAAGCCAATCTTATACCATAATGGGTCGTTGTGGACCAATAAAGATAACCCCGACTTTTCTATAGCGATGAGCGCGTTTGGCTCCGCAGAAGCCTGCAAACCAGTCGGCATTCTGCTCCATACAAGAATGAAAAAAAAAAACATAAATAAAAATAACATGTAGATCATTTAACTTTAAAAATCAGAAGGTCAGTTGAATGCCCTACTTTGGTTTCAACCTTGGTCATATGAAAAGAAAATAGCCTGAAGTTACCGTAAGGTTGAAACCTAGACATTACATTTGTACAACGTTTCATAGAATGCAGTCATAATCCTTGTATTTTGATAGTTTGTACTCATTTTACCTATTCTTTAAATGAATAGTTGTGTATCAAGTTGGAGAATTTGCCATGACATCCTTGAGATTATCCCGGTTGTGGGGAAATGAAGATTCATCATTTGTGTAGAGGTTTGTACCTATGGTAGATGATTGGGTCTTATGTAGCTGCTCTCCTGAGGGACGGCCTCCCTATTTCTCCTCTAGAAGAGCCAAACTGCACTTTTGGGTTTTATTTTTGTTCTCATATTATACCTACGTCTGATGCAGGGATATAAATGTTCACCTAAAATCGCCCGTCATATTGGGTAACTGTCTATTACAGAGTTGGGAAGCCTCTAGGGGATCTTTCGCGACATCATAACGCAGCAAGAATTGACTCCATCATGAGTTGTTGTTCTGAGTTTCCCTACTCGTTTAAAACCAAAATTGAGCATACTAAGTTTTAAAATAGTATGAGTCACAATAACTACTACCAGATGGAAGGTCAGGTTGACATACACTTAGGGTTATCACGAGAAAAAAAAGGAAAAATAGATAATTAGCTAATACGATCCTTACACGCACGCACGCACGCACATATATATATATATATATATATATATATATATATATATATATATATATATATATATATATATATATATATATATATAAATATAAATATGTATGTATGTATGTATGTATGTATGTATGTGTGTGTGTGTGTGTTTATTGAAAAATAGGAAAGAACCGTTTGGTTAAAATCCGATATATATATATATATATTCTTATAAACTTCAATCTTCCATGAATCTCGTACATTCATAGCTGCTCATGGCGTATCAAATGTAAACAAATGACGTCATACATTAAGAAATGGACCGACAATTTATTTATTAAAGACATTTTTATGTTTAACGTTATTTTCATAGATACAAGTATTTAAGTAAATACTCTGTTTATAATTAACCAGTATTAAATAACATTTACCGGCCTGAATGTCCGAGAAATTTTCATAGAAAATATTCGTCCTTTGACAGGATTCGAAACTGCATCCTATACGGAACCGTCATTTAGCTTGACGTGCCTAACCGCTCGGCCACAAAGGATTTTTTAGTTTGCAAGCTCGAATTTACTGCTTATAAACTTCAATCTTCCATGAATCTCGTACATTCATAACTGCTCATGGCGTATCAAATATATATATATATATATATATATATATATATATATATATATATATATATATATATATATATATATATATATATCGACAAAGATACACTCTGCTTGGATAAAAGTGGAATTCATTCATTTACGGAAAAATGTTTTTAAAAATAAGGATAAAAAAATTTAAGTGTGAGTTATAATTATAATCAGGGAATTATTGTAAGGGTCACTAAGGAATCCATTACCAAAACAAATAAAGGAAAATACAACAGATTTTGCATTTGGGGTCATTTCTCAACAAAATCATAATACGGAACTCTTAAAGTCAGATTCTCACTCAAAAAAAGTTCGTAAAAAAAGGCAAACATTATTATTATTATTATTATTATTATTATTATTATTATTATTATTAGCTGAAAGCCTGTTTTGTATACATTTTATTAATAAAAGCATTTATTAGTAAACGGGTACAAATGAAAATCTTTAAACTTGACAAGTTTTATCGGTTTTTCGAATTGCCTTATTTCTTTCTTTTTTTCCCTTTCTTTCATTTTTATAATGAAACCAATTAGCGTCTCTGATAAGCCAGTTCCGCGTTTTCATGCGGTCAAAACGGAATAGTGTCTTATTCATGACGTATTAGAAGGACGTAACGGTTGTGCAAAATAACTAAGAAACTAACTAACGAATTTCAAGCAGGATCATAATATGCATTATTATTAATCCTAAATTCATTGAGCGTTCTTGCCACTAGTAATATTATGTATATGTCTCAGTAACGTATACTCCATCGTATTTCTCAGTAACGTACAATTCTTAGTATTTCTCAGTAACGGAAACTTCATCGTATTTTCCTGTTACGTACATATTATATTTCTCAGTAACGTGAACTTTATCGTTTTTCTCAGTAACGTCCACTTCATCGTATATTCTCAGTAACCTACACTTCTTGGTATTTCCCAGTAACGTAAACTTCATCGTAATTCCCTGTAACGTAGACCTCATTATATTTCTGAGTAACGTGCACTTTATCGTATTTCTCAGTAACGTACACTTCAACTTATTTCTCGGTAATGTACACATCATATTTCTCAGTAACGTATACATCGATATATTTCTCAGTAACGTATATTTTATCTTAATTTTCAGTAACCTACAAGTTAACTTATTTCTAGGTAACGTACATATGATTATATGTCTCAGTAACGTGCAGTTTATCGTATTTCTCAGTAACGTACACTTCAGCTTATTTCTCGATAACGTACACATCATTATATTTCTCAGTAACGTACACTTTATCCTATTTCCCAGTAACGTATACATCATTATATTTCTCGGTAACGTATATTTCATTTTATTTTTCAGTAGCCTACACTTCAACTTATTTCTCGGTAACGTATACATCATTATATTTCTCAGTAACGTGCACTTTATTGTATTACTCAGTAGCGTACACTTCATGCTATTTTTCAGTAATATATTTCTTTCAATGATTTTGTCAATACAGGGTTTTCTCTCGCTATATATTCCATCCTGGTAAGATGTTTTGGAGTTACTCGGTGTCATAAACTTTATTTCTTTGGCAGCGTGTTGTCTGCAAATATTTTGATAGTCACATAAACATAGTCATAAATTCAAACGATTTTTACTTGCTTCATTTTTCATCCATATATATATATATATATATATATATATATATATATATATATATATATATATATATATATATATATATATATATCACCATAACGTTTGCATTTTCCTGATGTATCTATGTTTAATTTGCTTGGAAATGTTATTATTATTATTATTATTAGTAGTAGTAGTAGTAGTAGTAGTACTACTACTACTACTAGTAATAGCAATTGGCTATTCGCCCTCTTATTAACTGGTAAATTACACGGGTGTTTAAGCATTTGCAACTGTTCTCAATATTTCAGAACTCTCCTCAGTATTCTCGGTGCTTTCAGTATTGGTCTGTCTAGATAGTAGCAACAGTCTCCCCTGATTCCAATGCTGCACCTTTCATATTCGCAGTACTCCTTTAACTACAGGAATCACTGTCGCCTGCATGCCTGCGAGATATATCTAAACGTTTTACTTCATTTACTTTTCTTTTTAAGTTGGTGGTGATGAATTCATTATGTAACATAAAATTAATTATGCCGTCACGGTGTCGTGTCCCTAAAATAAATAAATAAATATTAATAAATAAATTATATTAATTATAATATTAGAAATATAATTGTAACAATTATAATAATAATTAATTCACTCATTCCAAACCAATGAGAATCGACACCACTTTTCTCCTGTACACATACAAAAACTTGACATTCACACTATCGGACAAGTAAATTCACTAGGACAGGTCGTTAACACGTGCGTCAACGGATATTTAATCTCCTTTTTCTTTTCAGGTCACAATATTAATATTTATCTCTTACCGCTCAACGGGAATTCGAGGTAAGAAAATCACAGACACTTATATTTTCTTGCTAAATTATTTGCAAATTCATTACACACATTTATATAAAAAGAAATATACGAAAAAGATTGCATACATTTTACTTATACTTTATCATATTTTCTTGGATTACGATCCACATTTGATCTACATTTGACGCCAAACTCAAAATTTTACTCATTATTACCGTCTCTCGTGGCTTCAAAACTACATAACAATCAAATAGTAAATAATACTCATTTTATATATGTCTTTATTTCAGAGGCGAGGTTTTGTAATTATTTGGGTCAAGTTACTGGATTAAACCAATGCGTTTATCTTCTGGGCCATGTCTCCTTGCGAACAAAGGTTGAGTTAAAAGGAGTTAATTGAGACATCCGGAAGAGGCATGGCGTTGGAAATTGTTGGATGAAATAAAGGGTTCACTTCGAAATTCCAATCACCTGAAGGAGACTGGAGGGTACAGCGGCCGAAACTTCGAGAATATGATAATAAAGATGAGGACAACAGTCCGAACAGTTTAATTAATATAAATAATACTCATTGTTTCCATATCTTGCTGTTACTTATTTTTACAAGTATTTTTGTATATATAAATGCTCAGGGGTTTATAATCCTCCACACTGTACGTCTTAGATGTTTCTGGGAGATTTTTGGCGCTCACGCATTTCTGAACAAAAAAAAAAAAAAAACACAAAAAAAAACAAAACACATAAACTACATATTATCTACCACCCGAAAAGTTAATTGGTCTTATACCAACAGTTTGGTTAAAGAAAGTTTTTTATATAATTATTTTCTGTCTTGTAGCTTACAATTGATAAGGAAATAATTAGTTTCCATTGGAAAAAAATATTTAAGGGAATAGTTCATCATGATCGGCAAAAATTAATTCGTATTTTTATATCAACAAGTATTTGATAATATCGACAGGCTCGGTTCATATATGCCAGAAAATTAGAATGTTATATTTATGTCCTAAAATTCTGTTTAGTATGGCTTAAGATATATTTTTAATCATAACACACTAAGTAAGGCAATAGAGCCACTAAGATGCAGAGGGGTTTACTGAGCCTGAAAGAATATAAAGAAAAATTATTAACGTACGAGAACAATAAAAATAGAATTTAAGAAAACAGAAAATAACGATTGACGTTGCATTTTATTTGTTTGTCTGTTTGCTTAGCGGCACATCATCTCCTTATGTTGTTAGACATTTTGACGGTCGTCTTCGAGTATAGAATCCAGAGGTTAACAGTGAATATTTCGGAGACATTAGGAAAGCGTAGTTCAGGTTAGCAGTGGATATCGCAGCAAAGTAGCAGAGCGTAGTACTTCCTTCTGTCATCTTCGCCTGACAAATTGGCACTGGTCATTCGGCTTGGGTAAACAAAAATGGCCGCCTTTATACACGACGGATAGAATTTTCTGCGGGTTCTGATTGGTTAAGCTTCTATTGGTAGACTATAAAGCGAGTCAAGGCATTTGGACCAAATCACTAGTCATATATATATATACATACATATACACAAAAAACTGTAACATATGGGTCATTTGATTTTATTTTCTTTGAGCATTAGTAACGTCTTTCATTAGTAATATATCTACGGTAATTTTGTTTTTCCTTACAGAAATATATTACTGCTAATTCTTTTACAATGAAAATCCATTGCTGGTATATTTACCATAAAATTTCTTATAATTTCATAGTGTTTTTACACAATTTTGGGGGTTAACTAATTGCCGATAGATGGCGTGCTAACAGTGCACCACCGAGGGTTAAGGTGAACCTAGGGACAACGGCAATTAAGACGTGGTTCCACGCTCCTCAAAACCTCCCGATCCTTGCAGCCGGAAAATTGTTCTAAACGGAAGTAGCGCTAAAAATGACTGTTAGCATAGAACTGAGGCTACATCGAACCATTTCGTCTGTAAAATAATGAGATGTCACCGTCAAACTAGTAATGCGTTGAAATTCAGAGAGACTAGGGGACATAGAGGAAAGTAATGTTTATTTTGAAAATACAAAAATAAGGGCGCCAGGCCAAAAGTGTGGTATGGGAAAAGACTGGTCTTCACTTTGTCCTATCTTAAACTTAGCCACCATTACTGACCCTAACTAACCACATTATTCCTGACACCAAAATAATACATTCTTACTTACAGTTCTTACAACAGTCACCATAATACCTCAAGTCTCTATGAAGTTCTAACTAGTCCCCATTTGTCAGTGAGGGTTAGGGAATAAAAATAACAAATTTTAAAAATGAAACTACAATGAAGGATCCCTACAGAGGAAAGTTCATCAGGACATTGAGGATGATAGAATTTATAGAAAATGGTAAAGATAAGCATTACGGCGGTAGGACGGTGACTGAAGACAAAATACCAGGTCAGGGTCATTTAGATGGCATACTTTTCTTTGGATTTTATCAAGGATTTCTAAATATATAACATGATCACCAGACTATATGTGGCAACAATATTGTAAATACGGATGAATGGTAGTCTTACAAAAGTGTTAAAAGATGTCGAGAAAAATTTTCTAGCACGACAAAGAGAATTAAACTTCCCGACCTCAAGCCTATCATTAGATTCGATATGACTTTTCCACTTCCTGTCAGAGGAGAATGTCAACCCGAGAAAGCGCACCGATAGACTTACCTCGAAGTTAGCACCAGCCATGCTGATGAAAGTTAGAAAAGGGTCTCTCAGATGAGTAACACATAGATGTTTTGTTTTGGGGGGTGTTAAAATTAAAAATTCTATTGCTTCCTTGGCCAGGTTCACGACAATGGAAAAAAAAAATTGTCTCAAATATTTTACCAGACTTATCGTTTTCTTTTACTCTAGATGACCCTGTATGCCTCGGAGGTACACGTAATTCCATAACTGCTTGTATCTTCTAAATGTCAGAAATCTTTGATACATTATCACCCCTGCAACATCCATTCACATAAACATATTAGATTTTACAGTCTCATTTCCACATTATATACCCGAAATCTTTCTGTAGTATCATATCACTGATGCTTCAAGTCCACTCCTTATCTGTGAAGAAATTGTTCAGGATTCATTCCTAATGTCAGAAATTAGACATTACGTATCAGTGCAACATAGTTTTCGTTGTTTCTAACGACATTTTCCCATCTCTTAATACGTCGCTTTGCTTTTAATAATCATGAGATGATTCTCCAGTATTGACTGTCGTATAGGAGATTAGATATTACATAGCTGTACATCACATGTTTTTCTTTATTTTTAACGATATTTTCTTGTTCATTTATACTTTGATTAGCTTTCTTACATTCTTCCTAAAACCAGGCGTTCTTCTGATTTCTGCTACACTAATTTCCAACAATGGGCGGATGTTAACGCTCCGAACACCAAAAACTGAACAAAACTTCCGTCAACTGCGCAAGGCTCTACACATACCTTCCGTTTTTACTTACACTTAAAGAAAAAAAAAAGCGCCATACGATCCAGAATCCCCACCCAATTGCACCCACACCCAACCAATCAAAAAAAAACCGTAGCCGATCTGAGCCTAAGAAAGGAGATAAAAGCCCATCAAGTGGACATTTTCACAGACTTCGCCGAAAAGCGACCTATCTCCAAGAGACATCTCACCAAAGATTATCGCCCCAGTAAGTCACAACTCATCCTCCCTCTCCTTCCGTACGCCTCTGTGGACATCTTTTACAACGCCATTTATCTCTTTTCTTCAACGAGAGAAACTTCTACTGATTTATCATTTTCCACTCACTTAAAACTTTGCTTAACTTGTAAAAAGCCTGAGAAGATTATCCAGCATCGAGTGCAATATAGGAGATAAGATATTACATAGCATTTCAGCACTTAGAACCAACGGGCAGCTTGCTTAAAACTAAACTCTTATTCAGATACAGTCGCGAATGAAGACGACAAATCTGAAAAAAAAACGAAAGCGAAAAATGCCTGAAAGCAAACTTACCTACACAGTAAAATGTCCGAAGCCTAGATTGCCTATACCGAGTAAAAACTGCTTACCAACGTTTAATCCTATGAAAGGTTACCTCTAGTCGTCACTCGAATTTCATGCCCACGGGATTTTCCTACGACTTGAACAGAAAGGAAAGAAGGGAGAAGTGGGCTTTATGTAACTTGTGAGTGCTCTAAAGCATCATGGGAAAATAAAAAAAATCATTAAAGAAACCCGTGGATAACCACACCTGCACCACAGAAAACGAAAATAGACAAAGAAAAACCCCTGTGGGTGGGCTGAACTATTAACTTTTGTACTGCAATGCTGAGTTCATTACAAATTCACCAATAAACCAGTCCGGTGATAGGTGACGTAATAAGTGTTTTATTTTATGTCTAGATTTGCTAATTATCTGCTTATTTATCCAGTACACTCACACACGCGCGCGCGCGCAAACACATACACAACTCGTTAGTGCGTCTCGCTATCCATGACATTCTAAGGACTCTGCGATATGCCCACATTTAGAAAGCATCAATACATTGTCGTTCCCTTCTTGTCAGTTGTCGAATGTACTTTCAGAGTGCATTTGGGAATTAAAAGAAAAAATGTAGGGGTAGATGGGAAAGGCTGAAGAAAGCAGTGAGCTGTTGAAAATGATCGAAGTCTTGATGGTAACATATATATATATATATATATATATATATATATATATATATATATATATATATATATATACGAGGGTCATTCAATAAATAAGGTGAATTTTTCGGTATAAGGACTTCTAATACAGATAGAAGCTTACTTTTTTTAATTTTTTTTTTTGTTTTACTTCCTTTTCACATGGATTTAATTTCTTTTGCAGACTAAAAAAAAAAATATTTGAGAGTTTTGACGATTAACAAAGATGGCCGACCAAGAAGCATGCTCCAGGTTTGAACAGCGGTCAGTTATCAAGTTTTTGGTTGTGAAGAGTGCAAACCAGTTGAAATTCATAGGAGAATGTCAACTGTGTATGGTGCCACATGTTTCAGCCAAAAAATGTCTACAAGTGGGCTAAATTGTTTAAAGAAAGACGGAACAGTGTTGAGGATGAAGACAGGTCTGGGAGGCCTACAGAAGTGAGGTCTCCTGAGGTGATCGAATCAGTCAATTACCTCATTCAGTCTGACAGAAGAACTACTGTGAACTGCTGAGGCAGGTCAAGAAAGACATAAAGAACAAATGCAGGGGTCATCAGTCAGAAGGAGTCATCTTGCATCATGACAACGCAAGGCCTCACACAGCAGCCCAAACGGTGCAGACCATCAATGAGCTGGGCTGGGAACTGCTTCCTCATCCCCCTTACAGCCCAGACCTTGCCCTTTCAGACTTTCACCTGTTTGGTCCCTTGAAAGCGTTCACGAGAGGCAACGAAGTTTAAAAGTGATGACGAAGTCAAAAGTGTTGTGAGCGACTGTCTGAGACATCAGTCCAAAGATTTTTACGCTGAGGGAATACGGAAGCTTTTGAACAGATGAGAAAAGTGTGTGACAGTGCTGGGAGACTACGTTGAAAAATTAAAAAAAAAGTAAGCTTCTATCTGTATTAGAAGTCCTTATACCGAAAAATTCACCTTATTTATTGAATGACCCTCGTATATATATACTTGCAGAAATACCCGTCGTTGACTGGGTTTGGAAGAAGCTGCTAAAATTGTAACATATTGATCGAGATATTGATTAGAGAGTATTGAACATATGATATAATACTACATGGCTGTTAACATTCATGAAGGTGATACAGATATATCAAGGTAACACAACTGTAAGGACTGCAACTTTTCATATAGAACAAAGAGGGTGCTTTCTCCAAGCCAATAATAACTTGCATTAACCTTCTCGTCTGTGATCTCTATATTTTTGTTTATAAATGAAGCGAACATCTTATATATCTTATATATAAAAAGTACAGTGTATGTACGTGTGTGCTTGTGCGTGTGAGCGTCCGGGCAAAACCCGCTTCCACTGATCCGATTTCAATGATTCATATCTCATTCAAAAGCCCTTTAAATGTTAGGCGCAGGGAACGATTTTCGTTGAGATCAGATTTAGGGTAGCCAGATTATGCGATGTTAAACATATATATTAATATATTATACTAGCCATTATCGTTGCTTTCATGGTTCAAGGGAAGTATTCCTTTTGTATCCAACATTTCAGCTAGTTTAAAATTTTAAGCTAAAGTAAAATTTTAAGCTAGCTTAAAAGCTGCTCTATCGGGCGGCATTTAAGCTAGCTCCTGTGGAGGAGTCTTGGTTTGGCTAGGGAAAAGTAGACGCGATAGGCTTCAATAAACTACTGATTGTTTCATTAAATATTGAATTAATGTTTAAGCTTACCTTTTAAAAGTTCAACAATAAATATTCTGCTGACACTTAATTTACAGACGATTTGATGTACGTAGATCCTTATTTTGCGTACAAATAATAATTTTAATTCATGGGTGACAGGACAGATAAGATAAAATTGATATTGTGTAAAGATGGGAAAGTAGAAATTAGAATTAGTTATACGTTCACCATTTGAAGAGTTAGAGAAACATAATAGCTAATTAAGTAAAACGTATATTATGGAATAGATATGAATAAATGCAAAATTGAAGCTCAATTCTCCCGCGAATTTTGTGATTGAAAATACCCAGGTCTACTTTATAGTAATTAACACGGTGTTTCCTCATTCCCCCACGAGAATGAGATATGACACAAGGTCGGACTAATGTGGGGACCTGAACGCGTACGCGCGGGCAGGGACAAAATTCCCCTCAGCCACCGCAAACGTCGGTTGCGCTGGCCTCGGTGCGAGCACCGATCCTTCCCTCTTGTGAACTGGGAGGGCGCGGCCTGGGGCAGCTGTTCCCCAGGGATGGGCAGTTCTTCAGAATAATTTTCCTCGGTTGACCTTCTGTCCTCAGACAGAGAAATCCCTGAGCGCACTCTGTCCAAAGACAGAGAAGCCCCTGAGCACACACTGTGCAAGGACAGAGACGGAACTGAGAGATGATAAATAATGTGCATAAATTGCTTGAGTAATTTACGCTGCATTTACTTGATCCCCCTCGATGCCAGGTTGTGATACAAGGTGAGTTTAATGTGAGGAGCCCGAACGTGTGCACCCGGACAAGGAACAAAAATTACCCGAGCCCTAGCAACCGTCGGTTGAGCTGGCCTCAGTGCGTGCACCGATCCTTCTCTCTAGCGCAATGAGAAGGCGCGGACCCGGGCAGCTGTTCCTCAGGGATAGGCACCTCTCAGTATAATTTTCTTCAGTTTCCCATCTGTCCCTTGACAGAGAAGCCCCCGATCGCACTCTGTCAAAGGACAGAGACGCAACTGATAGATAATGTGTATAAATTTACGCGCACCAAGTCCATTGTAATCTGTATTATATATTAACTACTTCTATGCAATATCACTCTTCAAGTTTAACTAATTTGAATATTGATTTAAAAAAAAAAAGTTTATTTCATTAATTAACTGTCCTTCATCAGTGTTCTTTTATTCGAGGATTGTTTTGATTTTCATATCAAAAATAGTTCTGTTTAGGAATATCGTCTTGCAGAAAAGTGTTTGAAATTTGCATTTTACTCGGCCTTCAGCAAATTGTCTTCTATTTGTAAAACATTCCGTAACTATAACAAGCCAATTTATGAATGAAATGTTCATTTAAAAGTTTTGTTTCAAAGATTTCAAGTAGTGAATATATCTTACTTTGCGAAGCGAAAGCGAGTGTGCGAAACCTGTTAGTAAGAAAATATAAATATTGAAGAAAACTATAAACATATGAATATTACAATATTTGATTTGGTTTGGTTTGTTTTATGGTATATCAACCTCAACGGGTCATTTAATGCCGACAATTATTTTTCCTGGTAATATTTTGTTTTGTCAAAAATCTATTTCTGGTAATATTTTTTTTTTCCTTAAAATTGTATAGCTGGTAATATTTTAATTCAAAAACGTATTGCTGGTAATAGATTTTACAAAGTATTTCTGGTATTAAAACCTATTTTTACACTTTCATAATGCTTTTTACCTCAGTTTCAGGGTTACCTATTTGCCTATAGCTTGGACCCCAACATGGATCATGGTGGATCGGGGAACACCAGCAATTAAGAGGTGTTTCTACGCTCCTCAAAACCTTTTGATCAGAGGCCTTGCTGTTGGACGTAGTTTATTTTCTTACCCAGGACGTGGATGTAGTTTATCATCATGCCCAAGACGGAATTACAATATTTATTTAAATATTAAAACAAACATCTATTATAATAAAATATGCTATTATAGTAATGTTTATTTTCAGCATAATACAGGGTGTTTCAAAAAGAATACGCCAAAATCATGACGCTGTTTTTTCAGGTCTATAGCATTGTAGTGGACTGAATCAGTGGTTATTTGATAGAGTAGTTATCAAAGTTTGATTCGGTGTCAGTTTCACCGCTGTCCTTAGTATAACTTCCGGTACAGCTGAATTATGGGAAGATCAATCAAAATGGCGACTCCTCAGCAGAAGGCGTTTTGCTTGCTTGAGTTCGCGAAAACAAACGCCATTGTCACGGTGCAGCGTGCTTTCAGAACAGAAGTCGGCATTGATCCTCCCCATCGTTAGAGCATTCGACGGTGGGTTAGACAGTTTAAAGAGAGTGGGTGCCTGTGCAAAGGAAAGAGTCCTGGAAGACCACGTGTTACAGAGGAGCAAGTGGAGAGGATTCATGATGCATTTGAGAGGAGCCCACGTAAGTCCGTACGTCGAGCAAGTCTTCAGCTTGCCATCCCTCATACCACTGTCTGGCATGTGTTAAAGAGACGATTACACATGAAATCATACAAACTAAGCCTCGTCCAAGCACTTACTAATGATGGCAAGGTGATGCGGAGGACATTCTGTGAGTCAATGCTGGAGATGGAGGAAAGTGATGAAACTCTCTTTTCACGTTTAGTTTTTAGTGACGAAGCTAATTTCTATTTGAGAGGCACAGTCAATGGTCACAATGTGCGCATTTGGGGAACAGAGCACTCACATGAAACTGTTGAGCATGAAAGAGAGTCTTCTAAAGTGAAAGTCTTCTGTGCTGTGTCTCAAGACAAAGTCTATGGTCCCTTTTTCTTTGAAGGAAACACCGTTACAGGACAAACCTATCTCGAAATGCTCCAAAACTGGCTATTCACTTTACTGCAAGCACATTCGAATGACTTAATTTTTCAGCAAGATGGGGCGCCACCCCATTGGCATCTCGAGATAGAGCTTATCTGAATGAAAACGTGCCTCAGCGATGTATTGGGAGGAGAGGTGCTAAAGATCTTGCTCTCTGTGCTTGGCCTGCCAGATCCCCAGACCTCACTGTGTGTGACTTTTTCTTGTGGAGGTATGTTAAAGACCAAGTTTATGTTCCAGCACTTCCAGCAAGTATCGATGACTTGAAAGATCGAATAACAGCTGCAATCAACACGGTGGACCGTGGCATGCTGAGGTGTGTTTCGGAGGAATTCTCATATCGGCTTGATGTTGTCCACGCTGCCGGTGGTGGCCACATTGAGCACTTATAAAACATGAAATGAAACTTGAATGTATATACAACACAAGTATTCATGCTAGAGGTTTGTAATTCTTTTCGTTTTTGACACATCACGTGATGATTTTGGCGTATTCTTTTTGAAACACCCTGTATATCAAATTCACTGGTGGTTGCATTCCATCGAGTATTCATTCTGAGTCTCCTCATTTTCAGGTCATCTGGCAGATGCAGACTGCTGAGTATCCATGCAACATCTAATTTTTGTTTCTACTTGAGTTTCAGATTGTCTTGCTTCTGCAGCCCTTGGAGCATCTAATCTACATCATCCGCCATCTTCTTCTTGAGTTTCAGGCTGTCTTGCTGCATCTAATCTTCGTCTTAGATCCGCTTTCTCTTGACATTGTGTCTTTCGTGAAGCTGCATAACTTTCTGCGTTTTCAGACGACTTTGGAATCTCTTGCAACTATTCTGGACGGTCTCTTCGATTAAGATTGTGAATACTGCTATAATCCTTGCCGTTCGTTCATTTTTAGATGTCAGACAAAGATCTCGAGATGATAAAAAACAGGCAACAAAATACCAGTGGATGACAGACAAAAAAACGTGAGATGATGAAAAAGAGACAAAAAAGAGAAAAAAATTAGCAATGGGTGAGAGTCAATAATCTCGAGGTGATGAAAAGGGACAAAAAAAGGAAAAAAAAGCTCCATTGATGACATCAAAAATCTCGAGATGGTCAAAAGTTTTTTTGGCCTCTCGATCAACTGCGCCCCACACATAATAATCAAAGGGATTGCAGTCTGGGAAGTTAGGTGTCCAGATTTAAGGGATAATGTGTTCGCAAAAATTGTCTGACAGCCATGACTAGGTTCTACTACTTGTGTAGCATGGTACAGCGACCTTTTGCCAGACCTGGGGTCTTCCAGCAGTCACCCTCTTGACCCACAGCAGCCTTACCTCCTCAAGGCATTTGATATAGGCCTCAATGATGAGAGTGATGCTGTCAGCGACAAATTCAGGAGTTATTTTCTTACCGGAACGATCAGAGTGAGTTTTCCGAGCTGCCGTATTCTCGTAATCACCATTATTTATTGGAGTTTCCGGCGCAGTACAACATGTCTTTTCCAAATTTCTGGCGGAATGAATTGCGTCAGGGTGCACTTGTTCTCAAAGACGGTGCCCAACTTAACCTAATACACTGTGCACTCGACAAAATCGAAAACAAACAACGCGCATGCGCTAAATTAAAAATATAAAATGTGAACAATTTACCCATCGCACCCTGTATTTGATTTTATTAATTATCGTAAACATAATGTAATGATGATGATATATTATCCTTGAAATTATGCGCCAAGGATATCATACCCTAAAAGTTTAGGGTATATGAATAAGGATAATTTTATTTAACATCTCATATTTTGTTTCCGTTTGGCTTGGGAAGACGTCGACCAAATAGAACTTCATTCTTGCTAATGGAATATGAAGTTAATGCGAATGTTTCCACATATAATAATTGTCTTAGCTGTAAAAGTCTTGAATCATAGACTAGACAATGTGGCTTTCCAGAACATTTTCCACGGAAAGATAGGCATGCGACATTTTTGTCTGTGGGTAAGTTGTTGTCGAGTCGGAAACAATAAATCCCAATACAAAGGCACTTAAGAACGTTTGGACACTGTCGAGGCTGGAAGTGGGGGACAGGGAAGCAATACCGTACTTTTTTTTTTTTTTTAAGCATTTCACCCCGAGCAAGGCGGGAAGCCACTAGGACGCAAGGGGTTACAGAAAATTTGAAGCAAGATCAGATAGGAGTGATAGAAGAGAGTATGAGGAGAAGGGTAGTGGATAGATCAAGGCAACTGAAGATGTCGATTGTCATTACACTTGAATAGCTGGAGATTATAGCTCTCGGGGAAACTGGAATAGGGAAGGCGAGAGGTGCGAGACATGAAGCTATTAGAGTAGAAGAGACGGCTACATTTAGGAGTTTCGACAGTGAAGGGGTGAGAGCGGGATGCCAGCCTCGTAGGGTGCTTGAACTCATGAAGTCTAGGAACCAGCGAATGCAGCTCCTTTTGGCCTGATCTGACTTTTGCAAAGATGGAGCCTACAAGTTAGTTACTTTCTGGAGAGGTATACAGGTCCCGACCATTTTTCTAGCATCTTTCGCAATGAACTGCATATACGAGTTCCTGTTCTGTTGCGAACCTGATCTCCAATAGACGTTCAAGGCAAGAATCGTTTTTGAAAGGGCCAACTCCACATTAATGCCTTTTATTCTCCCTCTCCGTTCAGGTTTAAATATCAAGATAAATTGCGCTATCTAACAGTGAACTGAGATAAGTTAATTCAAACCAAAGGTGAAAGGAACGCTAAACTACACCAGAATATACCCCAAGATTATAGGAAAATATGTAGATAATAAACAAAACGAACTTGTGCAAAGACATGATCATCTACGTTCTACATTGTTATTCTATTTAAAGAAAGAAGGAAATACAGAGAGGAAAAAAAAGAAATATCGTCCTTATTTTCAAAGGGTAGCAGAGGGCAAATCATTGCTGGAAATACTTAACATCAGCAAAATTTCTTTACTCATAATTCTGTAACCCTTACATACATAGTTGTGTGGGATCGTTATATCAATTTTTTATAGCAGATAAGGAAATTAAACATAGAATAAACTGAGCCGATGTAGTTTTAACCAAAACATTAACGTAAAGCGCGATTTATGTTGTCGAATAAACTCATTAGGTCGTGACTTTCATATAGATGTCATACATAGCACCAAACATCTTAAGATATATTTAAACTGTCCGCTCTAAGACAGTTGTGTACTAGACATTTGCTTTCCGGACAATTGAGTACCAGAAAATTGCGTCCTTGCATAATTGCGTATCTCTGATAATTTTTTGAATCTTTTAAAGGCAATTACAATAGATTTTGCCAACAGCATAGGTAGTAATCATAATTTTTTAAGGAAGGAATAAAATAAAAAATAAAATAAAAGTTTATTTTTGTTTAAAATGAAATTTTAGATTAAAATTATTGCAAGATCGCACTACACATCGCCAGGATGCTTTTGTTTCATCAGTGTTTCTCTTATAATATTGGAAGCTGTAATTTTTCTCATACACAAGTATTTTTCCACTATTGTTTGATTTTCGGAACTTCGTCATGGTTTCCAAATAAAAATATAATCTATAAAATCCGGAATCTATTAGATGTTTATGGTACGCACTACTGGAGTGAACTAAAACTTTATGATATCTATCTTTCTGCTTGATTAGTGTAATTAAAGATATTGGCGTTCAAATTTCTATATATTTAACAACGCTTTTAAAAATGTTAACTTATTAAATTATCAGAGGTACGGAATTAGCCGGGAAAGCATTTATCTAGGGATGCAAATGTCCAGGGAAGCAACTGACTGGTACGCAATTATCCGGGACGCAAATATCCAGTAAGCGACTGTCCGTCCAACCTAAACTGTCAACTGTCTGCAAACGCGTTTTCAGATCGATGGTTAGAGGTGGCTTCGAGCGAATGAAACTTGTAGTTCTTTTCGGTGACCACCCTTCGTTGCCCTTCAAAGAACGGTAACAAAAAAAAATGAATCTAAATCAGGTGAGAAAGAATCTAAATTAGCAGAAAGAACGTTGATAGCTCATGCAAATTGAAGGAGAAATAATGACTTCATCAAGATGTTGACCTTTAACAATTACTTCAAACAAAAAGTTAGGATGAAAACTCCCATCAATACTTTAAGAGAAGTAACGGATGCTGAACTTGAGAAACCTTTTTCTGAAAAACTGATTTAAACCGACAAGAGCACAGGCTACTCTGTGAATGATACTGCACATTGATCTAAGTTATATAGCCAGATGAAGGAAAGCGTAACTGCAGTAGCACTGTCTGGCTCCATCAGTGAATTATCAAATAATTAATTATTACGAAAGGACTATTATTATCATTACGATTTTCGAAGAGAAAATACACTATAAATTGATCACAGGTTTGTGTAACAGTGGCTGTTCGGTCAATGAATGATCAATGTTTCCTTATAAGGAAAAGACTAAAATTACCATTAACCTTAGTATCAATGCGTTCGCGAAGCTAGAAAACCTAGCTATGTAGATATTTCACTTGCATTCTCAGTGCATCGAAGAAATTAATCTGCTTCGATAGATAATCGTTTTTGGAGCAGGTGGTAGCAAAACGGGATTTTAAAGGAGGAGACATATATGCGAATATATACATTATTCTTCCTGTTTTGAAAGCTAACATATACGAAACTGACAGAAAATTGAGTCAAAGATTGATGCTGCGATAGCATATTAGCAATTATAAGCTTTAACAAATAGAAAGTGACATTTAAATACCTGGAGAAAAAAAGGTGGTCTTTCTCAAGATAAGTTTTGAACAACATCCAGAAAAACAGAAAGAATAAGATTGCGAGATATTACAAAAAGATGGGAAAAATTGCGGAAGGAAATACATTTATATATAAATAAATAAATCGAGCATTTGCGGGAATGTAATTTGTTGAAAAGGATTCCGATGCAAACGCATTAGCCGGTATTGCAGGGAAAAATTTACTGCGTACACAATCCATGGAATAAGATATTTTTAACGTCAAATGTTAGATAAGATATTTTTCGCAAATCTTTTATATATGTTTTTTTAATATTTATTTACGAAGGAAACAGTGATTTAAGAAAATATATTCCAAATTGTAATTTCTTTTCAAAAAAATTATATTTGATCTACATATCGGGCCATAAACAATGACGGAGAATAAGCGACGGATGTGACTTTTGTTGTCTCCAATTAATTTAAGAAAAGACAGCTAATAAGAAACTTAAAAAAACATCAATGGGCACTTAAATAATAATATAACAACTAAACGGCGTCGACAATGCCTAGTTCAAGACCAACCTGATGTAAGACGATCACTTAATAGACAAAGTTATCTGTGAACCTCACATAAAAGGCTTGAACAAATAAGACTACACTCTAAGAAATGTAGAAGTAAAGGAAAGGATTTATTAGACAGTTCATTTTGCTCGAAAGTAATTTTGTCTTAATGCAGATAAATATTTTATTTGCATAGATTATAAAAGAAGATTAAGTAAATTAATCACTGATGATTAGCTGAAGTTGATTTACTTCACTTTCCAAAACAGGTGTGACACAAAATATATGATTAAATACAAACCGAATATATAAATAAATGTACATTGCTAATTATATGGTTTATAACTCTTTCATATATAAATAACTATAAAAATTGCACATCTACTATATAAAGACGATTGAAGTCATATAATAGGAAAATAATATGTATTTGTCAGCACTGATTTAAGTATGTTCTTCAACTGACGATGTTATAACCAATAAAGAATCATAATAATCTTGATAATTTGACCGTGACGTCAGTATGAAGTACACCTTTTTTCAAGCAATAAGTAATCTTAACTGAACCTATTCATGCTTAGAAAATTCTGAAATTTCTGCCTTATTTCATGTGTAGAATATAATGCTAATAAAATATATTTAAAATATTTCTCATGAGAAGAATTAAAAAAATAACATGGATCTCATTTCACTAAATATGCAAGATCTGGGGCTATTCTGTCTCTTGCAATGTTTAGAAACTTCACTCTAATAATAAAAATGTTTACAACAGCCAATGCAGTTTTTGAAATAATTCAAATTCAATAATGAAAAACAAGGGCACATTCACGTAAGCCCGTATATTGAAGTTGTGTATCGTTTTTTTTTTTTTTAATAAAATATTATCAACGCATAGGATAAGAACGAGTCGGCGCCAGCCGAACATTGCTTTCAGCTTCATTTGAGAACCGTTAAAAAAAAAGAAAAAGAGGGTTTCAATCTTGACGATGTAATACCACAGTTAGGAATAACTCTTCGGTTACGATGCTGAAATTACAACTGAAAGGACATTTAGTTAAATCCTTAAAAATAGAAAAGAAAAAAAAAACAATAAAAAATATAATTTACAAGTATTTGTTTTATGATAACGGAGATTTTATAGCTAAGTCCGATATACGTTCTAAAAACAACAAAGCAGATTTTTTTGTCTCCAATATTTTCATCAACCTCTATTATGACAGCATCATCTTCAGAAAAAAGCACCAACAAAAAGAAAATGTGCCTACTGTAGTTATAAGGGAAGCAAGTAAACGGAAGGAAGTTCCACAGGCGGGAAGGGCAAGAAAACAAGCTGTTGGAGTAGAAGTCATTTAACTTTTTCAACAGTAAAAGGGTGGGGATCTAGATGCCTGACGCTTAAATTAAAGCACATCAGTATAGTTGCCATGAAAATATTTGTAGAAAAGACAGATGGAAGCCACGTTACGTCGGTGAGAAACTGACTGAAGTCGAGATGCCAAGTCAGGATTGGTTATATTGCAGATGCTTCTTTGGATTTTGTCAAAGACCTCGAGATGAATAGCAGGTACACCAGATCAGATATGGCAGTTGTATTCAATGCACGGACGAATGGTAGATTTGTAAATGTGCAAGATGGCTTCTGATGAAAAAAAAAAAAAATCTGTCACGGTACAGTAACACACCTATCCTTGCAGTAGATGCAGTTATTGATTCGTTGTAGTCGCCCGATTTAAATCAGTTGCAAACGTGACGCTAATTTGTTTTTGATGTCGGAGATTTCATAGCTAAGTACGATATATTTTCTAAAAACGACAAAGCAGATTTTTGTTTCCAGTCGTTTCAGTAACCTCTCTTATGACAGCATATCTTCAGCAAAAGCACCAACAAAAATGTGCTACTTTTTTATGCTATACCTATTCAGAACATAGGCTTATCCGTATTTCTTGTAACTATTAATTTGCATAAATTTCTAGGAAATACAAGGCAGTGGTTTCCCGTTTCAACTTTTCACTGTTTCGAAGTCAGAGTTCTTTCAGATCTGTTACCACACATGGTTAGAAGGTTTTGAGTTGCGTGGAACCACATGTAAATAGTTTTTGTTGTCACGTCCACACTGATTCGGGGTAGTAGCACCTGTTAAGGTCCTAGCTATTTGAAAATAGTGACCCCACCAACTGAGGTAGAAAAAAATAAAGGTATAAAAATACATTTTCACAATAAAAAAAAAAGCAGCAACAGATTAAAAAAAATAATTTACTATCAACAGATTTTGTAGACAATAAAAACACTGAAGTTCCCAGTTTAAATTTCGACATTAAATGACTCATAAGGAGCCGATATGCCGTTAAACAAACAAACTTATCACTAGAAAGTCAAATATATCCTTCTGCCTAGAATGGTTACTGATGGAAAAGAGAAACATTCATTTTTTTGCGTCATAATATATTGCTGGGATTTTTATTATGAAAACGTATTTTTATACTTTCTAAGTCTTTTGTTTTGGTTTAGGGGTACCCTATTTTATCATAGCTGGGACCGTAACAGGTACTACTACGCCAGGTCAGCAATTAAGATGTTGTTACACACTCACCAATGCCTGTAGTCACCCGATTATGAGCCCTTCTCCCGGATGAAACTTATTGTCATACCCAGGTCTAATAAGACGAAATTGAAGGAAGGTAAGATTATGAGGATTAATATCGATTGACCCTAGTTACGAAGAGGTTATCATTGTAGAGTTCAAGGTAGCATAAATGTGGAATGTTTTTTCCACAAAGTACCACTCCTTTGGAAATATTTCTTTGAATTTAAATCCTCCTTACAGTTGAAATCCTGAGGAAATATGAATGATTACAACTCATGGATGTAGGGTGACGAATGCTAGCCTTAAACGTCTTTATATGTGAAATTGAAGAGTGAAACATGAGTGAAAATTTGTCATGGACATAGCACTAGACTAGGGTTGCAACTTTTTCCTATGCTGGAACGAGGCTGCAGAATAGAAAATAAGACAATCCCGCTTAAACGTTTCTGAACGTTTCTCAACCCTGGACATTGAAGACCGAACAGTTCCAGCACATATAGGGTAGCACTGCTACATTTTTAGTTTACTCTAACTCATTTAAAATACAGATCGTGTTCTGACTTGAATCAAAAACTAAACTTACGTCCAATTTAGAAGGTTGACATAGATTAGTTTTACATTTGATTTAAAAGGCAAATAGAGATCCCGTTTAGACAGAAGCAAACGGTAGATATAAGTCCAATTTACACTTCAGTAAAAAGGTAAATATTTGTACGGTGTACAGTGAAAAGGGTATATATATTTTCAGTTTTGTGTCAGAAAATCGATAGTCCTGCTTTAGACTTGATTCAAATATGCCTAGTTTTGACTGGTCGAAAGGTAAGTATAGGTCCAGTCGGGGATACTAAAATCAAGTACGTACGGAAATTTCAATATCTGGAAAGTGTTCTAACAGAGGACGTAAAGTGCGACACCGAGATCCGAGACGGCCAAAGATGCGTTGCAAAAGATAAGCAGAATATTAAACGACACGTAAATTTCGTTGGAAACAAAGAAAAGAGTACTGAACTGCTAGATGATAGCTGTCATCCTGTGTGGCAGCAAATGCTGGAAAATCTCTTCGAATATAAAGGACTATCAGATATGTAGTTTCACGGAAGGGTGCAAAGGATGCCATAGACCGAACACGGGAGCAAAGACGAGATTTTTGAGAGAATGGAAACAAAAGAAAAACTTATATTTAACATCGTGAAGTGGCAGTTGAAATTTCTGGGACGTATAATGAGGAAGAGGTACTGGAAAACCTGATACTCACATAGAGGGAAAGAGAGACAGAGGAAAGCAACGCATGACATACTAAATGAGATTAAGCAGAACAGTGTTTGAGAGAAATAACAAAAAGAGAAACATTATTAAGAGCTAAAAAAGACAAGAAGATATGGTGAACCATGATCCCCTACGTCCTCAAAGAACACAGCACATAAAAGAGGAAGACAGACATGAATGTCATGGTATGTATTAATCCCATTTAAAGTTGAGTAAAAAAGGCAAGTAAAGTATGGTTTATATTTGACTCTGCAAGCTATCGCCCGGAATTAATATAAAATATCCATAATAATAAAGTGCAGTGTACGTGTGTCCGTCCGTCCGTCCGTCCGGCTAATAGTTTTTCAATCTCGGCTAACCATAAACAACCTGAACTATCAGGTAGTAACTATTGTAGTTACACGCGATTAAAAATAAAATAAATAAATCATTTAAAGTTAGATTTAAATATCGAACAGAATGAAAGTTTAAAAAAAAAACAAAACTATTCTTTATTAAAGGTTTAACTTTAATTTTCTTTTTTTGTCTAATATTTCTAATTATAACTTAAGAAGCGACGGTAATTTTCTCATATATATATATATATATATATATATATATATATGTATGTGTGTGTGTGTGTTTTTGTTTTTTTTGTAGCACGCGTACTGCGATGTATTCGAAATATTACATAGTTCATGACCCCTAATCTCTTTTAGAGGTGCCTTTATGTGAAGCGATTATAAATAATGGCGATTGTAAAAGAAAATAGAAATTGCGCGCAAAATAAATGTAAACAAACTACGGAGATCGTTTGCGTATTCGAAGAAAGATTAGGCCAAATTAAGGTGTCGAATAGACATAAGATAATCTTATTAGTTCTAAATTCTTATATCTTTTATATACAGAGGGCGCTGAAGGTGAAAAGGCGATGGCGCAAAGGCCCTCCTGGGGAGTTAGCCTAAAGTCTGCCCGAAGTTTGTTATATTCACTTACACGCAAATAACGTTGTGAAAGGTATGAATACACTCACTTCTACCCCCCAGGTATGGGTTACATATTAAGAATCTCTAATTAATTATCAACTAAAAAAAAATACGATCTAAATATATTTTCTGTCTTTAAAAATCCTGAAAAGGCTTTGGTAACACTTATAAACAAATCAATGAATAAAAAAATTCTACATGACTTGTGCAGAAAATATAAGCGACTCAACATCGAAATTAATTAAATATGGCCGCCATTCTTTTACGCTAAGGATAAATGCGTATTTACCGTATATACTTGTGTAACGTGCGATCTTGCGTAACTTCCTTTTTTCAGAGACTAAATTTCAATAAACTAACCTCTTTTTCTCTCTCGTCTTGTTAAATGAGTTTAAAAAGTGAAAAAAAGAATGATAAAAGTATCGGGAGTATCGATATATTAGTTGCGTAAACGCGTACAGCCATAAACAACCAAACAAGAAGCAGCTAAGCATTTTATAAACTCTTCACTTTAATTAATGCCTTAATTTGTGATAGAAGAAAAATACCGGTCAACAAATTCGGATACCGTATATACGCGTGTAATGCGCCATTTCACTCCCAAAAAATGATTTTATGTATCTCGTGGGTCATGCGAGTTACTTTTTTTTAAGAGACCAAAATAAAATAGACTAACCCTTTTACTTTATATCTCTTTATCCTATCTTCTAGTTAAATAAGTTAAAAGACTAAAAGAGAATGATAAAAGTATCGTTAGTAACGCTCTACTCCTTTCTTAAATGCCTACAGCCATAAGCAACCGAACGAGAAACAGCTAAACATCTTATAAACGTATACAATGGAAAAGATGTATATTCGCTATATTTCTATTTTATAATACGAAAATAATATGTGAATATTACATGCATTTTTATTGGATACAGTTAAGTAAAACATGAGTTTTATCTGGATCATGATTTATTTAAATTCAGTTGTAATTTTTGACTACAGGATACGTGTGTTGTGTCGTAATGGGTATCGGATTAAATTCTGATGAGGTGTTTAATATCGTGACGCTTATCGACTGGGGGTTAAAAACTGTTATGTCAGATGAGCTTATGTATGCAATGCATTTAAAATCCAACATTCAGCTATATTTTTGGTTGGTTGTTTTTGTTTTGTGTCATATCAAAACTTCTATGGGTTATTTAAAGCGAAAATCTAAATAACGTATATACTCGTGTAACGCGCGATCTCGCGTATCGTGTGACCCCCAAATTTTCGCTTATAAAAAATGATTCTATCATGTATCTTGTGTATCAATCTGTGTTTCTTATTTGAGAGACCAAATTACAACAGATTAACATTTTTTACCTTATATCTCTTTATTCCATCTGCTAGCTAAATAAGTTAAAAAAGTAAAAGAGAATAATAAAAGTCTCTTTAGTAACGCTATAGTCGTTGCGTAAACGCGTACGACCATAAACAACCGAAGGAGAAACGTCTAAACATCTTATAAATATAAACAATGGAAAAGATGTATATTCGCTATGTTTGTATTTTATAATACGATATAAATATATTACATGCATTGTTATTGGATGCAGTTAAGTAAGACATCAGTTTTATCAAAATCATGTTTGTTTTAAATACAGTTGTATTTTTCGACTACAGTAAAATGATATATAGTTTGTTCAATGGCGTAGCCAGAGCCAGCAGTACATACGCTCAAAACTAATTTCAAAATGAGGTCTTCAAATGACGCATGATACCCAAACGGGATATGAATTCCAAACAATCTCATGTCATTGTATGTATTTAATTTATTTCTATGTATCTAATCCCTTTAAACTAATTTAATGAACCTTATCGGAAAGTTAGAAACGGGTTTCTTTTCATTCATCTTAAACATATCCATTCCTTCCGCGATAAGCGTATCTTAACTCAACACAAATCTAAATAGGTGGAAAGGAAAAGATATAAAGACCGTGTAGCGCTTATTCTCCAAGTAAGAGCGTCTGTTTAGGGAATTAGCATACAAAACCCTAGATTATATCTGGGCGCGAAATTCGGCTTCAGATGGTAAAGGTAATATTCGCTACAGCTGTGTTTCCACCATTACGTATAGGTCACAATGTCTGACGAATGCAATCATTCTGTTTGTCAATAGAAGACAGTGGTATTAGTTAAACCTTTAGTATTTTTAATAGTAAATATTTGTGTTAGTAGATTAGAAAATAGGAAGAGCGTGTAGGGATGGAATTTCCAGGTGGAAGCGCCTGTTTATGAAACTAGCATTATTTCTGGATTAGCTTATTTCTGAGCGCAAACATCAGCTTCAAACTGTCACAGTAATATTCTATAGAGCTCTGTTTACGTCATTATATATGGGTCACCAGGTCTCGCGAATATAACCACTCTGAATATATGTCTCAACTAAGGATTAAATGGTGATCCTCTTGATACTGGGAGACAGTTCTCTTCGACTGAAAGAAAAAAAATATTAACACATAGTATGTATCTCGAACGGAAACCATTGTAAGGGAGAATACATTTGAAATACCTCCAATAAACACGATTTAATGATAAACATTTAATGCTTTTCTTTCAACTTTCCTTTCATATCTATTCTTTATTATTGTTTAAGTTTCGGGTAAAAATATTATTTACGCCGTTTATAAATGATGATAATAATAATGGTAATATCAGCTGTTTCCTTATAAAGAAAATATTTGGTATTAATTAACCGAGCAGCCAGTACTGCTGTCGGCTGAAAGTTATAAGTTCTTTCCCTTAAAGCAATATTCTAGGAAAGGAACTGTTATTGCAAACCCAGTAATAATGGAGGTTTCTTTCCTAACTTTTTGTTTGAAGTAGTGTGCAACATCAACATTTTTTATTATGTGAATATGCTCACTTCGAGTTAGACGTGCCATACATTTTAGTTTTTGTTGCTGTTGGTAGGGCAGGAAGTATGAAGATAATTTATCAAGTCGTGTTTCCGTTTCTCAATGTCTAAATCGCCTATCGTCTCGGTCTAAGCTTTCCCGATATTTGAACTTCTAACGTCTTCGCATGAACACTGTTTTGTAATGTCAACGAACATTCATTTGACACTTTTTATAATGTCAACGAATACCCGTTGTCACTTTCGTAATGCTCGTTATAGTAGAGCCTTTGTAAACGCAGATACAACTATAGTACGCCGTTGAACAATGCTGGTGTCAGATGCCTTCGAATAACACTCGCACTAATAGTACTTGCTTGATAATACTCGCTCGAATAGTAACCAGCGAATAGTGATCTGAATAAAGAAATAGTATAGTGAATAGAGTAGAGAATAGTGCCAGGTATAGTAATAGAGTAGAACTAGTGATATGAATAGTAATAGCGGATAAAGTAGGAAAATATTTATTTTGTATAAAATACAAAATTGTGGAAGCTGTCCGAAAGAGGAAGTGGGAAAGGGCGGGTATTTCACTGACTATCGTATTTCTAGTAAACCACAAATACGAGCCATTCTTTCAATACAATATACTGAATCACCGCAAGATTTTGTCCATCACCTCCAAATCCTGTATGTACCACAATACCACATATTCGCAAGGAACCTACAAAACACCCCATGATGTCAAAATTTATAAAGTTAAGTCAGGAAGTGTGTGTGTGTGTGTCTGTGTGTGTCTCTGTGTGTGTCTGTAACGAATGCACGGCTGTTATTTTCGACGGATTTGCACCAAAATGTACATGCACATGCTCCAAATTAGCAGAAGGCCAAGACCGACTTTGCATTTCCCAACTCCCATCGATAGTAGAAATAACAGATTTGTTCATGCTTCTACGGCAGTTTTCATGTAGTTTGCGGTTATTTTCTACTGGCCAGAGTGAGAGCCTATAGCTGGCTGCCACGAATAGACAGGAAGATTCTATTGGCCAGCGTGAGAGCCAGCAACTGACTGACACGAATGTTAACTAGTATTCTAGCATGCAAAATAAAATCGATAGATGCATTCGTCACAAGTGGAAAAAATTAAAATCTGCATGGCACTTTACCCCAATTGGCTCATTCGCTTGCTTAAACTCAATGTTGATTCCGATTCCGCAGAACTGGTTTGGGTGTGAAAAAGTATTTGTTGTTAACATTCTTTTTTCATTCGGTTTTTCCAGTTACGAGTCCTTTTTTAAAGCTGATCGTTTTGTGTTCATTTTGTTTAGTTCTTTTTTCGTAACAGATTAAATGTTTAATATAGGGCTTAGAAAAAATTCGCAGTGTGAGATAGGCAAGAAGTAAAGCATGTAGCAACATCAGCACGGCAAAGGCCACTCCTTTAAAGGCAGGGAAGGGCAAAAATATTTTAAGTCAAGTGATTACGATTGCTGTATGAGTCGTACGATTTTTTAATCAAGCACGGGCAACGCTGGGCCATGCTGCTAGTGAATATATCAAAATTTCATGAAACATAAAAAGATGAGGGAGGAGAGATGTGAGGATAGACTAGAAATACCGACCGCTAGTAGTCAGCTAATTCTTACATATATGCGTTTACTCTATGGTCACGTGATCCACTTAATCCAATAATTGGATCGCTTGTGTTTACTCTCTGGCGATCTATTTTCAAACTTAAGTTTCGGCAGCGACAATTTATTCCTATATAACACACTGAAATTTTATATTTTACATTTTAATTTTAATATTTTATATTTTAATTTTTTTCCTCTTTAATAAGAGTCGATAGGTTCGTCTATCGCCCGGTTCATATGCCTCCACCGCCTTTTAAAGATGTAGTATAGGTTTATCCATTTTTTTTTTCGTTTCTATGATGGAGTTTCCGGTTTCTTCAAAAATCTTTTCCTTCTTTTTCCTTGCTGCTTGCATTATTGACTTATGGAGCTAATTAATTAAAAATAATTGAAATTTAAGTAACACCAACTGTGATGTGATATTTAATATTTTGTTTCAGATTATTATCACATAATCAAGATATTGACGTTCCACGCTACTTCAAACGAAAGGTTAGGAAGGAAACCTCCATCAATACTGGGTGTGTAATAACAGCTACTTTCTTAAAATATTGCTTTAACGGAAATAATTAATAAATTTCAACCGACGATAGTACTGGCTGCTCGGTAAATGAATGCCAAATGTTTCCTTATAGGGAAATAGCTGTTATTATCATTACCATTATTATCATTTATATATGGCATCGCGTAAATAATATTTTTACCTGAAACTCAAACAATAATAAAGAATAGATATGAAAAGTTGAAAGAAAAGCATTAGATGTTTATCATTAAATCATGTTTACTGGAAGTATTTCAAATGTGTTGAGTCTTAAAATGTTCTCCGTTCTAGACATATTTTTTTATTAATATTTTTTTCCTTCAAGCGAAAAAGAACTGTCTCCCACTTTCAAGAGAATCACCATTTAATCCTTAGTTAAGATATACGCAGAGAGTATTTACGTTCGTGAGACATTGTGACCCTTTACATAATGGCGTAAAGAGAGCTCTATAGAATATTACTGTTACAGTTTGAAGCTGATTTTCACGCTCAGAAATAAGCTAGGGTTTTGTAATAAACAGAATGATTGCATTCGTGAGACATTGTGACCTATACGTAATGGTATAAATAGAGCCTATATAAAATATTACCGTTACCATCTGACGCCAATGTTCTCGCCCGGAAATAAGCTAGGGTTTTGTATATTAATATTTGCATTTATTTTATCGAAGAACTCGGTTACTTTTCGAGGGATGAATTCAGTGTAAGTGCTCCAACATAACGAAAAGCCATCTGATAAAACTAACTTCGAAAATCCTGACAAATCTAGTGTGTTTTTTTTGCTTTTCGAAATTAGCTGAGACGACAGAAGGCATGGAAAATCAATAAAAACAAGATTCAATACTAAATGAAGCTTATCTCGAGAAAATATGGTGCTAGAAAATCTTACGTTGCTTTTTGTATTGGATTGATTTTTTTTGTGTGTATCGGTTAAAGAATAATCATAGACTAAAAGACTACAACCCTTACAAAATGCTGATAATCTTCCATGGAAGCACAAACAGGATAATATGTCATCCACCGAAATAGATAATAAATAGCAAAAGAAATGATTTTTAGACATATTTCTCGATTTGCTCGTTGATATACAGGTTGATGTTCTAAAAGTATTCTTGTGAAATAGTGTTTATATTCAACCCAGTTAGCCTCCAGGAGAGTTGTAATGGGGAAAAATTAGCAATTACTTCAGTTTTAGATAAAAAAAGAAACATTACATTTAGCGATCTGATACGATAAGGACTCATGAGCAATTTATATCTCACAGAAATCAAACGTAAATTTTGCCATTACAAAAACAAAAATTACTTCGTCTCAGTTCTAGCAAGCAAAAATATATTTAGCCTGTTTAGATCATAGATTAAGTTTTTTTTTGTTTTATTTTATAATACAGTGCGATAAGATGACAAATATACTTGTCCGAAAACAAAGACACAAACAAACACAAAAACACACGGACCCTCGAACGAAAAGGTGAAGAAAAACTGTAGTGACGACTTCCAAAATGGTTTTTTTTTTTTAAACTTTACAGTTCATCCTGTACATGGTTTGGGGAATAGTCTATGTAGAGGCTTATGTTAAGAGGCAGTTTATACGAATAGCCATGAAAGTTAACGTTTAACCCTAGATATAAAAAAAAAATGTTTAGATTGTAGTAATCGAGGAAACATCCTTTAGGTGGTTTGCTATTAGGTTGGTGCAAAAATAATGACGTAATAATGTCGTTTTTTGACGTTAAAAATACGTCAAAAAACGACATTATTGCGTCATTATTTTTGCACCAACCTAATACAATATAAGTAAGATGGCGGGTCTTAACCGTGAAGGTTAGAAATGGTAGAACCAAGCAATGTAGTTTGAGCCAAAAACGTTTTAAAAATGACCTTTAAAGTAATAAAAATAATTATATAAAACTTGAAGATTTGTGAGAATAAAATGAATGCATAAAAATGACGGATATTTTTGGAACTGGGCAGGTGATATAGATGCAGCATTCCAGAATATATATATATATATATATATATATATATATATATATATATATATATATATATATATATATATATTTGATGATGTAAAAATTTATAAAGTTAACATGAGTGTCAGATTCTCCTGGCACTCCTTCCTCATTATGTGTCCCAGAATCTTCAAATGCTTCTTTCTGATGTCAAGTATAAGCCTCCGCTTTGCTTGCAACCTCCCTCACACGCTCGGTCCATGATATACTCAGCATCCTTATGTAGAACCACATCTCTTTCGCCTCGAGACTCTTCTTCATCTTTGAGGAAATCGTCTAACATTCGCTGCCGTAAACAGATGTTTCTATGGCTCAGACAAACAACATTCTTTCTTTTTTATTTGCCATTTCCGTTCAGCAGGTCGGCGATCATGGCTCTCCACCTCCCTCTATCCCTTGCAGCACCCAACAAGTTTCTTCCGTCTGCTTCCTCCCCCATACCATGCTCTGTCATCCACCTGCTCAATTCCGCCAGCTATGCCACGCGTTGTTTTCCCTTGTCCCTCTTTCCCCCTATTCGACCAGTGAGTATCAGATTCTCCAGGCCCTCCTTCCTAATTATATGTCCTAGAAACTTCAGCTGCCGCTTCATGACATTAAGTATAAGCCCCCGCCCACTATCTGTTTGCGACCTCTCTCAGATCTCATCGTTGCTCACACACTCGGTCCATGATATCATTAAGATCCTTCTCTAGAACCACATCTCTGTCGCCTCGAGTCTCTTCTTTATCTTTGAGGAAATCGTCCAGCATTCGCTGCCGTAAAGAAATCACTCTTTGGTAAGTCTCGTCTAAGAACAACGTGATTTCTTAATTTTTGACAATGTCTCTAAGTAATATGTACGTATTTAAAATTCATTCTTGCACACCTTCTTGGTGTTTCGTACGCCAAGGTACTCACCACAAAATCCAGTAACATATTGAGAAGCCCACTCAAAAAAGTCCGAAAAAGAGCTTCCTTTACCCGCCCAGGAAATTATAAAAATATGCAAACTAATCGCTAACCTCTTCAGCAATATTCACTATAAGCAAAAATCTGCTTACCTATGGGGCCACATTTCAGTGGTGTTTTCGCTTGTATTTTTCTAGAATTTTGGTCAACCGTTAAAATTTGAAACATCTTTGTAATTGCCTCCATTTGCATATAAATATTTTACTATCCGGAAATGTAATCTTAGAGAACTTGTGAAAAAAGAAAAATGGGATTTATTGTCTTAGAACTTTGATAGTCACACCATTGATGTATGTTTTCTCCAAAACAGTCAAAAGCAACGCCAGTTTTATTCATACTTCAACATTCAACAGAACCGATCTCTGTACACCGTGGACCCATTAGCAACTTTTACAATACCCTGCTGACATAATATATCTGTAGGCTCGGGGATTCTGCCACCAGTTCCCCTGCTAGAGTCAGGCGAAAGGGTTGACGTTGGCCCGTGCGAATGACACACGAACCACACCCGAGCGAACCAATAAAATATCCGTGCATTGAATACTGATGCCATATCCGATCTTGTGTGCCTGCAATTTATCTCGAGGTTCTTGGCAAAATCTAATGAAGGATCTGTAATGTAATTGATCCAGATTTGGCATCTCAACTTCAGTCACTTTCACACTGACATGGCGTGGTTTCCCTCTGTCTTTGCTACAAATATTTTCATCGCAACTGCTCTGACGAGCTTTTCCCTGGTGTATTCAATACTTGTATTTAAGCGCTCTACTAGATTGGAATGTAGGTCCCACCCGTTTACTGTTGAAACAGATAAATACAACAGATATTCCTACTCCAACAGTTTCTTTATTCGCGCTTCCCATCTGTTGAATTCCCATCTGTTGAACTCCCTTCCGTTTCTATGCTTCCCTGGTAACTATAATCATCAAAATTGAAATGCAACATCAATCGCTATCTTCTTGATTCCCTTTCATCTTATCTCCTTTCGTCAATTCTCCCTATACTCAGGATTTTCTCTCACTTTCACTTTCCCTGTAAGCCCATCCCCACTAGTGGGATTTTCCCTTTGTTCGGGGTGAAATGGTTCAAAATGCGTCTTCTTGTGGACCTTTTCAGATGTACTATATGTAGTGATATTCCAAGAAGCCATTTGAGTTCTGCTCCAGAACGAAGGTGACCAGTCGATTTCATTCAAGGTCGTCAACAACGAAGAGTACGAGAATCGTAACAGGAACAAGATCGTCTGTCTGAAACAGATGCAATATTAACTCGTTCTACTAATCGATAATTTTAATAATAGCATTCAACTAATAGAAGACACGAGAGCGATTCAAGGTATAGTCTTACAGTTAAAATAGGAATGATAAATTCGGGGTGTGATGTGAAGGAAAGTGGAATTTGTAGGAATGGAATATTATGAGGTTAAAGTGTCTTATTCTTCAAGTTCTGTCGAATTTTTTCCAAAGCCTGTTTTATCATCAATTTGCTGAAGCCCATTAAGTATGTCCCTCTTTCCCTCTATCCGTTTTGTGAGTATCAGATTTTCCAAGCCCTCTTTCCTCCGTCCCGGAAATTTCAACTGCCTCTTCCTGATCTTAAGTATACGTTTCGTTTTGTTTCCATTCTCTTGAAATATCGTTGCTGCTCACACGTTAGTCCCATGGTATCCTCAGCATCCTTCTGTAGAAGTACATTTCTGTTGCTTCGTGTCTCTTCTTCATATTCAAGGAGATTATCCAGCATCCAGCAGGATAGATATCACGAAAGAGTTCAATAATCTTTTCTAAGTCTCTTAATACACTTCTTAACTTTTGAAATGTATCTTTGGCCATTTTAATGTCTTTGGATCTCAGAGTTGCACTTCCCCCCCCGCCTCTGTTAGAAAGCTTTCCGGTTCTTATTTGTTTTATTAGAGGAGAGGTGGATGTTTGAATTCTAAGAGGCAGCATGGCGGGGGTGGATGTAGGATTTCAACGGAATGCATACGCCTCGTTGGTCGAGCGTCCTTGCTGATTGTGAAAGTGTATCGACGATTAAATATTTTTGAGGATCTCTTCTGGCTTCGCACCGTTTTGGAAAACAAAACACAGATAAATGCAACCCATTACTCATAGAATACCACGCGAGTCTTTTGACCAATCGCTGACGATCCATACCCCGGTTTTCGCATTGTGTAACCCTAAGTCAAGACTGGGAATGAAAGATCGGGAACCTCCAACTTTGTTATTGCAGCAAAACGAAGGCGAAAATTCAGCGAGTACATCTTACTAGGTAAAGTCTACTAACAGGTCAGCTAAGGTGTATCAGGGTTGATGAGATTCATTGCCACATTCCTTTGGGTTGGTTGGTTAATATCCATTTCAGTCTCTGGGATAACCTGTGAAAGTGCCGCTGAGGTATGGTCAGAATTCACCCTTGAAATGAAAGTTGCCTCGAAAAGATTTCTTTTCTAAATCTTTTTTTTATACTAGTTTTCCCCTGAGCTCTATATTCAGATCTACTTTGTACTTAATTTTCTTCAACACAACTTATTCGACATCAACAGATCTCTACGCGAAGATTTAATTCTGTCTTAATGGGAGGACTGATAGGTTCTCTAACTCTAAATTGACAGCTGATTTTACAAATGACCTTCAATCCGTCGTTAATTGGAGAAATAAATGGCTACTTAAATTTAACAACTCCAGAACGAAACTGTTCTCTTTAGTCGTATCATGGAACCATTTTGCCTTCTATCAGCATAATCTTTAGGAGGGTAATTCATTGCGCATTTTCGGTCTAATATTTTACACCTGCATGAACTGGAATGTTTATATCGAAACAATTGTTGGGGTCTGCCTTTAGGAGAGATGTTTCGCCGTGTCGTTCTAGACAATTTTTTGTGATTAGAATCTATCTTAAACTTTTATTAGGTTGGTGCAAAAATAATGTCGTTTTCTCACATATGTTACTATGTGATAAAACGGCATTATTTTTGCACGAAGCTAATATCAAACTACCATTTACCCCTATATAAAATGCGCATTAAATAATACTGTCACATTTGTTCTGGTGTTTCCGCCGTGTCTACAGTTTCTTGACACATTCCAAAGAGGCATTTGCAAATATTGGTGTCTCCGCTTCAGTTATTCTCCCTCCGCCGTAACTTAAGTGCCCTGACGGTTTTTATAAATATTTATATAGTATTTTTTTTCTAATGAGAAATCCTCATTGGTAACTCAACTTTACACTTTTAAACACAGTACTAGATCGGCAGCTAGGTCTCAGCATCTTCCAGTTGAATTTTCTAAGTTCTATGCTAACAGTTTCTTCTCTCGCATTTCTCCCTTGCGGAAATATCAGGTGCCCCAAAATGATTTGCCGGTTTTTATAATGGAAATTGAAGATGCCTATTTAAAGTCTTAAATGTATTTATTCATCAAAATATGAACCATCACATCATTTAACCTTCTCCCAACGGTTCAACAACTGAGTAATGCCATTTTTATAAAAGTCCTTAGTTTTAATTTGGAAAAATTTATGCACTTCCGTTTTCAAGTCATCTTCATTATGAAATCTTCCGTTCTTCATATGATTATCTCAGCCTAAAAACAAGTGAAAATCTGTTGGGGAGAGGTTTGATGAATTTGCTGGATGAAGCATAATCTCCCACTTTAGATCTGCTATCTTGGCAAGCGTCATTTTTGAAATATCCTGAAGAAACAAAACTTGTTTTCTGTTTAGTAATGCAGGCTGTTTCTCCAACAAATTTTTCTGAACTCGTTCAAGTTGCTCGCAATATTTGTTAGCAGAAATGGTTTCTCCCGTTTTTAAAAACTCATAATGAATTCTTCATTGACATGTCCAGCAAACACACAGCAAAAGTTTTTTTTTTTTTGAATAGTAGTGCCTTTGGAAGTTTGTGGCAAAGGTTTATCCGGCGATAACCAATGATGTTTCCTCTTAGAGTTTGTATACATGATCCACTTTTCATCACATGTCATAATTCGATCAAAAATGGCTTCTTTTATTCGTCTACTGCGATGAGAAAAGCATATGGTAAGCCTCTGCAGTTTGCTGGTGTTAAGTCATATGGTAGCCATTTGCTTAATTTCCATTTCTTCTCCACCTGGAGCGAATGTAGTCTTATAGTTTCATCGCTTACATTAAACCCCGAACCTAGTTCATGATATGTTAAACCTGTATCTGATTCTATGGTTGCCTTTAAATCCTCATTGTTTAGAGATACTTGTCGTCTAATTCGAGATTCATCTTCGAGGGTTTCATTGCCACAACGAAACTTCTGAAAGCAATTACGTGCAGTTCGTTTACTTGCTGCACCTTCGCCAAAGGTTGTACATAGATTATGCTGCACTTGTACCAAGTTTAAACTCATAAAACAGACAAGCACAAATTACCAATTTTTATCAGTCAATTTGAGGACTCTGAAATGAGAAATAAAATTATATTAATTATGTAATCAAATAGTAACTGAATCATTCTACAATGTACTTGTCAATACAAGTTGCTTCCTGTTTACTTATGCTTGTTAGTAACTAAATGGCTGGGCCAGAAATAAGGATTAAAAAAAGAAATAAGTTAACTAAAAATGACAAAAAACGTTTTTGGGCACCTGACAATTTCAAGCGATTTGCTTTTCTATAAAAGATAACCATAAAAAATTTCAAATGACATATTCGTTTTAGAATCTGTCTATATTTTTGAGATGAGGTATTATGTACAGTATTTACATTAGTCGGACTATTGTCCTCATCTTTGTCGCCATATTTGTCACAACGTTTCGGCCGTTGTACGATTGGAATTTCGAACTGAACCCTTTATTTCGATCACTGGGGGAGACTGTTCTAGTTCCACGTACCATGTTTAATGGATGTCAGTTATCCACTGCCTTAGCCGGGTATTGAACTCACACTCTTTGGGTCTGTCACTGGATCTAACCAACGTCTTTATCCATTGTGCCATGTGTCCTTGAGGACAAATTAGTAGGAGATAACTGATAACTGACATCCATCAAACATGGCACGTGGAACTAGAACAGTTTACCCCAGTGATCGAAATAAAGGGTTCAGTTCGAAATTCCAACCACCTGAAGAAGGCTGGAGCGTACAACGGCCGAAACGTTGTGACAAATATGGCGACAAAGATGAGGACAATAGTCCGACTAATGTAAATACTGTATATTCGTTTAATTCAGTTTTTTTAAGCATTTCGCCCCAAGTTAAGTGGGTGCGCGACTAGCACGCAGGGGGTTACAGAGAGTGAAAGTGAGGGAAAAAGCTGTATAGAGAGGACTGAGAAAAGGATTATAAAAAGAACGAGGATCAAGGCAATAGAAGATGGCGATTGACGCTGCATTTAAATTTTAGAAGTTTGTAGTCATCAGCGAAGGAAGTAAGAGAAAGGGAGTTCCACAGTCAGGAGGTGTGAGAAAAGAAACGCCCGGAGTAGAAGTGGCGGGGTTGCATTTAACTAGTTCAACATTAAAAAGGTGGGACCTAGATACTAACGTCGTAGCACGCTTAAATACATGCAGTCATGGGAGCAAGGAAGACAGCCCATCAAAACTGTTTCCATGAAAATATTTGTAAAAAAGACAGAGGGACGCCAACTCACATCTATGAGAAATTATGCCGAGATGCCAACTATCTTTATTGTTTATTTCCTACTCACTAAATTTTTTTTTTCGATTTTTCACTCTCAGAGGCCCCTTGTTTCTTAGTGGAGTCGCCACTTTGCCTCGGACGAAATTATTAAAAGCAAATTCACATATACCTATATTTATCTTTGATATAATAGTCCGCAATTTGATGTTCTAATAATCATCCTGCTGTCATTTTAAAACTTTTCGGGAATACCGCTGCTGAAATTCCATTGCTACAGCTACACTACGTCTTTACCTGTGATGACATACATTCACCCGCGGCACAGTGGGTGAAGACAAAACCATTTTCTGTCCTGATGTTTTCTATTTTTGTCACTTCAGCTTAAAAGTAACTAATATCAAATAAGCCGTCGGCAGATTGAACATTTCGTCTATTGCATTGCGATGTCATATCTTTAGCTTTAATCTTTGGAGGAAATGATCAAAGGCTGTACGCAAAATCTAACTGATATAAGCGGACTTCATGGCTCAGATGTAATTTGGCGTTCTTTCAGGTTTCACGCCCAGGAGTCAGGCTTCTTGATACGTAAGGCATGATACGGTAAGAGGACGTTTTTATTAAATATTTGTTTGGCATAAATGTATAAACACACAGACACACACACACACACACATACAGACACACACACACACACACACACACACACACATATATATATATATATATATATATATATATATATATATACAGACATACAACCATATATATATATATATATATATATATATATATATATATATATATATAGAGAGAGAGAGAGAGGAGGGAGAGAGAGACGTACTAATAAACACACATATATATTTGTTTGCAGTATGTGTGGCAAATACATACATACACACACACACATATATATATATATATATATATATATATATATATATATATATATATATATATATATATATATATATATATATATATAATATACACTCACATGTAGGTGTGTGTAGGTTTTTGGAGTGCGTTTGTGTGTGTGTGTATGTGCTTGTTTGCATGCAAGTAGGTGTGCTGAAAAGTTTTCGCCTTAAAAAGATTTTGTGTAATAAGAACTTGGTCGGACAGTGAACTCTTCTGTACTTCACAAGATATATATATATATATATATATATATATATATATATATATATATGTATATATATATATATATATATATATATAGATAGATAGATAGATAGATAGATAGATAGATAGATAGATAGATAGATAGATAAAATACGAACATACTGAGATAGATACATGGATAGAGAGATAGATGAATTGAGAAATACAGAAATACATATATAGAGAATGATATATGAACAAACAAAAAAACTCTATTGAAATTCTATCGGATTGAGATAGATGGATATGAATAGAACATAGATAGATAGATAGATAGATAGATAGATAGATATGAATAAACACAGATATAAGAGAGTAACATAGACAGAGAAAAAGATTTAAATTGAGACATATTGATAGACAAATATATCAGAATGAATATAAATAAATGGACAGGTTGCTATAGATAGATAGCTATATATATATATATATATGAACAGACTTAGATAGATACGAACTGATTGACATAGATAGATAGATAGATAGATAGATAGATAGATAGAAAAAGAACTGAAAATAGATATGAATAGATTTAGTTAGATATTTTCCAGTTAAGTCCTTTTTTAAAGCTGATCGTATTGTGTTCATTTTGTTTAGTTCTTTTTTCGTTACAGATTTAATGTTTAGTATAGAGCTTAGAAAAAATTCGCAGTGTGAGATAGGCAAGAAGTAAGGCATGTAGCAACATCAGCATGGCAAAGGGCACTCCTTTAAAGGCAAGGAAGGGCAAAAATATTTTTAGTCAAGTGATAGCGATTGCTGTATGAGTCGTACGATTTTTGAATCAAGCACGAGCAAAGCCGGGACATGCTGCTAGTATATATATATATATATATAATTTTAGAAAATCGAGCCCACCTGTACTTCTTCTAATATGTAAAATAGATAGGTTAGTTAATAAAACAAGGTTAAACGAAAGGGTACCAATAGTATCAGCACGGTAAATATTTATTCAATATTAATTATTAACCATATGTCAGAAATGAAGCACGGAGAGAAAGGTTTTAATTTCGGAATTTTCGGTCACGGCTGGTTCCTCCATCACCGGACGGCGGAATAAACATAGAAATGGGAACTACTGACCGACAGATGTTTTTGTAGATGGTGTATTTTCTGGTGGAATTCCTACTGTTAGCAAAACCCCGATCTCCGTCTGATTCCTCGATGTCCGAACCTTTTTTTTATGAAAATAAACTTAAATTTAAAAGTTTGATCGGGGCAAAAGCGCTAAGCAGCTCCATTATTACTATTCTGTGTCGTGGAGGTAGTGCGATTATAAACATAGATGAAGAGAGTTATTGGTTTGGGAGAGGATAAGATGTCTCGCGTGTAGCAAGTTGTAGCAAAAATTGTTGGACCGTGTTGTCAAGTGTAGAAAGATGGGCTGTGGTTAAAATATGATCCGATGAAAAAAATGTGGAGGCAAAATGGAATATATAATAATAAAATATTATTAAATAAAATGAAATGAAAATAAAAATCTGAAGGAACAAAAAAGAGGATAAAAGTTTGGAAATCTATTCCAAACAAAAAAGGGGGTACAGAAAATAAAAAAAGAAAGAAAATACTGATATGAAAATCGTATACATATATAGATGCACAAGCCTATATAAGTGCACATAACACTGTGTAAAAATACACAAGACACCACACAAACACATGGATCTTAATACACGCAAAGATATAAATACACTCCTCACTCCTTACATAAGCTTATATATGAAGGAGCCTTAGTGTTAGAATCAATGATGGTTTAAAAGAGGGTGACTGGAAATTAGCCCTCGGTACAGGGCAATACTTTCATGATTGAATAGTGCTTCATAAGGGAAATTATAGGGAGTATAACATAAGAATATAGGATATGGATTTTTAAAATTTAGAGGTAAAATGTGGGTGTAGGGCTTACTCATCCGAGGAGTGGTGTTGCTGATAATGATTTTCCTTGTAGAAATTGAATTCTCTGAGTAAAACTAAATCCTTATCTAGTCCCTGTATGTGGGAATTTACTTTTAGCATATACTTCAGCTCCGATCTGGGTGTATCCTCCCGGCTACCGAACAAGACGCTAAAATCACGCATCCGACATCGTCGATGCTATGACAAGTTTGGTTGAATTGTACAAACACCGAAAAAGATGTTGCTGTCCCTAATGTTTCTCTTGTGGCTATTGAAACGTAAAAGGAACTCTGTTCCGGATTCTTCAACAAAATTCTTGCATTTGTGACAAAAAAGTAAATATAGGAGACTGGAACTGTCACAGCTTAGAGCCGGCGGTTTGAATACCACCCGAATACCGGGGTGTGTGTAAATGTTATGAGTGATGATGTGTTTTCAGAGCAGGAACCGGGGTTTGTTGCAGATGATATTACCTTATTGGGGTAATGTTTTGCGGATGTTTGATGATGTTAAACGTCTTAAGATTTTGGGAGTGTCGCCTCGCATGTATTTATCGCAAAATAATTTAATGGTCTAAACATTGAAAATCTTTAGTTAATGTCTCGCATAGTTTGTGGATGTTATAATTGAAATATAAGACCATGAGAATTCTTGAATTCTTCTTTTTAGTTACATAGTTGAGGAGAGTGTTTCTGTTATGTTTGTAAGCTTTGGTGTTAGATCAATAATTTTAATATAAGAGGTTTCAACATTAAAAACATTAAATTTCAATATTACCAACATTAAATTACTAGACAATAGAAAACTCTTTGTACCACAACACATCTACAAATGTAATGAAGGAAAATTTACAATTATGACAATATACCAGACAGACAATTATTCTTACCTAAAAATACAAGAAAAAAACTTTATAGGAAAATTTAAACAGCCCTAGACAGATCATGACTCCCTACACATAAACACACAGTATACGCACATAATGGTCGAATACATTAATCGGAACACACACACATACACAAATATCTATGGAGAAAGAATATACACATACTGGTAAAAACAAACACAATAGACAGACCACACGCACACGCACACACATACACACACGAACCCTAAACACCATAGAAAGTGTGTGTGTATGTGTGTATGTATATAATAATTCCTTATAATGAAACAATATATATGTATGGAGAAGGAATATATATATAGACACACTAGTAAAAAACACACGCACACACGATACACAAAAATGAAGATAGCTTTAGAATGATACAGCTAACATAAAATGATAAGAACAAAGAGCCCCTTCGTTCTCCCTTTCTCTGACCAATGCTAATTGTTTTATTACCCTATAAGCAAAAGAATATATTATCTACAATTCCAAGAAAATTTCGATTACTACTACACACAAAAGACAATGGTTAAACATCGGAAAACATAAGGAAAAATTAATTTCTTTAGATAATATGTGGAAATAACCATTCTTCGCCTGATGAAGATCGCAATGCTCGAAACACGTAAAATAAGGAAAATAAAGTATAATATATATTTGAAAAAACCACATTATAATCAAAAACATTTACGGCTTCTCTCTTTGTAACAACTATAAACTCTCCATTAATATATATATATATATATATATATATATATATATATATATATATATATATATATATATATATATATATATATCTGTGTATAAAGAGATTATAATGGTTCCAACGACAGCAAAGTGCATATCTTAAAAAGAAGAGAGAAACTGCAAACGTTTTTGTTTGTAATCTGGGTCTCTTAGAATATATGTATATATATATTAGGTTGGTGCAAAAATAATGTCGTTTTCTAACATAGTAACATATGTGAGAAAACGACATTATTTTTGCACCTACCTTTATATATATATATATATATATATATATATATATATATATATATATTATGCTTTATTTTCTATAATTTTGCTACACGAGTTTCCGGTCTCACGACCTTCATCAGACAAAGAGTGAATGTTTCCGCATATTATTAAGAGGAATTAATTTTTCTTATGTTTTTCGATGGTAAACATTCTCGATGTTAAACATTCTATTTTTTGAATGTTAGTGACTTAAATGTCTTCCTTGAACTGGAAGTGAGAACGTTCTTCTGCATGAAGGGTAATAAAACAATTAAGATTGGTCCGGGAAAGGGTGAGCAAAGATACATGTATTCTTATCTTTTAATGACCCCTGTGTATTCTTAGATCTATTTCCTTTTTTTTTTTGTATTGCGTGTGTTTATGTCAACATCCGTATGCATACGTATATTCCCTCTTTATACATAAATACTGTCTTATGATAATGAATTAGTATACACACACATATATATATATATATATAGAAAGAGCGTGTGTGCATACATGCGAGTGGTTTGACAACTGTATTTGGCCATTATGTGTGTATGTTGTGTGTTTTTGCGTGTTGGGTCATGGTCTATTCAGTGCTGGTTTAAATTTGTTCATGGACTTTTTTTTGTATTTGTAGGGAAGAATAATTGTCTGTTTTATATATTGGCATAATTTTAAATTCACCCTGGTTACATTTATAGATGTGTTGGGATACAAAGCGTTTTTTGTTGTCTGGTAATTTTATGTTGCTTTTGTGGAGGGAAACCCTGTTATTTAGTTGTTGGCTGATGTCTATATATGACTTCTTACATTTTGTGCATTTGTCTGCATAAATAACATATTGTGAGTTGCAGTTTAATTTTTTATTTATTATGAATGCCGTTTTGGGGGGTTTCAAAAGTGTAGGAGTTTTCTCCTATAATGATGTCACAAACCCCACATTTTTGTTGTATTTTGTGACACTCTGTATTGTGTGTTGGTTAAATTTGGATGAGATTAATATGTGTTTCTAGTTTTTTGATTGGCGTTTGCTTTTAATTATTTTGGTTGATTTTAGTATATTTTTTCAGTTTGTCATTCTTGCTAAGTAGGTCTAGATTTTTTTTATAATTTCTGCAAATAGTTCTGGATTATTCTTGTTGTATGTTGAGACATATGCTAGAGTTTGTTCGACGTTACGTTTCGTAGTTGGTCGAAAGGAAATTTTGGCGAGTTCAAAACCTCTGTTTATTAGTGTTGTGGGGGTAGCCTCGTTTTTTAGAGTTTTATATAGTTCTTCTAGGGGGGCTTTTTCGAAGGTGTTTGTCTAGATGATTTACCGCTTGTAAATACCAGGGGCTGTAACCATGGGTGTTCGGGTGATGTAATGGATAACAAGTCAGAATTGTAAACCGGTGAGCCGAGTTCAAATTTCTCTTGAGTTAGTTATATTAACTTCCGTGGAAATACCCCTGGTAAAGGTGAAATTCATCTCTTCTCCTGCCAAGTATGGATTAAATAGTAGAGAACTTGTATCAGCAAGTCTCTAAATAACCTGCAAATGGTTGATAAGGCGTAGAAAACGTTCAATTGAATCGAATCAAAACAGTTGCCTTCCTACCGTATCACGTTCAAACAACGGTTCTCGTAGGATCACCGAAGTTAAGCAATATCGAGATTATACATTACCAAGATGGTGACCGTTTGGGAACACTAGATGCCTTAAACTTGGATGTGCGGGTTAGGGTTAGTTTTGGTTTGGTTTGGTTTGGTTTGGTTTGGTTTGTTTTACGGCAGATCAACCTCAATCGGTCATTTAATACCGACAACTTTTTTTCTGGTAATATCAAAATATTACCAGAAAAAAGTCAGAATCCGTCAGAATCTATTTTTATTTAATATTTTTTTCCTTAAAATATTATTTTTTCAAAAAGTATAGCTGGCTGGTAATATTATTTTTTTCAAAAACATATTGCTGGTAATATTTTTTTTTCTTCAAAAAGTTATTTCTGGTAATAATTTTTTACAAAGTATTTCTGGTATTAAAACCTATTTTTACACTTTCATAATGCTATTTACCTGAGTTTCGGGGTTAACTATTTTCCCATCGCTCGGACCCTAACAGGTGCTACCACCCCGGGTCATGGTGGGCCTTAGAACACTAGCAAATAATAGATTTCACTCTCCTCAAAGCCTCCTCATCAGAGGCATTGTTTTTGGACGTAGTTTATTGTCTTACCCTGGACGCGGATATAGTTTATCGTCATACCCAGGACGAGTTAGGGTTAGTAATGAATAACATCTCGGAATTGTAATAAGGAAAAACATGTTCCAGTTCCCTTTGGGTTCATTATATCCCATAGGAAAGTTGCGAATCGACCTCTTCTTAATTAGTAAGATTAACCATTATTGTCTAAAAAAATATTTACAATCTAAATATATGTTCTGACTTTAAGTAACCAACAAAGGGTTGATAATTCGTAAAAAACCAAATCAGTCAACAAGAACCAACATGCCGCATACACTGGGGACAATCAACATCATTCCGTTCATATTCCATTAGTAAGAATGAAGTGCCAGTTGAATATCTTCTCTCTTAGAACTTAGAACTGCTACAGACTCTTTATATGTACTTTTTCTCGATCAATAAAATCTTAACATTTTCAAGTTCTCGTTTTAGCCGTTATCTGTCTTATTGTCATAAACTTATAATTTCCTCTTCTTTTCCTCATACAACATTATTATAAAATTCTACCTTGAGTGTCTCTTGAGACTTCTGTTGCGGGAATAAGTGTAAAAAAAGAAAGAAAACACAGTCTGAAAGATTATAATGTAACGATACTATTACGAGAGAATCCATTTAAAGAAAATCTTTCCGAAATGGTTTCATTTAAATTTAAAGAAGCTCCAACACGGAAGACAATCTAAGGCATTCGAATGATAAAAAAAAAATTGCTGAAGTCCAATCATTAACAAATTCAGGCTTTTATATATTCTTGAGGATTTTAGTGCCGATATTTTTTTATCAAATTTCTAATTTGGAGCAAAATTGTTTTTCTGTCACTCCTGCTGCTTGAATAGACATTTTGATGTATAAACCTATTGCTTCTTCTAAAATAATAATAATAATAATACTAAGTTTTCTTTCATTTTAGAATTTTACCAAGAAAAAAAGGATAACAGTTTAAAAGTGATATATTAGGATGAAGCAAAGAAAAAAATAAACAACGTGATATATCTTTAAGAAGTAAATCGTTGTTTAACGACTTCAAACTGGTTTTCGTTTTGATACATTCTTCCACGTACTGAAATTTTAAACCAAACAAAAGAACTGAGAGGTGTAGGTTTTCTCCTTCCTCGATTCCTTTAATATCCAGTGAACTACATATAGAAACCGCTATAGAAGTAATAGAGCGTGGATTGAAACTGACTCTCACCAGGCAGTACTGCGTACTCAGTTTACTTATATAAACACATTAATCTTATATTAAGTGGCTGTCCTCCGTTGAAAGTATATCAAATTTCCAAACGAACGCGCGCAAATACACACACACTACTCCATTTTCTTATATATATATATATATATATATATATATATATATATATATATATATATATATATATATATATCATTATTATATATATGTGTGTGTGTGAATATATATATATATATATATATATATATATATATATTCACACACACAGATATATATATTACACATATATATATATATATATATATATATTACTAATATATATATATATATGTTTGTGTGTGAATATATATATATATATATATATATGTATATATATTCACACACACATATATATATCAGTAATATATATATGTATGTGTAAATATATATATATATATATATATATATATATAAATATATATATATATATTCACACACATATATATGTATCAGCAATATATATATGTGTGTGTGTGTATGTGAATATATATATATATATATATATATATATATATATATATATATATATATATATATATATATATATATGTATACACACGCCGTAACATATATATATATATATATATATATAAATAAAAGTGAACATAGAAGTCAACACTTAGAGGCGACAGTCTGTTTCATGCTATATGCAATCGTCAGGCCACGTGTGCTGTTATTTTTCTCGGCTATTTATATATATACGGGTTAGTGGTGCATTGTGGGTATTCTGTTATGGCTTTAATTAAATTCCCAAACCAAAACAAAACTGTTAAATAAGTGATATAAACAAATTTTTACTACGTTAATAAATAAATAAATAAATAAATAAAAAAATAAAATAAGAAACAAAAATAAAAACAAGCAATATAATTTGACCTAAATAGATAAACAAACGACTTCCGGTGAAATAACCGCCATAACAGAATACCCACAATGCACCACTAACCCGTATATATATAAATAGCCGAGAAAAATAACAGCACACGTGGCCTGACGATTGCATATAGCATGAAACAGACTGTCGCCTCTAAGTGTTGACTTCTATGTTCACTTTTATATTTACACACGCTCTATCTCTGATATTGAGCACTTTATTCCATAAATATAGCACACCTTAAGACTATATTTCTTTATATATATATATATATATATATATATATATATATATATATATATATATATATATATATATATATGAAGAAATATTGTTTTAAGGTGTGTTATATTTATGGGATAAAGTGCTCACATATAAGAGATAGAGTGTATGTAAATATAAATATAAATGTGAACATTGAAGACAACACTCAGAGGCGACAGGCTGTTTCATGCTGGAAGCAATCGTCAGGGTGGCCTGATGAATGCGTCCAACATGAAACTGCGGAGCGCAATATATATATATATATATATATATATATATATATAGAGAGAGAGAGAGAGAGAGAGAAGAAAGAAAGAGAGAAAGAGATAGAGAGAGTAATAAATACATATATATCTACGTTTGTACTGCAATTTAATATTTCATGTTTACACAAATCGTCAGGCTCAAATGTCATTTTTTTAACGTGTGGCTAAGGCTGTTATATTTACATTATCAAAGAATGTCGCGAATGAATTTTTGTACGTCTCCATTCCTATAAATCTTCATACATACATTCAGTTGATAGTAAAAATAAGATCATCCTTGATAATATCTAAAAGTATAGCAGAAACAGCTCGGCCATACAGAGCATTCAAATAATTTATACATAAACCATACGCAGAAAAAAAAAACAGAAAATTATAAGAACACAAGGAATATTAAATAAAAAATATAATCCCGGTTTTACTAAGACATGTATAAAAGAGGGATTGCTGTCAAAATACACAATTATATATATATATATATATATATATATATATATATATATATATATAGAGAGAGAGAGAGAGAGAGAGAGAGAGATAGAGATAGATAGATATATAGATAGATAGATAGATAGATAGATAGATAGATAGATAGATAGATGTGAACAGACATGGATACACAGAAAGATAAGAAAAGAATCACATCGATAGATAGATAGATAGATAGATAGATAGATAGATAAATAGATGTAAAAATACATGGATAGACAGAGGTGAACAGACATAGATACATAGAAAGATAATAAAAGACTCTCATGGTTAAATAGATAGATAGATAGATAGATAGATAGAAACAGATTGAAATAGATAGATAGATAGATAGATAGATAGATAGATAGATAGATAGATAGATAGATAGATAGATAGATAGATGGTCAGTCAAAAATTAATACAGTCTCGAATTTAGTAATTATGAAATACAAGAACGGCAGATTTCAACTTCTTAATAATAGTTACGACCACATCACGTTGAAACATCAGTTCCCGTACGATCACGGAAGTTGAGCAACGTCGAGCTTGGCCGGAACCTATATAGGTGACCGCTTTGGAATACCAGCTTGGAGGCGTGATGGTGTACTGAATAATGGTTCGACTGTCAAACCTCGTTGGATTCGTTATATTGACGTAAGTGGAAACATCGCTGGCAAAGATATCAATTCACATCTCTTTCCCCCCAGCTATGGGTTTATTAGTAAGTCTTGTACCTTTAAACTATTATTATCCCCGAAAACAAAACATGCTTGAAATCTGAAAAAAAAAAAAAATAGTTCCGGACTTTGAATAATCTGCAAGGAATCAACCAATCGACATTCGTAATCGTGGAATTCCAAATTGGAACTGTTTGTTTGGCATTTATATGTTGCCAGTCAGTTTCATTCAAAAGAAAAATCAATAAAAAATTGAAGCAAATAGCTGTGTTTAAAATATAACCTTTTTTTTTTTTTTTTTTTTTAATTCCTAACGATCTTTGACAGGTTAAATGAAGATGTACGATAAACAAGGACTGGTGGGGGAGGGGATGTTATCAGGATTGTGCTAGTATGTAAAACGACAAACTTACACATGAACGCAATAAACAGTCCGACAAATGGAACAAATTTTATTTATCAGAACGTAAAAACAAGAATAAACAAATCCTGGCATAAAATAAAAGAGTTTTTTTTATTTTAATATCTCCCGCTCTCTCACCTCCCCTCTCTCACTTTCTCTCACCCTTTCCCTCACTAACTCACTGACTCACTCATTCATTCACTCTCACATTCATTCTCTTTCACTGTATAATATATATATATATATATATATATATATATATATATATATATATATATATATATATATAGTAATAATATACATATATTATAATATGTATAACATATATTAAAATAATATATATAACAACATGTATATGTGTGTGTGTATATATATATATATATATATATATATATAAAATATTATAGCATCCGTATAATATTATTAGTTTGGTGCAAAAATAATGACGTAATAATGTCGTTCTTGACGTTAGAAAATACGTCAAATAACGACATTATTACGTCAGTATTTTTGCACCAGCCTAATACAAAATGCATATAAAAATTCTCACTTGAAATTTTGAACTTTAGCGTTGGGACTCGCACGTTCCGAGATTGTACAACCGTCAATAAATAGCACATTCTTAAAAAAAAACATCTTTCGGTCTACAAACAATTATTCGTCTTCAAGTTTAAAGTTTAAAGGAAAAAATTACAGCCTGATGATTGAGACATGGATCTTCGAAAGTACTTGCTTAACTTAAAATATTATACACTATAAACATCTGACAAAAGTTTTATAAATGAGGATCACATCATTCAATGGATTAACAGTATTTTAATGCATACATTATGTTCTACTAGCGAAGTGATTTCCCCATAAATCGCATTAATATTGCTGATTGATTCTATGTATGATTATTTCTTCATATATATATATATATATATATATATATATATATATATATATATATATATATATATAAATACGCAAAAATTCACTTTTCCCCACTCTGCGGTGCGCAGATAGTTTACGAGTAAAATCCCCGCCTAATATCAAATCAGTTGTGTGTCGAACTCAGGCGTGAGGCAATCGTATGTCTAGCCATACTGATGATCTGTGATACAGCGAAACAATCTCTCTGTGGATAACAAGAAATAAATAGATAGATGCATCAATATATATTTATGAAAAGATAGACAGAAATGTGCATCCCTTGGTTAAGGAATAAATAGATAGATGGCATAAAATATAACTATATGTTATTTTACTATATATATATATATATATATATATATATATATATATATATATATATATATATATATATATATCCCTCCCCTCTCTCTCTCTCTCTCACTCATTCTCTCAGCCCCTGTATAATAATATAATATATATATTGTAATAATATACATATATTATAATTTAATTATAATGTTATATATATATATATATATATAAATATATATAATGGTATCATTCATATACAATATTACACATATAATGGTGTACATATAATACATATCAAATATATAATAATAAGATATAAGACATTATATATAATATATATATATATAATCATATTATATACATAATAATATATATATATAAATATTTATATAATTTTATATAAAATATATTTGTAATAATATAATGATTTATACATGTAATACTATTCTACATGTGATATTATGTATATATAATGTTATATATATAATATATGTATATATATATATATATATATATATGTTTGTATATATATATATATATATATGTTTGTATATATATATATATATATATATATATATATATATATATATATATATATACACCCCGTAACGTAGCTTCCCTGTTCATTTACTATAAATATTTTCATGATTATTTTTCTAAAGAGCCTTTCACTTTAGTATCTCGATTTACGAATTTAATCGCATTATTTCGTTGACAGCTAGGTCTCATCATTTTACAGTTAGAATTGCTAGACGTCACCATAAGTTCTATGCTACCAGTTTTTTCTCTGACACTTCTCACTTTACTTTCGTTTCTACAGTTTAAATGCAATGTCAATCGCCATCTTCTGTTTCTTTGAATCCTGTTCTATTATTCTTTGTCTTTTATAATGATTTTTCACTGTCAGAAACCACTTGTGACTTAGAATCTTCATCGCCAATCTTGGGTAAAGCCTTTTAGAATATTCATTTAAAAGAACTAGCAATGGGTCTAATCAGATCAAATCAGACCAAACACGGAGTAAAACGGCCATGTGGGTGATGAATTCCTTATTTTCAAATGCCCAGATCATCACAGCGAGGAACCACCAAGAAGGAAATTTCGCTCTATACATCTTCTTACCCGGAAGTGTTACAGTGTGGAAAAGACTCCCTAGTGAACGTCATAACCGACCACTACAATCTTAACCTCTTCTCTTCTTTTGCAACCTTTATCTACCCTGAAAATAAGCAGCACTTGTTCTATTCTTGAAAGCACCTTTCCTATCTCTTGACTGAGTAGATGGTAGGGAAAACGCGAGCGACAATGATGCAGCAAGCCGCCGCCAACCACATCTATTTACTGCGTCACGTAACTGCGTCTGAGAGTCCATCCTGATCCATTTATGACGCTGCCCATCCAGCTTTTAGACTGCTTCCCTATAGCTCTACTCCCTTTCAAGATACCTTGAAGGACCGTCTTGGGTAGACTGTTGTGACGTATGACATCTCAAGGCTCCAACAAATTTCTCCTCTTTACTGTTGCCAATAAGTGCTCCTGGGCGGCTGACAGTTGTGTTACTTGGCCCTGTACAAAGTCATTTGCCTTGTGTTCTCTCTTAAATTTACCTAATTTAATAAGCATCTACTTTGAGAGCATTTTGGGGATTTGCCTCAAAGTCAAATCCCCGCCGATAACATAGATTGTAACAATAACACAATAAACAAATTTTATCAACCAACTGCACCCAAACTAGAATGGAAGAAAATACTTCGGACTAAAGTGTACATCTCTTACAAAAGATCAAAACAGGTAACCTCATCATCACCGGTAATGATAACACTCAAAACATTCGAGTCCACCCCACCAATGTTTTCAACGTATTATCATCCCCACTGTATAAATATATCCACATACTGTTGTTTAAACCGAAAATGCATATGTTGAACACACAACTATTCCTCTATCTCAGTAGTTAACCTGCCATAACAAAGATCAGAGGGCTATCGGCATCAATAAACTCTCTAATTATGTGAGTACTCTCAAACAAATACCCTCAAAATTCAAAAATTAAACCTTAGCAGTAATGTCTAAAAAATGCATATCTAGAGAAAACACGCCACGCTGTGGAAAGCACGTGTTTAAATATATTCAGTGACATTACATTGTCAAGAAAAAATATCACGAGAGAAACACGTGTTCATGACATGTGACAAATGAGACAAATCCTAATGCTGAGGCTTAAAGTAGGTGATTGAGGAAAATAAGACATCAGCATAAATGTTGACCTGCAATTTCAACATTATCTCAAAAGTATTAGGACAATATTCACTCGACAAAATTTACGCTCAAGGTGATAAATCAAACGGCCGTGTTCGAATACCAGTCGAATTCAAAACCATTACGTGGTAAATATTGTAATCTATCTCTTCTTCCCCAAACTATGGGTAAATAACAGAAAAAAGATTAGCGTCTATAAACTTGGTTGCAGAAAGTCTAGGAGAAGTACAACACTGAACGCAAAAAGTTTGCTTGGTTTACACTTCCGGGTAAGAAGATGTATAGAGCGGAATTTCCTCCTTGGTGGTTCCTCGCTGTGATGACCTGGGCATTTGAAAATAAGGAATTCATCACACACATGGCCGTTTTACTCCGTGATCTGATCTGATTAGACCCATTGCGAGTTCTTTTAAATGAATATTCTAAAAGGCTTTACCCAAGATTGGCGATGAAGATTCTAACTTACAAGTGGTGACATTATGTGCATCAGTTGTCTATTCAGTTCTTCCGAAAAGTGCATCTGATTCTGCGCAAGGCTTAACACTATAATCAAATAATATATGCGGATAATTTAGCTCTTGGGTCCTCAACTTCAACAGCTGGATACTCATAAACTAAATTCTAAAACCCCTTTACAAGTTTAATCTAAAGTCCCTCTACAAGCGTAATATAAATCTGGGCAACAACTAGCTATTAGATTTCTTCATATGTAGGTAAAAAAATCCCAACTGATTTTTTATTTCGCTTCTTGTTGAAAATGAAGACGTGCATTTTTTCTCATCATGCATACATTTCGCTAAAAGGGCTTTATTATCAATATGATTATTTTTGTTGTTTTCTTATCTCTCCATTTTTTCACCAGCCTTTTATATATATATATATATATATATATATATATATATATATATATATATATATATATATAGTCGCGCTGAGGAGCTGTGATAGAGGGAAACACTACTGTCTGTGAATGACATAATTTAGCTCTTGAAAATGTATTTTGAATTGAGCACTGTTGAGAGATAACCTGATTCTAAAAACAAATGTCACCTTAGTAAATGCGAAGCTCTTCAGTAAAATGAATGGAGCACTATGGCTGCTTGGCGTTTGTTTACGTTTGTAAAAACAATACGCTAGTTTTGGATGATTGGCTCAGTGGTAGAAGCTCTGACTGACACGAAATCGATTGGGTTTCGATACGGGCTTGAGGCAATCGGTTGTCTAGTCGCACTGAGGAGCTGTGATACAGTGAAACAGTACTGTCTGCGAATGACATATATATATATATATGTCTGTGTGTGTGTGTGTGTGAAAAGTGTGTGTATATAAATATATATATATTATAAAAACAAAAATACTAAGGAACCCCGGATTATGCACCCAACGTGTTCTTTTCTATTTTCTGCATACCTGCACAAGGATATATATATATATATATATATATATATATATATATATATATATATATATATATATATATATATATATATATATATATATATATATATATATATATATATATTATATGCGCGGTACTCATTAGAAAGCGCTAAATAACAAAGATAGAGCTAACATATTTGGTTGGATAGATATGAGTTTGTGACCCTGCGTGAAACCCAGGGTCACAAACTCACATCTATCCAACCAAATATATATATATATATATATATATATATGGCACTCCGCTTAAATTCAAAGAGTTTAGGTACCACAGAGAAGCGCTTCTTCGAACAATTCCCATTCAATTATTTATAGACAAAGACGGAGAGAGGCAACCTTACTGCGGCGGGAATGTGACTGATCATGGTAAATAGCACAGGCAATGGAACATATGTGGCTGCAATATTTTAAGCATGAACGAATAGTAAACTTATAGATATGTATGATAGATTTTGAAGATAAACATTGCCTCGCAAGACACAATAAACCAAATTTCTTCGAAGCTAACTTAGTAATGGATTCAATATAGGATATAATATAGATTTGAATTAAATTCCTTTCTCTTGTCACTAGAGTGAGTTTTCTAAATGGCCTGAGAGTCGTGAAATTAACGGTTGATTTGAGATATTTACGACAAGAAATCCTCTCATTCAATATTTTCATAATTTGGGAGGAAATCAATGGAACAACATTCAGTTTGAGTTTGCCGAAGGAAACATTTCTTTACACCTAATTTAAGCGAATCTTTATAGTTGCGGGGTTTCTCCTTTCTCTAGTTCCTGTAATGTGAAAGGTACAGGTTGATTATTCTACGGGATTCGCTGAAGGATATTATGAAATCGCCAGCTCGGAATTCCTTATGCTTTGAGGGAAGCGGATTGATGTGCTTGTCTTCCCACCTTTGGGAAAAGCGAATTAATTGGAAGAAATGAAGGTATTGAAATTGCCGAAATACCCTCCAACACCGGACGCGACTCGAAGTGAGTCTCTGGACGTCGATTCATACTTCCCCTAACAAAGCTATTAACAAAATCCGTATTTAAATAGAGAGATCCGATGTTTCGTTTTAAATTTGTTTACGTTAATCTATCAATCAATCACAAAGTAAATAACACAACCAGTGGAAAATTAGGGTTTCCTGATCTCATTTTACACACTTATTTATCTAGTCAGGTAACTATAACAGTCTAATCATATCTATCTATCTATCTATCTATCTATCTATCTATCTATCTATCTAGCTATCTATCTATCTATCTCAGTCTGTTCCTATCTATCTATCTATCTATCTATCTATCTATCTATCTATCTAACCATGGGATTCTTTTTTTATCTTTCTGTGTATCTATCTCTGTTCACATCTATCTATCCAGGTATGTTTACGTCTATCTATCCATGTATTTTTACATCTATCTATCTATCTATCTATCTATCTATCTATCTATCTATCTATCTATCTATCTATCTCAGTCTGTTCATATCTATCTATCTATCTATCTATCTATCTATCTAACCATGGGATTCTTTTTTTATCTTTCTGTGTATCTATCTCTGTTCACATCTATCTATCCAGGTATGTTTACGTCTATCTATCCATGTATTTTTAGATCTATCTATCTATCTATCTATCTATCTATCTATCTCAGTCTGTTCATATCTATCTATCTATCTATCTATCTATCTAACCATGGGATTCTTTTTTTATCTTTCTGTGTATCTATCTCTGTTCACATCTATCTATCCAGGTATGTTTACGTTTATCTATCCATGTATTTTTACATCTATCTATCTATCTATCTATCTATCTATCTATCTATCTCAGTCTGTTCATATCTATCTATCTATCTATCTATCTATCTATCTATCTATCTAACCATGGGATTCTTTTTTTATCTTTCTGTGTATCTATCTCTGTTCACATCTATCTATCCAGGTATGTTTACGTCTATCTATCCATGTATTTTTACATCTATCTATCTATCTATCTATCTATCTATTTATCTATCTATCTATCTATCTATCTCAGTCTGTTCATATCTATCTATCTATCTATCTATCTATCTATCTATCTATCTATCTATCTATCTATCTGTGTGACTGTCTGTTGAGTTCTATCTATCTATCTATCTATCTATATATCTATCTATCTAACCATGGGTTTCTTTTCTTATCTTCCTGTGTATATATCTCTGTTGACATCTATCTATCCAGGTATGTTTATATCTATCTATCTATCTATCTATCTATCTATCTATCTATCTATCTATCTATGTGACTGTCTGTTTACATCTATCTATCTATCTATCTATCTATCTGTGTGACTGTCTGGTGACATCTATACATCTATCTATCTATCGATCTATGGGAGTCTTTTTAGAATCTTTCCATATTTCTATTTATCTATCTATCATTTGTACAACAGAGATTTTAAATCATGGCGTTAATTTTTAGCGTCCCTTTTTGAATATGGTATTGTGGTATATGTAGGAGTAACAGGTGAAGGGTGAATTCTTTTGGTGAATATTTATTTCGAAATAAAGGGTTCAGTTCGAAAATCCAACCACCAGAAGAAAGCCGGAGCGTACAACGGCCGAAACGTTGTGATAAATATGGCGACAAAGATGAGGAAAATAGTCCGAATAATGTAAATACTGTACATAATATCTCATCTTAGAAATATAGACAGACTCTGAAGACATATCAATTAATACATTTCCGAGACAATATATTAAAAGCATACTTAAATCAATATAAATACAAAAGAATTGTTCAGAAAGCAGTTACGGTTCGAGTGAGATATTAGAGAAAATATTTTATATACATTCAAAATACCTATATGGATACAATTCATTTAACTTCCTCCGTGCAAAGAAACGTTTACTGAGATTGAAGAAGCAATTAAATCCATCGGTGTTTGTTCACTATGGAAAATGGGTGGTAAATTATGTAAATTCACGTCATTCATAATCTGCAGTGGCTGTGGCAATAACAGCAGGAGTTTTCCATGACTATGTTAATTATACTTCGTAATTCTACATAAAATGATTACACGCATGCACACACACACACACACACACATATATATATATATATATATATATATATATATATATATATATAACAAAAGTTTATGTTGCAACCATATTAAACACACGAATTCATTCACCAGCTCAATCACTAAATCTACTTTCAAAATCTTCCACGATTCTAACTGTAGAAGTCATAACATAATTTACCTCCTACAATGCACACTATGCCAGATACAATATGTAGGAAAATATGAATGGCCCTTTCACTACAGAATTAATAATTATCGCAATCGAATTAAGTCGACTCCCCATGAAAAATTATTACCTGTAGAACAACAATTCCGCCTGGAAAAACACGATTTCAAAACTGCCAAATGCAGTATAATTGAGAGAATAGAAAAGTTCAGAGCAGATAACATTAGAATGATTTTAGAGTCCTATGAAAATAAGTGCATACACCGTCTAAAAACAAAATATCCAGCCGGGCTAAACCATAAATTTAATAATATAGCTAGTACTAATATATAACTCAACAAATCAAAACCTACCCACATTTCTCACCCACACAAGACAGACATGCTTACGGAAGTGTTGAGGCCTCACACTTATAGACACACCCTCACGAATATACACACTTACACACATCATACTCACTCACTCCCTAAGAACCAAATAACACACACACAAACACTAAACAGAGGCACATCCCCTCACCAAGTCCAATAAAACTGTCAAACTGACCAAGGGAATTCAGGGAAGCATAGATCCATCCAGCTCTTATTTCAAATAACAACTTAAAAGAAACTGTTTGGCCAACACAAGGAATGTTAAAAGATTCATGTTAAAAAGATAAAAAATAAAAAAACAAATGAAAACTACAGACAAAAGTTCATTTTCTCCATCAAGACATTCATTTCTGTAGTTTAGTGCTAGCGGCAAGCAGAAATATTTCTCCTCCCGATGATGGCCATTTTGGTCGAAACTGGTCGAGGAATCTAAATGGAATAATAATAAAAAAACGAAAGAATATTAATCTACAACCCAGTGTGTCTGGAGATTTTAATTTTTTAATATTTTTTATTCTTCAATATATATATATATATATATATATATATATATATATATATATATATATATATATATGCAAGTATATGATTGGTGTATATGGAATGAATTCCAATAACCAACAATTACTATTCTTAAAAGAGTGCTCAATTCAATGTAGAGCAGATATAGTTGTAAACATAATAGCGATTAAATTTTGATTTTGAAATTAGCAGTTTTTAATTTTAATATTAAATTTTATCATATAATTTAGTAATTATTGGTTAGAATAAATTCTTATTTAATACTACCCATATTTTAAACATCTGAATAGATATTATAACATGACTTCGTGGTCAAGCTTTTTGAATTTTCCTATACTTGTATTTTGATTGGTCCATCTAGCTTTTGTAACAACGTTTTCCCCTTGCGAAGGATTGTTAATTAATTTGAAACTTTTAAAACCATTTATTTTACATTCAACATCATCACTTGATAAGACACCGAGGGTGTTGAAACAAAATGGCTATTTTTGTAGTGATTTTATAACATATTTATGTTATAAATTTTTTTTTAAATAAATAATTATATATATATATATATATATATATATATATATATATATATTATTGTTTCAAGCCAAAACTACTATTAAGCAGGGCAGACAATAAAAGAACAAGAATTAAGAAGATAATGATTGACGTTCCTCTTAATTTTTTGAAGATCAACGTTGACTGGAGAGCAAGAAGCTGGCATATAGTTCCACATGCGGGAAGTGCGTGAAAAGAAACTCTTAGCATAGAACTTTCGGTGACATCTAGCCATTGTATCTGTAAAAATATAAGACATTGTCAACGTATCAAAATATGAAAGCTCATTCGAACAATTACCATGGAAATACTTATAAAAAAAGACACAGGGGCGCCTGGTTATGTCGGTGAGAAACGTGATATCGAGATGCCATGTTATGACCAACAACACTGCAGATTTTTTATATTTTATTAAGAAAATCTAAGCATATTGCGGCAATGGCAGAAACACAGCGACGTTGTGTAATGTTTAGCAAGCATGTTTCGTTTGAACAATTACGACTGAGTAGTGAGTTCAATCCTCACTGGGTACACCATACTTTAGGCCCCTCGCCCCATCTATGCTAGACCTAGAAAAACACGACAGCAGGAGCAATAGACCAGAGCAGACAAAAATATTAAGGGTTTGGATGAATAGTCAACGATTTCCTGTAAGATGACTAAGAGACTCGAGACGACGGAGATGTAATTCCACAGAAGGATGGTAAGGGTATCAAGTGTGAGCAACGATGAGGCCTTATGAGGATGCAAACAAGGAGGAGGCTTATACTTAACATCAGGAAGAGGCATTTGAAGAAACATAATGCGGAAGGAGGGCCTGGAGAATCTGATACTCACAGGTCGAATAGAAGGAAAGAGAGACAAAGAAAAACAACGCGTGACATACATGGCGGATTTAAGCAAGTGAATGACAGAGCGTGGTCTGGGGAAGGAAGCAGATGGAAGGAACTTGTTGAGAGTTGCAAGGGATAAAGGAAGGCGGAGAGCCATGATCGCCTACGTCCTGAAAAGACATGGCACGTAAAAAGAAAGAAAGATTGCAGTTTGTCTGAGCCATGGAAACATCTGTTCTTCTTTACGGCAGCGAATGTTGGAAGATTTCCTCAAAGATGAAGAAGAGACTGGAGGCGACAGAGATGTGTTTCTACAGAAGGATGCTGAGAATATCTTAGACCGAGCGTGTGAGAGAGGTTGCAAATAAAGAGGAGGCTTATACTTAACATCAGGAAGAGGCATTTGACGTCTCTGGGACACATAATAAGGAAGGATGGCCAGGAGAATCTGACACTCATGGGTCGGAGAAAGAGAGAGAGAGAAGGGAAAACAAAGCGTGGTGATATACCTGGAGAGCTTAAGCAATTGGATGACAGAATGTGGTCTGGTTGCGGTCGGAGAGGGGAGGAATTTGTTGAGAGATGCAAGGGATAGAGGGAGGTGAAGAGACAGGATCGCCTACGTCTTGAAAGAACACGGCACAAAGAAAGAAAGAAAGAAAGAAAGAATACTGAACATAAATATGTGCCAAATTTATGGGCTTTTAAATGAAAAAAATATTTAATATCTATGGATGATAAAAAAAAAATCAATAAAATCGGGAGCATTAGCCTCTTTTCTTGTTGATATGAGTTTGATAAAGAATAATTGTTCAGCTTACTAATCTGCATTAACTTTCTTTTATTTTTAAGTACCATTTTGCACTGGCTTCCTGCAGACGGTCATTAGACATAGTATTGCACAAGGATAGTTTCACTAAATAGACTATAATTACAGCCTTTTAAATGTCGAAAAATCATCCGCTGACTTTGATATAATTAGATATGATTCACTGCTTTGCTGCATTCTAATTGCAATAAAATTACGCTGAGGTTTAAATTACCGATATTTTCAGGTTTGTGGTTTGTTTTCTGAAAGATGTTTGGCAAACATGGAGAAAAGAAACATATTTTTCATTATTTAACAAAGTTTTATTTCGAGCATTTGCAGACTTCCCTATAACTGGGTGAAGCACAAAGCAATATCTATTTTGTAAATTTCTTTATCATTTTTCAATAACCTATATAAAGTTAATACATATTAGTAAGATGAACAATTCTTCTTTATCGATTCATATGAGCAAAAACAGAGACGAATGCACCGGATTTTATTGAACTTGAAGAAAGTTTTTTTTTTTTTTTTTTTTTTGTAACATTCATAGATATTAAACATTTATTTCATTTAAAAGATCATACATTTTGAACATATTTATGCTTACTATTCTTCTTACTTTTCTTTGTGCCGTGTCCTTTCAGGACGTAGGCGATCATGGCTTTTCACGTCCCTCTTATCCCTTGCATCTCCCAACAAATTCCTCCCCTCTCCTACCGCAACCAGACTACGTTGTCATCCAATTGCTTAAGCCCGCCAGGTATTTCACGCGTTGTTTTCCCTTGTCTCTCTTTCTCTTTATTCGACCCGTGAGTGTCAGATTCTCCAGGCCCTCCTTCCTCATTATATAACTTTCTTTATGATTTTTCAACAACCTATATATATATATATATATATATATATATATATATATATATATATATATATTGTTATGGTCCAAGTTAGGATCAAGGAAGAACGACACGAACACAAGAGTAGAAATAACGAAGGTATGTTACACGAAATAATAATACAAGATGTGGAAGGTGTTAGTATGACTGTCAGTCTGGTTTGGAGTGAACTACTATCGGCTCGACTCGATTCGTCCCTCTCTCTTGAGAGGTGTAGTATACATAGTGTTAGGAAGAGTTCCTTCTGTATTTATAGTTAAGGACCCATGACACACATATATATATATATATATATATATATATATATATATATATATATATATATATATATATAAAATAGATTTAAATAGAATGGACTTCAATATTTTACCTTGAGAGGAACCTTTCGCCAACATTTTTTCAAGAGGTTAACGTTGGCGATCAGCATGAAACAAATCAAAGACACATTAGTATATAACGAATGAGGTCGAATAATTGGAACACGATTAAAATACATTTTACTAGGTGCATAACATGTACCAATAAGACCAATATTATCTATGGTAGGATCTGTGCAGCATGAGTTGACCAAATGGTTGACTGAACTGTTCCACCCGGTATCTGATTTTTTTCTCAGACAACAATATGTCTGACTCTTTCTGGTTTTCAAATTTCATTACAAATTTAGAAATTGAATCGGAAAATAAAATGATGATGTCTATTGACATCACCAGCCAGTATATCAATATGCCTACTCATGAGACCGTTAATATATATGCTGATACTCGTTATAGCGCTAATTTGGGCCTGGCTAGCATTCCTGAAAACTTGATTTTGACATTGTATGAGTCTGCTAACAGAAAGTGTTGATTTCAGTTTCACCGATATTATATATGCCCAGACAGATGGTGTTGCAATGGGCAATCCTTTAAGTCCCATACTGGCTAATATTTTCGTAGGTTTTTATGAGGGACTTTTGTTTGAGAAATTCAGTAAGCCCTACGGTACGTTGTTGACACCTTTTCTATTTTTGATTCTTTTGGAGATGCCACTAACTTTTTTGCGGAACTCGGTTTTCTCCATCCATCCCTTCAGGCTACTATGGAGGTTGAGCGTGATGGTACTTTGCGCTTTGTAGATGTTCTCGTAGCACGAAAGGATGGTGTTTTTGACACCAGTATCTTTCGTATACCCATTTTTGCAGGCTTGTACACAAGTTGGATCTCTTTTGTTCTGTAAGGCCCGCAGAATTGGTCTAGTTTCCACCCCGGATCATCGCGCTTTGATGATTTGTTCTCTTAGATTGTTAAACGGAAAACTTGCAAGGATACAAAAATTCTTTGAATAGTTATCCTACTAATATCATTAAACTCGATATTGCTAGAAAAATTAGACCGTTAAAAGAACCAGTGGTTATAGGACTTCGCCAGTGCCCAATATACCTGAAGTTACCTTGGTTAGGCAGGAAGAGCCAGTGGCTTGCTGACTGAATTTCGGCTTGTGTTGCATCGTGCTATAGCGCTGGCAATTTGCGTACTGTGTTCCAGACGAGATCCTCATTTTCATCCTTCAGCAAGGATCAGTTGTCCTATTTTCAGAATAGTTCAGTATTATATAAATTCAAATGCCTGTGTGAAGCGGTGTATATAGGAGGGGCCAATCAAAGGCTGGAAACGCGTATCACGTAACACGTAACTCCTTATGTGTGTTCTAGTAGTCAGAGTCGTATTAAAAGAACCACTCAAGCGGTGCACGTCTCCTCCACTGGGTAGCATTTACTGGACAATCTCGATCAGAGCCGATTATAATGACGCATTTTTTTTCCATTTTACATAGTGCTTGCTCGGTTCACCATCTCAGATTTCTTGAGGCTGTTTGCATCAAGTTTCATCAGACGAGCCTATTCAAAGCAAAAGAAACATTTTATTCGTTTCTTTCTTTTGATCGAGAGATTATGAGTAATTTTCTTCGATTTTATACACTTTTTGGAACTCCATATTTTGTTCTTAATTTATTCATAATTAAAATCTATTTTAATCGCGTTCCAATGTTTCCTCATTCGATATTTACTAATGCGCATTTGACTGTATCCGGCTGCTCGCCAATATTAACCTTTAGAAAATGCGGTTATCCGAAAGGGTCCCCTCAAGTCAAGTTATTGACTTCCATTACACACATATATATATATATATATATATATATATATATATATATATATATATATATATAAATAATAAAAAAGGCTTAAACACTAATATTCCATGGTCATAATTTATTTCATTGGAATCGTAAATACGATCCAATTCATCAGACCTACAAATGAAATAATAAATTATGACCATGGAATATAAGTGTTTAAGCGTTTTTATTATATCCTTACTCTGTCTTGGACCTTGAGTGCTACCTGGATTCTATCCTCTTGGAATTATTTTATTCCAAAAAAAAAAAATATGTATGAGCATGTATATATATTTATATATTTTGCATATGTATGTGTATATTTACTACTAATATTATATATATATATATATATATATATATATATATATATATATATATATATATATATATATATATATATGCATGTTTTCATTAAAAACAACAGACCAGTTACTACGGTTAAGCTTTTCTTCTTGTGTTCAAACAAGAACTTTCTTTTCTGGACAAAGAGTGTGTGAAAACTGTCCAAATGTTTTGTAGAAAAATTAAAATTACTCCACCCGGCAGCCAACAAGGAAAATAAAACTACTACATTCAGAAAAGACTCGTCTTCCGACTAAGAACTATAAAATATTTGAACAGTTTTTACACACCCTTTGTCCAGAAAAGAAAGCTCTTTTTCAAACACAAGAAAAAATAAATAAAAAGCTTAACCATGGTACCTTGTCTGTCGTTTTTAATGAAACATGCATAAACGAAAGGTTGCTACTGTAATATACAACTCTCAAAGATATATATATATATATATATCCATGTATAGGATTGCTGTATACAGATTAAACCACTTGATAAGACACCATTTTGAAACATAATGTCTATTATTGTAGTGATTTTCTAAAGTATTCAATGTTATAATTTCCGAATAAATTTATATATATATATATATATATATATATATATATATATATATATATATATATATATATCTTTAAAGTTGGCACAAAAGTAGTTGTTTTGCATTTTAAATAAGATAGAATTATTATACATGGTTAAAAATATGACGAATGCTTTTTTATTAGATATTTTATTATGAGAAATAGAAAAAAAAGGAATTTTGAGCTCGTCAAGATATCGTACTTTAGTCTTGATTACTGCAGCTCAAATGTTTGCCATTTAAAGTTCCTCAAATATCGCGATCCCGCATCGCGTGACCTATCAGTATCGCCGGTGCATCATATGTGCTGCAGCCGCAGTAGAAGTGGTTTTTCTTAGACAAGATAACCTGATGGAACCCAACCTCTTCTATGCCGGCTTAAATTCAGAGTTTTCCTTCTTCTAGAACGGTTGCCACCCAGTGTGTCTTGCTATTTACCCATTGTTGGGGGAATATTATGAAGATTTATAACCCTCGCAATGGTATTAGCACGTAAGTTAATGTATGCTACTGGAATTCAATCTCGACTCTCCATTCTGAACAGCCATGCATTAACGTGCCTCGCAAAGTATAAGTTTCCAAATTGATTCCATTCTATTTTCAATGTGTGTGTAATAGATCTTTCATTTTTCCCAATCTTTTGTCAAGTTCATCTCCTGCCAATTCTGGGGTGGCTTCTAACCATTAAACTGTAGTGTATATATATATATATATATATATATATATATATATATATATATATATATATATATTAAGAAATGGACAAAGTCCGTCAATTTATTTATTAAACAGATTTTTATGTTTAACGTTCTTTTTATAGATACAAGTATTTAAGTAAATGCTCTGTTTATAATAAATAGTATTAAATAACATTTATCGGCCTGAATGTCCGAGAAATTTTCATAGAAAAGGACAAATATTTTCTATGAAAATTTCTCGGACATTCAGGCCGGTAAATGTTATTTAATACTGTTTATTATAAACAGAGCATTTACTTAAATACTTGTACTTGTATCTATAAAAAGAACGTTAAACATAAAAATGTCTTTAATATATATATATATATATATATATATATATATATATATATATATATTCCAACCACCTGCATTCAATAATAAAGCAGGTCTCGCAATCAATTACCCGGAGGTTATCTAACAATTCTTCCAGTGAAACCATATTCACCGAAGCCAAGAAAAAATTATGAAACAGCTGTAAAAGATAGTGGATATTCGTCTACACTCGCAGACACACACAGTATAAAAATTTAAGAAAAATTGCATAAACCTGCAACAATAAATCCCAAAATGTCAAATTCTGCCTAGAAGAGAAAATATCTATAATTACCTTCCCAGACAAACACAGATTAGTAAATGAGCGACCAAAATAATCTTAAACTGCAGACAAGAAAACACATTTTCCGACGGTTCTTAAAAATCGAAAAGTAAAAGCGAGAGAAAAAAATAATTAAATAAATATAAAAAAAGGAAAAATTAAAAGAAACAAACTAAAATAAATAAATAAACAAATTAAATAAATGGAAATTAAATTAATAAACTACGAAAGCACAAATAAACAAAAGTAAATGTAACAAATCAACAAAGAATATTATAATAAAGTAAACAAATAAAGAAAGAAGAAAAAATAATATAAAATAGCCACAAATAACTACCTTCAGATCCACCATTTTTTTTACTGTATAATCTCTAAGAATCATTTAAATCGCCACGACGCCTAGCCAATAACAGTTACGATAACAGTTACGATAATACAATAGATCATGTATTCATAATGTACCGTTGAAGAGTATATATACATAGTTGAGCCAAAACATAACACACAAGTCCTGAAGATTACGTTTAAGGATGAAACAGACCGTCGCCGCTGTGGGTTGACCTTAATGTCCACATTTATATTTACATGGGCACAATCTCTGAGATTGAAAACTTAAACACATTAATATAGCATACCTAAAGCTATATTTTTATCACACACACACACACACACACATATATATATATATATATATATATATATATATATATATATATATATATATATATATATATAAAAGTGTACATAGAAGTCAACACTTAGAGATGACAGTCTGTTTCATGCTATATCCAATCGTCGATTGCATATTGCATGAAACAGACTGTCGCCTCTAAGTGTTGACTTCTATGTTCACTTTTATATTTACACTCGCTCTATCTCTGAAATTGATCACTTTATTCCATAAATATAGCACACCTTGAGACTATATTTCTTCATATATATATATATATATATATATATATAAGATCTAAGATATTTTTATATAGTACTCAATATTAAAAATATTAAAATAATATTAAAAAAGTAAGATTTAAACAAGAAAATAACACTCATAAATTGACACAGCTAAGTACATAATAGTACATACCAACTCAATAACGACTCGCGTGAAACAGTATTTATCTAAACTATATATAAACAACGTATTCTATATCAATAAAATATTTAAGCAATAACAAACAAAATAATATAAACGGTAAACCTAAAGAGAGAATTTGCAAAACTGATATATTTAAATATTAGGTTGGTGCAAAAATAATGTCGTTTTCTCACATATCTTACTATGTGAGAAAACGACATTATTTTTGCAACAATCTAATACCAATTTTCTCCCGACTTTGAAGTTTCTTGGTTAAATTTCCAGTCTTCAGAGGTTGTAGTTTTAAACAGTATTTACATTTTTTTTTTCAATTTGTTCCGCGTCTTATTCAATCCGCTTTTTTACTCCGTTTTGAACATTTGTGTATTCATGATTTAATGTTCTTTTACACGCGCACCTTCAAGAAATTTTGCATTTTCCACTGACCTGCAGTTCCGATTACTTAACACTTCCAAGTATAATATAGGAAAAATCGGCAAGGCTATAGTAGTTCGAGCCTGCAGATACCCTAATAAGGCCACAGGGTTCAACCAATGGAAGAATACAAAGGATGCTATCAATTGGTTCTCTAAAATAAAAATGAGAAAAGGAATGCACCTTCATGCAATTCGAAAATTCAGATTTTTACCTGTCGATTAAAGATCTGTAAATGGCAGCTTTCTTCCTGGCCAAGTATTATTGTACCATCACCGACCAAGAAATTAACATCATGAAACAAGCCCAGAAACTCATCCTATACCACGACAGTTCTATAGGGACCAAAAAAAGACAACCTAAAATTCTCTATAGCGATGGGAGCTTTCGATTCTACAGAAGCTTGTGAATTGGTTGGCATATTGTTACTGTGGAGACTTAGGTATACTCTCGATAGCACGAACAATTTCGTCTACAGAGACGACGGAGTTATCCTCCTACGTAACACCAACCAACAACAAACATCAAATTCTTCAAGGATCATGGACTAAATATCGCCATGTCAAGGTGATCAACGTTCTGGACACTACTTTCGACCTATGCAAAGGAATATACAAGCCTTATATTAAAGAGCTTTATAGCCATCAACACATTAGCAAAGAATTCATCCTACCACCAGGAATTTTAAACAATTTACACAAATTTGCTCCAGCACAGACTCTCAACTAACTCAAGCAACAAATTTATTTTTGACAATTATAAAAATAATTATGTAGATGCACCAGAAAATTAAACACTAATTTAAACTAGAATACATAAACATTAGTAAGAATGCCAAAAATAAACATAAAAACAGAAAACGCAAGATAATTTGGTTTAACCTACTATTTAAAAAATGTCCAAAACAATATAGGTAAAAATTTTCCTTAATTTAACCGGCAAACATTTCAGCCACATACAATTGTTAAAATAAAATTACAACTAGAACTACATTAAGATTAACTACAGCAGCACAAAAAATGTGGTAATGTATATAGCATAGCATAATAATATAACATTAAATAAATATTGAAACAAATCCAATAACAATATTATCAGACAAAATGTGTAATTGTCGAAAAAAAAGTACATGTCCGCTTAATCATAAATGTATGAATAAAACGCGTTATTTATAAGGCTGGCATTAAACATAAATGGCAAGATTAAGTTTTATTTTGGTTTGACTGCAAACCACAGGAAAACAAGGCATTACCATCATAAAATGACTCTTATCAACAAACAATATTCAAATGTCACAGCAATTTTACTGGGAAATTAAAATGGATATGTACACATCGGTAGTAAAATGGAATTTGGTCGCCAAAACCACACCCTTTTCCCGCTGAGGTGACCAATGTAACCGGTGTTTGCTGGAAAAAAAATTAATTCTCAAAAATATTAATGATCCTAACCTGCTGAGCAAACGTAATGCGCTCATGATAGCTGGCATCCATTAAAAAAAATAGCATGTTGATGACTATTCATTTTATTCTGAGTACTTTCGACTTTAGCACAAGGTCATCATCAGGGTATTGTTTTTTCTAAGACAAAAATTGTTGTGTTCATCATTTTTTAAGACAAAATTCTTGTGTTCATCAATTTTGTCTTAGGAAACAATTTCACAATAGTCCGACTAATGTAAATACTGTACATAATACCTCATCTCCGAAATATAGACAGACTCCGAAACAATTTTTTATCTTAGAAAAAAGACCCTGTTGACGACATTGTGCATCAACACTGTAATGTTTTGTTTACATCAGATTATGGACAAAAGTGGTTTAACAGAAGTTTTTCCCACTTTAGATTCTACCGTCAGCAGAGACCTTCGGGCAAAGAACAAGAACTTATGCTATCCACCAACTTGCGTCCAATGATTAGACGCCGCCTTTCATAATGGGTCATCACCCTGACAAACTTCACTCCATTATTCAAAAGATCACGTGAAACGTGAAAGCTTACAATTATATCACGCAGAAACAACGATTTTCGTATGCTCAAAGCAACGTGGACCTTGGTCAGTATCCAGATGGTTGATCAATTGGTAATACCAGATACTGTATCCTTGTACGTACGTTTGGTGTAATGAATAATTACTAAGAATAACAAATCAAAGAAACCGGTTTCGAATAACAGTCTTGTTCATTATCTTCGCTTACGTGCAAATTCTCTTTCCCAACGGAATTTGCACGTAATCCAACATAACGAACCCGACTGTTATGAAACCACTCCTACTCACCCAACTATGGGTTATTAGTAGAACTTGTACCAGTAAATAATTTATTATCTTCAAAAAATATTAGCAACGTAACAAATATTTTGACGTTAATTGCAAATATTGATAAGCCGTAAAATATCAAATCTGCTGTAATTTTTCCGTTGTCAATTATTCTGTTGTCAATCCCATCTTATCGAACAAGGGTTCGGAAGGCTTTACAGAATAATCACGTATGATCAATGAATTTAAGGGACATCGAGGGTTGCCAGTACCTAGATATGTATCCGCTTGGAAATAAAAAGTGCTGTATGCTTGGAGGTGCCGGTTCTCTAAATGACAACAGCTCGTAATTGTTAATCAGCAAGTGAAATACAAATTCCCGCCTGGTTTGTAATTCACTTCTGCGAAAATAGTCATGGGAAATTTATGAATCCATCTCTTCTTCCCCCAGCTATGGGTTAATTAGTTAGACGTTATCGACCAATATTATATTAAAAAAAATCTTACAATCTAAGAATATTTTCTAGCTGCATATTGCAGCTATTCTTTTTCTATTGGCTTGTTTTCATTGGCTTCATCAGCCATATTTTTTGTAATTTGACTAGATCAAGTAGACGCACACTCTGACATACACATTGAACTACGGAACCAAAATCTTTATAACTATAGTATCCTTCGATCGTGAGTGGCTCTTGTAGTGTGTAAACTTAGAAAAAAAGTTATGTTTATATACTGTATATAAATATTTTAAGAAAAAATGTAGCTATTGCTAGTAAACGTAAAACTGTTTATTTGTTGTTCCTGACAACAAAACAACAAAATATCTGTATATATCATTACAAGCGCGATTATCACTGCCGGTGGTGTAATTCAGACGTTTATCAACCTTTTTTTAGCTTATATGTAGCTGAACGGCTATAGCAAACCTGGCTTAATGACGTTTCCTCATAGGATGCAAGTTCAATTCTTGCAGGAGAACTCATATTTTTTTTTTCGAAATTTCAAATGAGCAGACCGAAATTGGATTATCGCTGTTGCATATGGACAGGAGATGCCAAATCCTCACTTACTTAACAGATTTCAAAAAACCCTTAAGCGGCCTTGTGGGTGTTGAATGTTTCAACGCTTCAACTCCTTTTCCATAGATGAAACGTTGTTATCCCATCGCTACTCCATTACTAATTTACTAATGGGAGATGTTCGGTCTAACTATATTCTTTGGTTCTTCCTCTCTAGACCTTTCCATTCCTCATTCCCATTTTATCCTATAAGCGAGGAAAAAGTTTTATTCAACATCTTCCCCAGAAATATTACATTGTGAAACAGACCTCTCAACGGATGCTACAATCTCTACCCCTCCAGAATTGAGAATTTATTTGAATTTTTAAATACTAAAGGTGACTGGAAAGCATAGATCTGGAAGAGAATGGTGTATAGCCCCTTCATACTGGGAGGTCTTGGGCGTCGGCGTCAGTTCGATAATAAATTTGCATTCTTCTCTCGCCGACGGTGATCTTTAGTTGTTTTGAGTCCAGAACTTAAAGACAATGAATTTTAAGTTAAATATTTTATTAAGAATGATGTCGAAATGTTCTACCTATCCAGTTGTGGCCGTTCTCCCTCACTGGGGAGCCGTTTCAGACATGAAAGAAAACATGTCTACATTATCAGACGGTTAGGATTCGACTCCCTTAAAAACCTTTCGATATCTATCATTCCCAGGCTAGCTAAGCCAATCAAAGTCGACTTCCTTATTTTGGCTTGTATCTGACCCCGAAAGTCACACTCCGGAATTCGCAGTTGTATTGTCTGTTAAACTATTATTTACTAAGTGTTCCACAATAGAGAATTTCGTATAACGGCTTCCCAAACTGTATTAAATATAGCCGCTCTTCACAAATAAGAAAAAGGCATTTTTTTTAAAACATATTGCGGCAACATTTCGCCAGTTGCCTCTGCTTTGTATCTTGAGATTGTTGATAAAATCCAACGATGAATCTGTAACACAATCGGTCCTGACATGGCATTTCGTCTTCAGCCACTTCCCTACAGTTTTAACGTAGCTTCACGCTGGCTTTCCTATAAATATTTCCATGGTATTTTTTTCTGATGATCTTTCCTCTTGGCTACCTCATCTTTACGAATTTAAGCGTAGTACTAGATTGGCAGTTAAGTCCCATAATTTAAGTATTGAAAATGCTAGTTGTAGCTGTAAGTAGTATGCTAATAGTTTATTCTGATGAACTTCCCACTTGTGAATCTCGATTTCCGCTTCGTACTTGCCTGTCAACGATGATCTTAAAATAATTAGATGCAGTGTCAATCGGCAAATTTCGTCTCCTTTTTTATTGTCGGATGTGTTTCTTTACTCTCAATAACCACTTGCATCTCAGTGTCTTTTATTATCTTACTTGGACGGAAATGATTGAATGAATAATATTAATAAATAAATACATTTTTTCTTCATTATCTACTCGGCCGGAAGGCTGAAAAGTCTAGCCGGCTGCCCACCTAATCAGGCTTCATTCTAAAATAGTCGAGCAGGAGCCATCCGTTAGATCCATCGTGGTATAGAGATTGGCAGCAGGGCTGTAGACGAAAGCTGCAGTGAGATGGCAGTTAAAGAGAATTAGAATAGAACTAAATGGCAGGGATGGTTTCCCAAATATCACTATGCCAAAAAAAAGAGCCAAGTAAACTAAGAAACAGTATTTGCGTTCTCGTTCCGCGAGGAACGAATAGTTTACCTCTCGTTTCTTTGCTGGACATACACCGGGTCGCTTCGAGGTCTTGTTCGCATCGACGTAGACGGGATTAGAAACTTAACACTGGTTGAATGTAGCTAGTCGGTGAAAGACAAAACTTTGTCTGTGCTGCCATGTTTCTAGTGGAATCATAATCGTTAATTAAAAACCATCATATGATGTGTTAGTCTGTTGTAATTGTCTTTTATTGTGTTTTCTTTTTTCATTTTATTTACAGCTCCATTTCTATTATCGTCCTTCGAATAGACAAATTAGTTAATACAAATATATAACTCTATTAATATTTATCGTGTATCAAATTCCTGTATTTTTTATTTGATAACCCCCCACCGCCTAGTAACACTAATTTAATATTTATGATTATAAAAATTCCGCACAATAATATTATTTTATCATCTGTAATTTTTTTTTTTTTGTCTTTAGAATTTAATTTTTCTTCTCTTCCGTATATTATTTTAGTTCCTGTATATTTTACGGATAAAATAATCTATATCCGATAAAAGGTACCCTTAACTCATCATGGTAGAAATTAACAACCGAATTCTTTTCCGTATCGCTTTGTCAGATCAACGAGTAAAAATGGTTTTCAGCGAATAAAAATCATGGACAGGGGGCTACAAGATCAATTAAGGGCTGCAAAATTACAGTAACGACATAACCTGAGGTCTTTGCAAACTAAAGTGAACATGTAACTCGACAAGAAATTAACAAAAGCTACATCAAACGAAAGGTGAGGAAGGAACCGAAACGCACCGACCTAAAATATTGGAAAGAGTGATAACAATTACTGGAAGTGAGAAAACCTATTTCTATGAAAATTATTTCAATAGAAAGATTTTATGAAAAGAATTAGCCGTCAGTACAACTTGTGGTTAGGTAAATGATTGCCGACTATTTCCTTATCAGGAAACTGCTATAATAACGTAATAATGTCGTTTTTTGACGTTAAAAATACGTCAAAAAACGACATTATTACGTCATTATTTTGCACCAGCCTAATAATAATGCAATTACAATATGTTGTTTATTCTGTAACCATTGGGCTTTATCTGTATACGAGATAGCTGGCAACTTGCAAAAAAGGAAAAAAAAAAAAGCAGATAACATTAAAATGGAAACTAAGTTTTTTGTTCCTCCCAAAAGAACTAATTCCGTCTAAAATAATAAGCATTGAACAGTAGATGTTTAGGATGTGGCACTACTTAGAAGTCTGTGATTTTAAGACGCTCACGCAATGAACACAACACAGGTGATCCACTCTCTGTTGATTCTTCCATTTCCGGTATGCCAGCAGCTTTGGACGACTTTCTTCCGCTAAAAAAATCTCAGAATGATATTAAGAAAATACCGTCGTGCCTTGCGAGAAACCGGAAATTCATTTTATATTTTGTAACTACGTGTCAGAAATATGAAAACAGCAAATTTTTTTTCTCGATATTTTTGTTACTACTGATTTATAAATAGAGACGTTGTCTGATAATGTTTTTCTTATCGTAATAATTAGAGAGATAGTTCCATGTATTGAATCACTTCATGGATTTTCTTGAGAATCGGCGTTTATTTTCATATCATTATTTTCCGAATATCGCGAGCTAATTAATTTATTTAATGAAACATTTTTTATTATGAAGTGAACCAAAAAAAAAAAAATGTATCCTTTACAGAGTAAACTCGGTTTTATCCTGAACTTTAAAAAAAAATGTCGCACGAATTTAATGATCATTAATAACAACGAAGATTTAGAATTTAATTATTTCTTAGCAAAGTTTGGTCTGTTTATTACCATTAAAGAGCGGAAATATTTACCATTTCTCATCGGGAACCATGGCTGTGTTATAAATAATCAAGAGTGATCTCCCCTTGTTTTGTTAATCTCCTCTCCTATTTCTGTTTTCTGTGACTAGAAAAAGAACACAAAACGCGAACATTGTATTGCTCGTTGAACAAAGATTTATTAAAGGCTACACCTGCGTATTTTTGTCATTTGCAACTGTTCAACCAGCGATAGAATCAAATCATTGTTAACTATACAAACTAATATATGTTAAATACATAAACAAATATATTTTAGCCGTATAAAGCAATATTTGTTTATATAAAACAACTTATATTAGATGTACAAGTATACCTCACCCGATATCGTTAATTGGAACCACGGGTCACAATTGACAACGAAAAAAACGCTTTATGTCGAAATAATCATACTATAAACTGCAAATAAGCACTCCACATTGACTATATTTATGATATGTAATTACAGTATCCGGAACAGAATAATAATTCCCACCTTATCTTCCAGCGATATAGTCTTACGCGTAGCATTAACATTTGAATTGGCACTTTTCTTCGGAGCCATGAGAAAATTGTATGCTAAATCACAATTAAAATGTAATTGTGATAGAAACAAATCTGAATTCAAAATCGATGTTGGAACGGAAAACAACACGCGAGTGGCTGTCGGAAGGAATTTGAAGTAAGAACATTTGCTGAACATATTTTATTATGCTATTTTTTTTTTGATGATTATCTGATATATACATATATATATATATATATATATATATATATATATATATATATATATATATATATATATATATATATATATATATTAAAGAAAAAACAGACCACTTTAAGGGTGTATGGTTCCATTATAATAATTTATTTCACCAGAGCCCTTTTAAAGGACTCTGGGTCATCACATAGCACTTCCAAAAGATGAAACTTTTTAAATTCATTTTGTTGAACATCTTTTGTAATAGTTTATTTTCCTAAAATTTTTGTCTATTAGTTTAAGGAAGTATATATATATATATATATATATATATATATATATATATATATATATATATATATATATATATATATATATATATATATAATGGCCGACAAATATTCGAGTAAAATAACCTGAGGCGAGTTTTATTTTTTTATATATTTAATAAAAGCCGACGTATCATTGAAAATAATCTAACTTGAAAAGACTTAAGCCGAGGTAACATGTATGTAATATCTATCTATCTATCTATCTATATATATATATATATATATATATATATATATATATATATATATATATATATATATATCCACACACAAGTATGAAGTGGTTCACGTCTGGGAAATTAGGTCGTCAGATGTAACGTAATATGTGGTTGCGGTAATTGTCTGACAGCTATGACTGGATTCTCTTGTTTGTGTGGCATGGTGCAGAATCCTTTTGCCAAACATAGGGTTTTCCAGTACCAACCCTCTGGACCCAGGGCTGCATTACCTTCTCGAACCTCTTGATATAGGTCTCCGTGTTGAGTTTGAGGCAATGTAGAAAGACGAATGGAGGCATAATGTCACCATTACTAATGATCACTCCGAACACCTTCGTAAGCACAATTAGACTCAGCCAACTCTTTCCGAATCCTTTTTCTATCCTCTGAAATGCTCGTATTGAACCTTCCGGCGTGAAGGCTAAGTAGTAAACGTTTTCAAATTTCTGGACGAGTGATTTCCGTCACAGTGCTATTTTTCTCGCCCAACTGACTCTACCATTCTGTGCACTCAACAAAATTGAAATGCGCGAAATTAAAAATTCACCCTGCCGACCCTTTACCCATCGCACCCTGTATACACAAAAGCACACACATTAATAACACAATCGATTTATCCCTCTTTCACTCAAAGCTCACATAACAAAGACTTTTAAGACGTCTTTTAAGACGGACCTCATATAAACGATTATATTTTACCAATATAAATGAATACATTTTAGATTCAGGAACAAATTCATTTCACTTACATGAAGACATATATTTTATATAAACAAATATTTTCATATATAAACCAATAATTATTAGTTATATAAAAGTATGAAACTTAATCATTTTATTCTTTGTCGTTTTATTTAATAATACATTAAAATATAAACAACTCTATTCTAGTTACATAAATAAATGAATCTTAGCTATATAAACAAAAGCAGATAAATACACATGTGTGAAAGCAATTGCATTCACTTAATGTTAGAAAAGCGTGATCTACACGGAAAGGATATCCGGGTTAATTCTCAATCAGTTTCGGAAAAAAATGACCGGGGAACATCGCCAGAACAGATTTGAGTTCATCAGTATAGAGATAATAATGGCATAAATAAGTTTTCTCAATGGATCTACTGAAGTTGAGGAGAAACCTACCATGATATTTTTATTTTTGTTTTAAAACAATTCACCCTAAGCAAGACGGGAGTGTCACTAGCACGCAAGGGGTTACAGAGGATTGAGAGCAAGAGTAAAGTGGGTTTTTTGAGGAAAGGGTACAGAGAATGACGGGGAACAAGCTCATTGCACTTGAATATTTGATGATTATAGTCATTGGGAAAGCAAGTAAGCGGAAGAGATTTCCACAGGCGGGAAGTGCGAGAGAAGCTGTTTGAGAAAAAGAGACGGTTACATTTAACAGTTTTGACATTGAACGGGTGGGATCGAGATGCCAGCCTGTTAGCTCGCTTAAATTGGTGAATTTATCCTTAACAGCACACGCTGCTCAGATCTTATGTCAATAACAAATTTAGGAAGAAATCTAAAAGACCTATAGAAAAAGAATACTGATGAAAACAAGAAAATTCTTCTTTGTAAGAAAACACAACGCATGGTGGTGAGAAAAAGGGGCAGCCTAAGATTTGAGTTATTTGGGAACAGCAAAATTAAACAAGTGCGGATTTCGAAATGACTGAAGAGTATAATAAATCGCGGAAAGACTGATGTAGAACTTCTAGTGCGCATGAAAATAACGAAAATTATTTTTTTTCTTAGACATTTCACCTCAAGAAAGGTGATAACGCCCCTGAGATACAAGATGTTACTTAGAGTGAAAGAGAATGAAAAAGTTTTAAGTGGGCGATAGGACAATAAAAGAAAAGCTTTCCTGAAGATTAAACTTAAACTTTTGAAGATTGTAAGTGACAAAAAGATTTTGAGGAGCGTGAAACCACCTCTTCATTGCTGGTGTCCCCAGGTCCAACCTCACCCTGGGTGGTAGCACCTCTTAGTGTTCCAACTATATATACATAGTTTACCCCAAACTGGAGTCAAAACACAATGAAAGTGTAAAAGTAGGTTTTAATACTAGCAATACATTTTTGTATAAAATTATTACCAGCAATGAATTTTTTACAAAACATATTATCAGCAATATATTATTACCAGCAATACCTTTTTGGAAAAAAAAAATATTACCAGCAATATATCTTTGAAGGAAAACTATTACTAGCAATATATTTTTGAACAAAAATATTACCAGCAATAAAAACCTTGTTGCCATTAAATAACCCATTGAGAGACCAACATTACGGTGCTTGGGAAATTAAAGACGAGGTACCAGGTCAGAATCACTGACACTGCACGCTCTTCTTTTGATTTCGTTGAGAATCTTGAGGTATGTTAACCGCAGTACCAGCCCAGATGTGAAAGCAATCTCCAATGCACAGATGAAGGATCGTTTTATAAAAGTGCAAGACAGATTCTGGCGAGAATAATTGCCTGGGTCGATACTGCGAACCAACATTGCCAACGGATGACCTCGCAATTCAATATAATCACTCCACTTTAGATTAAGTAGAAAAATGAAGGACACATTTAAGACCGCTGTCTATGCATTCCTGTATGACGGTAAATGCCCAATTTCCTCACAGATCAAGGAAACTCTTGGAGTGAGAGATGTAATGCTATGTGAACAATAAGCAGTGAATATAAAATAAGAAAGATTTAAGGAAAATAGCAATTATAAAGACATTGTTGATAATAGGAGACAGCGTAGTTATTAGGTCGGTGCAAAAATAATGACGTAATAATGTCGTTTTTTGACGTTAAAAATACGTCAAAAAACGACATTATTACGTCATTATTTTTGCACCAACCTAATAATTCCAGCAAATTCTATACCTTCTTTAATTACGTTTCTTATAGATACCAGAGTGAGTGGTAAATTAAAAGTCCAGTTGTATGCTCTATAATACCATTCGCGCATAGATGTGATTTTGTAAGCATTTCACCATAAGCAAGTCGGGAGTGCCACTAGTACGCAAGAGTCTAGCTGCGACCTGTTTTAGCTAAACAGTCGAATTCTCTGCCTTCGGGCAGAGAGGAACCCGGACGAGGCTCCGCCGAAGGGCAGAGGCTCGTTCAGGGAGGTAGACTGATCTTGAACCCGTTTATGCGTGTTCAAAAAGGGAATATTTTTGGCCGAGCCTACGGGCTCGGAGAGTCCACGTTAAACCGGCCTTGTGCCACATACAACCCTCGTGGTGGGGTAGCTAAATATACTAGTACGCAAGAGTCTACAGAGAGTAAAATTAAGAGAAAAGTCTGGGTATAGTGAGGATTATCGAAAGTATAAAATGAAGAACAGGGATCAAGACATCATAAGATGTCGATTGACATTCCACTTTAAATTTTGGAAATTATAATTATCACGGAAAAAAGTATGAGGAAGAGATTTCCACTGAAGATTTTGGAGTAGAAAATGCGGTTAGATTTAACAGTTTCGACAGTAAAAATGTGGGATAGAGATGCCAACCTTGTAGCACGCTTATATTCATGCAGTCGAGGGACCAGTGAAAATAAATCGACAAGGCAGATGCCGTGAAAATATTTCTAGAAAAAACAGAGGGAAACCACATCACGTCGGTGAGAAAGTGACTGGAGTCGAGACCGCAAGTCAGGACCGATCACCTTGCATATCATTTTTTGGATTTTGTCGAGAACCTCGAGATGACCAGCGAGGGCACCAGGCCATATATAGAAACAGTATTCCAAGCAGGGACGAATGGCAGATTTGATGATGTGAAGGATGGACTCAGAGGAGTAAAACCTTCTGGCGTGCTACAGAGAACGAACATTCCTTGCGGTAAATGCAGCATGTTATAGATTTGATGCGTTTAGCACCAAACAAGTCCACAAATTCTAGGAACAACACAAATCGAAACTATATTCTTCTCTCAGTTGGAATTACTAAAGGTACACCATCCGTTGTGATCCATTGCTCCAGGTTTCTGCTGAAATGTCCATCATTGCGAACGCTGCAGGCAAGCTACTAAAACGATCCACTGTTGTTAGCAAATAGCTGAATCCATTAGCATTTGGAAGACGCCCAACAATGTCAATGTTCAAGTTAGTAAATCTTTATCTGGTTTGTGGAAATATACCGGTAGTCATTTCGTATGTCTATTGATCTTCTGTTTCTGACATGTATTACAGATTTGCATTCATTGTTGAATATCCCTACACATATCCGGTCAAAAGAAAACGATGGCTGATGAGTTTGGCTGCAGCTCCTCTGCCTGGAGGTAATTAAACCGTGAAAGTGATGGCACATTTTTCTACGTAATAATGGTGATGTATAAGGTCGGGGTTGACCTTTCGTCAAATCACTAGAAATAGTTTTATCTCCGAAAAGAACGGTTAATTCACGTAACTGAAGAGATGCATCACTCTGAACGTTTAACAGAGTGGAATCTTTCTTTTCTTCTCTTCGGCAACTCCCTCGTAACTTAGCAGATTTGAATCAACTGTTGCAATGACCTCACAGACGAAAGAAAGCTGCTGGTGTGAGAAATGTAATACTATTAGATTGGTGCAAAAATAATGCCGTTTTCTCACATCGTAACACATGTGAGAAAACGACATTATTTTTGCACCAACCTTATATAATGAAAAAAAATCGAAGCGTGTAATAACGAACTCGCTTTAAGAAGAACAGTATTAGGTTGGTGCAAAAATAATGACGTAATGATGTCGTTTTTTGACGTATTTTTTAACGTTCAAAACGACATTATTACGTCATTATTTTTGCACCAACCTAATAGTTATTAAAAAAAATATTGTTGATAACAGACAGCTTAGTTATTTGGGACAGACGTGGAAAAATGGCTTGGAGATTATAACACTCGGAAGACATATCTAACTTATGAGAAATTGTAACGAGGAATAGAAATAGGATAGAGGGCGAAATATCTGAAAAGAAGCATGTATTACGAGAAGCTGAAGAGGTCCAGGATGGCCTACTTCATGAAGGTACGTCGTATATAAAGTGAGATCTTGTAGCTATAGGAGCCCAATATGCCAAATTTGTAATTTTGTAATAAGAGATTAAATAAGATTATTTTTTTCGCTTTTTTTTTTTTTTTTTTTTTGCAACCTAGAAAAGGTTACTGAATGAAGAATAACCAAAACGAGATTTGGAAATAAAATGGTAGTCTTTAAAGCATCAACAAAATACAATACTCCCCAGCGGCTTCAAGTAGTTAAACCACTACTAGTGATGGGCTACTTAGAGAGCATATTACGATATTTACCTGCCTCCCCACGAGGTAGGATGCGGCACAAGGCCAAATTTAATGTGGGGGATTTCGAAGCCCGTGGTCTTGGGCAAAAACTGCCAGCGTAGACAGCATATTGCCCCCACTTACAATTGCGTCCAACGTATTTATGACGATTGGGGCGTAAACATTAGTGTTTATAGGAAAAGTATATAACAGTTTTCATTATTGAAATCAGAAAAATATCGAAGTTTAAAAACAAGACATATTTCTCATTTGTCAAATTTACGTTCAAGCTGCTTACTGTTGAATAGGGCCACATTAACAGGGGATAGATTGGTGACTTTCTAAGTGTAGCTTAGAAGTAGCACGGGGCCATAAGTATGGGACGCCCGATGAGGATCGAACTCACTATTTAGTAGGCACTGATCTAGCGAGACAAGCTTGTTAACCATTACACCACGTCGAAGTGCCTTAATCGAGTTTTGATTGACTGATAATTACAAATGTCTTCGACCCTAACTAGATGTTCCATTTAAAACACGATATTAATTCATTTTAAATTTGGAGTGAGGTCCGTAAGATGTTTATCTGTCTGTCAGTCAGTCAGAGCGAGCGAGTCAGTTAGTCGAGTCAGAGGCAGTCCGAAACAGAGTCGCGTTCAGAAAATTACTACTAAACTTGATTGTTCGTACTAACACTTTTCTACCTCTCTGTATATATGCCTGTTTGTAATATATATGTGTTATTTCATATCCGTATTCGAGTTCTTCTGTATTGGTTCTAAGTTGGACTATCAACGTGGTACAAGGAACCGGACCATGACAGTTTTAAAATGCGACCATTAGTACTGAACAAAACGTAAACATATGAAAGCGAATTTATGCATTCCCTTCTTGAGAATGTATATATACAGTGGCAATAAAGTCGCTATACTTTTACTTAGACTAAAAAAGTATTAAAGCGTGTGGTTCGCTGTTTGAAAAGTCTCCTTAATATACTGCTGTTAACATTGCATTTGATATTATTAATCAGAATTAACCAAAACAATTTTAATAATAAATTTCTGAGCTGTTGATTAATAACATTGTCTTAATTGTTATTATAAGTAACTGTATAGTGATTTATTGCCACCCTGTATATGAAGTTGTAGCCTCTGACGGTCTGTTTGTTATAGAACTCTTGCTTGGGTTTTGGACTCCCATAACCACATATATTCTGAAACTACATTACCCAGGTTACTTGGATAAGTATATTTCATTTTGATCAAAGAGGGACTTCGGGGGCATCCGACCCACTGAACATTTGTTTCTCTTTGATTTAAATTTGAACAAGGGAATAACACCTATCCAAAATATAGAAGGAGAAATCATATCAGCACAATTATTTTCATCAAAAGTGTCCCACGGAGGGTGTGCATGATTTTGTTCTGTTCAAATTAAATTTAAATTTGAACAAGGGAATTACACCTACCTAAGATATAGATGGAGAAAGCCAGAAGATGGAAGTCACATCTGAAAGATCAAAATGAGACAATATGGCCGTCAAGTTGAGCAAGAAATCTCCAATCAATGGGTAATTCCTTACAATACATATGTGTTGCGATGATTCAACTGTCATATCAATGTTGAAATGTTCTTATCAATGCATTCAATCAAGTATTGCATCAAATGCATATAAGAGGGGTCAGATAAAACTGTTTTACACTCCACCACTGAATTTTTTCCTTTGATTTAAATTAAATTTAAATTTGAACTCCTATCCAAAATATAGAAGGTGAAATCCAGAAGATGGAGGTCACATCAGCAAGATCATTTAGTAGTATTGAAATCCATTTTCTTCGCACATTATAACAATTATTTTAAATAAATCAGCATTTTCTTACAAAAAACTGCTCGGGTAAAACATCTAGTTGATACATAAATCAGAAACTGTATTTCTGAAGTTATTGATTAACGCTCGAGTTTTCAAAGAACGACTGGATGCCTCGTTGTGGTAAAATGGTTAGCCAGGTTGATCTAGTTACTCATGATTCCTGAATAGCGATGTCGGTGATCATGGCTCTCCACACCTTCCTAACCTTTGTGGCAGTTATTAACTTCCTCCCTCTTTCTCTCTCACTTTATCTCCCTCTCTCTCTCTCCCCTCTTCAATCCATTTACTAAAGCTTGTTGGGTAGGTTACTTTGCCGCTCTTGTAACCAATACGCCGTGTGAGTGGGAGATTTACCAAGCAATCTTTCCTCATTATGTGTCGAAGACAAAATCTTTATTCACTTTATTATAATTTTATATTCATCTAACAGAAATTCTGTAGCATAAAGTATTTCGGCTCATCCGCTTGGGTGTGGCTGGAAAGGGAAGACGTTTTCATGCCTTTTATATAATATGCACGTAGTATGCTGCAACTTTGAGCATTGATTAAGGAGCGTATTTGGTATTGTGTGATGAGGAGGATTATCACCGTCTTTACCATAATTAAGGCTTGGGTCCAAATTCAGCTTAGTAAATATCTTTCTGTGTCAACTTGCGTTTTACAAAAGACCAACATCATATATCAATTTAAATGTCCTTTGGGAGATTGCATCTCTGAGAAAAGTTGTTAATAATTGGTTAGTTACTATTTCATTTTGTGACACTTGCATCCAAGATACTCTGTGAGTATCAGATTCTCCTCATTATATGTGCAAGACAATTTTATCTATTATCTTTTTCATATTTATTTAATTAAACATCTGGTGCTTGAGTCATTTCGATTTCATCCGATGAGCGGGGGAAATAGTCTTTTAAGGCAATCCATTAAAGAATCTGCAATGTAATCGGTCCTGAGTTGTCATCTCGACTTCAATCACTGTTTCATCGACGTAATGTGGCTTCTCTTTGTCTTTTCGACACATATTCTCATAGAGAGTGTTATGAGAAGCTATCTTCCATGGTGCCCAGAATACATGAACTTATGTTTGCTACTTGATTAGCATTTAGGTCCCACAGTTTTACTGTTGAAATAGTCAAATGCAACGACCACTTCTGCTCCATCAGCTTCATTTATCGCACATACTTGCTTCCCTGACAACAACAATCTTTAAAATTTTAAACGCAACGTCAATCGCCATTTTCTGTTGACTTGATCACCGTTCTTCCTTTATCCTTTCCTCGATCCCCTCTGTACCAAGTCTTTTACCTCACTTTCACTCTTTGTAACCTCATTCGTGTTAGTGGCGCTCCCGCCTTGTTTGGAGTGAAATGCTTAAAAAAGTATAAATAAGACAATATGTTGATTCAAACGAGAAAAAGATATTCATTTTCATGATTTATATATTATATGCTCGTAGGGTCTCTTTGCGTTGAGCATTGCTTAAGAGGCGTATTTGCTATTGTGTAATGAGGACTATGCTCACTGTTTTTTTTTGTGTTTTTTTTTGTGTTTTTTTTTTCATAATTGTGACATTTTGACTAAACTAATCTAAGTTTAATATACACGTTTTTTCTTGTTTTATATGAAAAAAAAATGATTAAAGATCAACTGCGACGAAGATGAACACAAACTGCGAATTGCAAATCTTAGGTACCAAAATCAAACAATTCTGTAAATTTAAATATATTGGAAATGTCTTCACAGAGGACGAAAAGAGTGACATGGAAATCCGAAGGCGTATTGGGATAGACAAGGAAGCATTCTAAGAGCTAAGCAGAGTACGAAGAAATAGAAACATTTCTTTGAAACAAGGAAAAGAGTACTAAAATGCAATGTGACATCTGTCCACTTGTATGGCAATGAGTGTTGGACGATCTCCTCAAAAATGAAGAGAGGACTTAAAGCAACAGAAATGTGGTTATACAGAAGGATGATGAGGATATCGGAGACCGAACATGTGAGTAAGGACGAAGGCTTGGAAAATATAGAAACAAAAAGGAAAAAGATATAAGAGTTTATGGTACTTTTTAGAATTTATTCATACTGTTTATATTCAGATTGCATTTGATTACGATAACCAACTTAGTTATTCATCACAACTCTTCTTTGTCAACTTGCGTTTTACAATATATTGGAAATGTCTTCACAGAGGACGAAAAGAGCGGCATGGAAATCCGAATTGTTAATATCAGGAAGAAAGAGTTGAGTTTTCTGGGTTATATAATGAGAAAGGAAGGCTTGGAAAATCTGATACTCACAATGCAGATAGACGGGAAGAGGGACAGAGAAAAATAATTCATACCATACTTATTAATCATGAGTAAATGACTAGCGGAGCAGGGATTAGCAGAAATAACAAAGGAACAACGTTTATTAAGAGCTACAAGGAAGCTGTGGTTAGCCATGATCTCCTATATCTTGACGTGACATGGTTAGTAAAAAAATAAAAATCCAGGACTTAGGCTCTCAAGTTTTTTTTTTGTTTTTTTTTTCTTTCTATTCAATCTGTATTTAGTCTTCGTCCTTTTCTGTCATCCCTTTTCACAAGATTATTTTAAGCAGGTTGTTTGCTTTCTCCCTGTGATTTTGTATGAGCTGTGAGTGTTGTTCTTTTTTCAAGCACACTTTCCAAATTATATATTCAAGAAATTCCAACAGCCTCGCTTTTATTTTGATCAGAGTCCACTTTATTTACTATTTTTCTCCAAACGTCCTCGTTGTTTATGTTCTCTTAACATTTGTCTCTTGAACAACAATCGTGTTAGCCTTACAGCACAATCACGTTGAAACACCGCTTCCCGTACGATCACCGAAGTTGAGCATGGTCATTACCTAGATGGGAGACTGCTTGGGAATACCAGGCGCTGTAAGGTTGGGTGTGCAGGTGGTGTTAAGGATAATCTCCCGGACTTGTTAATCGAAGAACCAAGTCCTAATTTCAGTTGGATTAGTTATACTTACTTACACGCAAATTCCCATAGGAAAGGTGTGAATCCAGGTCTTCTCCACCCATCTATGGGTTAACTAGTAAGACATGTATCATTAAATCATCATTATCAACATTAAATATTCTTAGAGTCCAAAGCTATATTCTGGCTTTAAATAACGTACCAAACGGTTGATAACCCATAGAAAACGCGTTAATAATCAATTAAAGCAATTAGATACTGGGATAAATGTTTTGGATTAATTTACATACTCTGGAATATAAATGTTTAGAAACTAATGTGGTCACAAAGTCATGGATCATTTTATATAATAACTGTCATATAGAATTGATCCCTCACTTAATGCCCACATGATAATATCTTATTTGTTTCTTTGTTTATCAAATTCTGATTAGGTAAAAATCCCGCATTTCTCCGGTCTCCAGCCATTGGTGTATTCGTAAAAATTGTATCAATAGAGTAATGGATAGCGGATTGGATTGAAGAATCGGATGAGCCGAGTTCGAATTCCAGTCAAGTCCGACACATTCACTTACGTTCTAATACCCTTGGGAAAGCTATGACACCTCTTCTTTTCCCTCAAAATGGGTAGACAGCAGGATTGACTAGGTTGGCTTGGATGGTAACCGGATTAGGAGAATGCAATTCTGGATTCTAAAACTGTAGCACATACTACACAACTAAAAAAAGAATCGTTCGTCTTGGCTCGATGAACCCGACTTCGTTCAAATGATGCATCCCTAAATCTTCATTATCTCGAAAAACTAAAATTCTTACGATATTTTGTGGCTTTAAATAACGTGCTAACGCTTGAGAAACCGTAGAAAACGAATCAATCCGTCACATCTGAGTTGTCTGAAATTAATTTTTATCTATGCGGAAATTGTACAGTATTTATTACCATATAGAATATTCGATATTGCATGAGGGTTGTGCCTTCTTTTGCTTATTTTTAAAGATGGCTTCAGATGTCTTAATGCTTCGATTAAGATTGTGGAAGAAATATTTTACTATTTCTACGAGACTTCGGATTTATGTGTCATTAGACTTACTACAATACCCACGTAATTAAAATTCTGTAGTTGCTTGATCTTTTACTATTATAGCGAATAACTTTCTACCTTTTGCCCGTTGACACGTACATCTAAAAAGAATCTCGTCATCAATCAATATTTAGAAAGTTTGTCTTAAAAAATGTTAGTTTGTTCCTCAGTTGACGGTCTTTAATTTTAACCTTATACCAAACTTCGTAAGTAAGTATATTAATACACTAGATGCTGCCTGTAAGTATCATTGGGATAAAATAAAACAAGATTTGTAAATAACAACTATACTGCATATGCGCCGGTTTGGCTGGCCTAAGAGACGAACAATCGGTAATGAGATTTCGAACTCTGGAGAATGCTTCTTGGTGGGAAAAGGCATGAATCCGCTTCTCCTGTAGCTATCAATAATTAATAGTGCAGTTACTTCCCTAAGGACCAGTAAAGAGCATATGGAAATTGCAGCCCAATTCCTTGATCTGGTTTGGGTCCTATACTCCACTAGGCGATTGCTTTAAAGATGCACTCCGAGAGTTAAAAAAAAATAAAAATATGCTCCAAAATATAACCTTGGTTCAAAAGAATTGATCTGCTAAAAGGTAATTAAGATAATGCAATTCTTCAAATTGTTCTGGTGAGAGGTTAGGGGAGATAAGTCAATTCTCAAAATGGATTTCATAAGAGCTTGAATGGGGTAATTCAAGAGGTTTAGTAAGATAACACAATTCAGAAGATTGTTCCATGTGAAACAGGAAAGGAAATTTAACCATCAAGGAATTGTTTTAACGGAGGACCAAAGGCGGATTAAAATAACGAAAGAGATCTTTCAGAAGTTAAAGCAATGTATGAAGAAACAGGTAAACATTATTACAGACAAAGAAAGGGGTGTGGAAGTAATAAGTTAGTAAACCTACTAGAGTTTGGTTAGTAGACAGAACAAAGTTTGGAATATATAGTAAAATTAACATTGTTTGTAGAAAAATAGGAAAGATACGAAGTCCTCAAGTGTCATGATTGTCGACCTCCTGAAGAGATAACAAACGTAAAACATGAGTGTTAGAGAGATAAAAAATATTTAAAAAAAAACATGAGCTAGGTGTAGACTGCTGATAAATCAATTCACAAAATTGTTTAGACAAGAGATTAAGAAGAATAATTTAGAAAATTGACCTGACCAGTGGCTGAAGACAACACGAATAATTTCACAGGATTGGAACTGTAGGGTTTTTTTAAACATATATTGTACGTGGACCCCCCCCCACACACACATACATATATATATATATATATATATATATATATATATATATATATATATATATATATATATATATATTGTAAGTATTTGTGTGTTTTAGACTTTTAAAACAAAATGCCTGGCCGCGTACACAATTCCGGAAAATCTTAGTTGAAAAAACAATTATACTTAAACATGAAAACAATAAACAAAAACTAAAAATTCTTGAAGCTATATACATACCTAACCTAACCTGAACAAAATAAACTATGAAATCTACACAAAATTCCTCTAATTTGTAACAGAAACCATTGGTTTATACCACCGGCTTCCCATAATTAATACTTCTCGTTTTCACTCTTGCGTGGTCATGTGTGACGTTACGAGCTGTAATAGGATTTTAGCTTCCGCGTCTCGAATACACGAGTTTGTTGTTGCTTTGAAATTTTTCATGCAACAAAAACAGACTATCATTATTGTTTTGTCCGTGTACTGTCTAATATATTGAAATTTAATTGTCATCTTTGATAATGGCTTATGTAAGCCGAAAGCTTAGATAGGATTAAAACATGTATCAATATGGTGATTTCCTTTCGTCTTTCAATGATAATTTTATTAGGCTTATCAGGCAATATGAAAGGAACCTACTTAAAATAAGTAGACAGAACTTGTCTATATTATTTAACGAAACATGCATCAATATATATATATATATATATATATATATATATATATATATATATATATATATGTTGCGATGGATAAATTTCGTCTAAATTGCGAAAAAATGAAAACAACATTGATTTCTCATTTTAACAGATATATTTATCAAAATTACACAAAAATATCTTCAAATACTAAAGAGTAAATTTATTCAATACAATCGCCATTGGGTTCAACTACGGCAACAAGAGGAGTTCGCAATCTCCTGCGTCCATTCTGCTTTGGTGAATGCTGACATAATACTTGCCTTCTGTTCACCTTTGGAGTTTTGTTCGTCACACGCTCATCTGCTACCCATGCATAATAATCAAGCGAGTTGCAGTCTGGCGGTCAGCTGGCCAGATGTTAGGGATGATGTAGTCGCAGAAATTGTCTGTCAGCCATGACTGGGTTCTCCTGCTTGTATGACACGGTGAAGTGTCCTGTTGTTCTTGCAGCACCCATATTCTTGTCCCAAAGCAGCACTGCTTCCACAAGGCACTTGATGTAGGCTTGCGTGTTGAGTCTAAGGCCTTTCTCAACATATTCGGGGGTTCTTTTCTTATTAGAACAATCAGTTTTCCGAGCTGCCGTATCTTTTCCAGGTGCATTTGCGTGTAAGTCAACTAGAACCGACCTAGAATTAAAAATCAACCCTCCGATTAACATTTCATAGGTTGCAGCAACTGGTAATCTCAAGCTGTTTTCCATCTAGGTACTGACCATGCTTGACCTTGCTTAACTATGGCGATCGTACGTATCAAAATAAATTTCCTTAGAGTGGAATACAAGATAAATAGAGAAAATATCAATTTTTTGGAGATAAAATGACAAATAATTCCATTATATATATATATATATATATATATATATATATATATATATATATATATATATATATGCACGTGTTTATCGTTGCTTGGAAATCATCCATGTAAACACTAACAGACTATCATCTCTGTCTTGTCCGTATATTGCTTAATATAGTGTACAGTAATTGACATCTTTGATAATGGCTTATGCAAGCCGAAAGCTTAGATTAGATTAAAAAATATGTATCAATATTGTGATTTTCTTTCTTCGTTTAATGGTAATGTTATTAAGCTTATCAGACGTTATGAAAAGAATTTACATAAAATGAATAGACAACACTTGTCTATATTATTTAATGAAACATATATATATATATATATATATATATATATATATATATATATATATATATATATATATATATGCGTGTATTGTTTCTTAAGGAAGTAGGTGATCATGGCTCTCCATAATTTCTTTTCTTTCGTAGCTCTTAATAAATTTTGTCTGTTTGTTTTTATTTCTAAACCCTGTTCCGCCATCCACTTATACAATTTCAATAAGTCCGTTATCCGTTGTTTTACTCTCTTCCTCTTGTCTTTAGTATACCTTGTGAGTATCATCTTTTCTAGACCTTCTTTCCTCATGATGTGCCCTAGAAATTCCAATTGTCTCTTCATGATGTTAAGTATAAGTGTCCATTTTGTTTTTTTACTTTTCGTTGCCCATATGTTCGATCCATGGGACCCTCGGCATCCTTAAAAGAACTTTCCACATATTTTTATAATATTCAAGACAGATATGATAATTGGATAGTTTTTTAAATGTACGTTTGCCTTTCAAATGTCTCATGGATGTCTTCACAATATTACAAACCATTCCGTTAGAAAATATATGAAATATCTTATGCTATGTTTTTTTTAGGATTAACAAGAATATCCTTTCGAATTTACATTTACATGAGATAAAATATTTGCACATTTTTCCTCTTCTTGAATTTCTCATAAAACTGTATTGCCTCACTGCGTTTTCTTCTTCTCTATATCGTATCTTAGAAGAATCTATTACCATTGTTCATTGTGTTTGTTTAGCGGCATATCAACACCTTATGGGCCATTCAATGGCGGAATATTTGTGTGCATTAGTATTAGTTTGGTGCAAAAATAATGTCGTTTTTGACGTTAATTTTTAACATCAAAAACCGACAATATTTTTGCACCAACCTAATAATTTCTTATACGAAAATGTATTGCAAGTTAAATTTTTATTTATCTACAAAAATGAACTGCTGGCAATATTTTTGTTTATTTACAAAAATGTATTGCCTTTAATATTTTTGCTTATATACAAACATGTATTACCGGTAATATTTTTGCTTATTTACAAAATATCTATTACTGGTACTATATGTATTTATTCACAAAAATGTATTGCTGGTAATATATTTGTGTATTTATAAAAATGTATTGCCTGTAATATTTATTCGCAAAAATCTATTGTTGGTAATATTTTTATTTCTTCACAAAAAAAGTATGGGCGATGATAATATTAGGTTGGTGCAAAAATAATGACGTAATAATGTCGTTTTTTGACGTTAAAAATATGTCAAAAAACGAAATTATTAGTCATTATTTTTGCACCAACCTAATATTTGTTTATTTACAGAAACGTATTGCTGGTAATAATTTTGTTTATTTATAAATATGCATTGCTAGTAATATTTTTTATGTATTTACACAAATATATTTCTAGTAATATTTTTTACTTATTTACAAAAATCTATCACTGGTAATATTTTTGTGTATTTACAAAAAATATATTGCTGGTAATATTTTTATGCATTTAAAAGAATGTATTTCTAGTAATTTTTTTATTTAAAAAATGAATTGCTGGTAATTTTCTTTTTAACTATGAAAATATATTGCTTTCAATTTTACTATAAAAATGTAATTTATACTTTGATAGTGTTTTGGCTTCAATTTGGGGATTAACTATTTCTTCATAGATGGGACCCTATCCTGTGGTATCACCCCGAGTCAGTTTGATCTCGGAACAACTGCAATTAAGAAGTGTTTAAACGTTCTTCAAAACTCGTGATCTAAGGCCTTACTGCCGGATATATTTTATCGTCATACCCAGGACGCTAGAAGAATCTTTCATATCGTGTTTTGTACTTGAAGAAAAATCACTTTCAACATTCTTCTGAGTAGATAGTCTTTTCCAACTTGGATAATATCCATTCACTTTCGAATGAACACGCCACATTTATTTTGAATTTAATTTGTTCTCTCGACAACTTTAGTTTTCGAACTGACATTCAATCAAATGAATTATTTCGCCAGAAACGACCGTTGACAGAATCTGCAACTATAATTTGTCAAATTCAGACCATTTAGAATTTGACTGAACGTTTTCCTCGGATGTTTTTACGAGCCAATAACGATTTGCGTTTCGTCTTTTAGAGCAGATTTGCGCTGAAAAACATATTTTGTCCGATCTGCTAAACCGAGTCATCCTGACGTACTGCAGTGAAATATGATTAGGACAGAGGCAAACTACATTTCGGATTGAGTTTTTACACAAAGAGCAATAATGTTATTCTAATTGAAACTTTTGAATTTGAATCCCTGTTGTCTTGATTTTAACTCGCTGTAAAGAATGAAATAATATGCAGCGCCAATGTGACAGCTTCTAGCATGGTTAAACCAGATACCTAACTACGGCCTGTCCCTCGACTACGTGACTTTGTCAGGCTTACAGCCATATCTAATTGAAACACCGGTGCCCGTACGATCACCAAAGTTAAAACAATGCCATACCTGGTCAGTCGGAATTGATAATCGGAGAGCTCAGTTCCAGTTCCAGCTGGGTTCGTTATTATTCCCTTACGGGCAAATAACCTAGGAAAAAGCATGAATCCACATCTTCTCGTACCGTCTATAGGTGAATTAGTAAAAGTTGTATCACTAAATAATTATTATCTAAAGAAAATACTTACATTCTAAAACTATTTCTGGCTTTAAATAACCTGCAAAATGTTGATAAACTGTAGAAAGCGAATCAATGAATTGACTTTTTTATGGAGTGTTCTTAAAGTGTTGTTCAATTTGCATAAGACTTTAATCTTGCATTTCCAACATGCGCAAATATAATGAATTTATAATTTTCATGCTCGATTACAGAGTCGAAAGAAGTAATATATTAGGTTGGTGCAAAAATAATGACGTAATAATGTCGTTTTTTGACGTATTTTTTACCGTCAAAAACGACATTATTACGTCATTATTTTTGCACCAACCTAATGTATATCGGGTGTAGCAGCAAGATTGTACAAAGAGTCTGACAGTAAATGTTTCCAATTGTTAGAACCGTTGTATATGGTTAATGTTTAAAGATATCTTACTGGAATTCTTCGATGTTTTATAACAGAAGAATCGTGAGGAAATGGATCAGAAACAAAAAAAAATGACATGTCCATCATTAAATAATCATAGCTAAGGATCGGAAGCACATCTCATGAAGGATTGAAATGAAATACAAATCTCTCTCTCTCTCTCTCTCTCTCTCTCTCTATATATATATATATATATATATATATATATATATATATATATATATATATATAAAGAAAATGTCTCGATCACTGTGGCAAGAACTCACATTTGACGATACCTCTCACATCGAAGAACGTATAAGTCTCTTTACTTTTCAGTCAGACCTCGTATATGAATGAGGAACATAGAAATTCCAAAGCAACTTTACGATAGAGAGATCGCTAACGATTAGTGACTATCAGATACGCCAAAGATGTCTTGTACGGATGACCTGCGAGAATCACTGATCTTCGTAAACATCAGTACATATGACTGGGAGTTCCATGCGAATGTTCGTATTACTTGTTGGAGGAAGATTCAGTTTACTTTCAAGAGTGTTGAGAAATTTGTTGAAGTGGATCTTTCAGGCAAAGTACGATCAAAAACGCACTAGGCTGATCACATCGCGGGAAAATCTGACATTGTTGATGCTGATCGAACGGTTCCTAGCTCCGTATGAGTCCTTGGTTCATCACTTTAAGACAGAGACAATCCAAGCAGTGGAAACATCCCTCCTCATCTGCTGTAAAGAAGAACAACGTCTTTTCATCTGCAGGGAAGCGATTGCCTCAGTTTTTTTGTGATACAAAAGGAATTGTTCTTATTGAGTTCAAAAGGGCCACATCATCAATGGAGAGTGTTATACGAACTTGGTAAGGCATTTACGAAAGGTAAACTAACCAAAGGGGTATTTTTTTCGGGACAATGCTCCAGAATACATATCCTTGGTTTCAATGTTTGCCGGGCGTGACTATGGCTTTAGACCCGTTGATCACCCGCCCTATTCTCCTAATTTGATCTCCATTTGCTAACCAGCCTGAAAAACAAAGAGTTGGCTGTGAATCAGTAGCACAGTGTGAACGCTTTCATATATGATGCTGATATATATATATATATATATATATATATATATATATATATATATATATTCATGAATCAACAAGATGTTTTTTGTATGAATGATTCATGAATTTATAAATTATAATTGCACCTTTTAATTGAAATTTAAATAACTGATCCAACGTGCAACTTTCGAATAATAAGTGTGACATTACTGTAATTACTGAACAATATAGTTCATGCCATATTGACGGAAAATCTACCAGTAAAAAAGAATTCTCTTATTGCTATATTTGTACAAAAACGCACAACCTTAAAATTTAAATTCAAACTCAGCGTTGCGACCGCACGTTCCAAAACAATAACACATTTGTCATAGCATTTTTTCGGATTACATCTCTATTTTCGTTGTCCTCTTGTTACCGAGTAGTAAAAACAAGATCTACTTCCATACCTGATACCATAACGAAAGCGAGTAAAAAAATTAAAAAGACCTTATGCAACTGGAATTTATAAATGGGGATCATATCATTCATATACAGGTTCGGGGTTGATGTATTAGGTTGGTGCAAAAATAATGACGTAACAATGTCGTTTTTTGACGTATTTTTTAATGTCAAAAAACGACATTATTACGTCATTATTTTTGCACCAACCTAATATTTTATTTATATTGTTTGCGAGGATGTATTCTCGTCATTTAAATCATTAACCTCTATATTTGTTTTTTGTATGAATGATTCATGAATTTATAAATTATAATTGCACATTTTAATTGAAATATATATATATATATATATATATATTGACTGACCAACAGGATGAAAGTTTCTTCACAAATGCGATCCAAGCACTGCAACAAGATGAGTGTATGGACCGCAAGAGGGCACTATGTTGAAAAATAGGCCTCATTTGACACATTCAATGATCACGCTATGAAGTGTTCAAACGACCCTTGTAAGTGGCAGGCATCACACGACTTGCGATGTTTGTGTTTGGGTTTGCTCGAGTAAAGTAGGACAGTTAAGAAATATATGAAGTCATCGTACCAGAGGACTGACAAAATATTAAATAGTATTAATTACTGAGAACTCATTGTGTCTCATGTATTCAAACTTAGAGTCGTAGAGTTTAAAAGGTTGTCCGACCTAAAGAGGCACATCCACTCAATGAACAATTAAGTTAGACAATAATATCATGTAATGGTCATACTCAACAACGAGATGTCGGCCATCTTGTATCTATATACGTTTCTATACCGACGCGTTCATTATAAATATATGGCTAATGAAATATCGACAAGTTATTGATTATCGGGGGATATGTACATTTAAACTCGTGGGTAATTTATTTAATTTATTTATTAGTGTTATTTTATTTATATTTTAATAAAATGGATTGAAAGCTTCGGTCTTTAAAACTGATTATCTCTTGTGAATTTAAAACTTCCTCGCTGTTACAGTTTCTACTGATTTGAACATTGTTTTCCGAAAGACGACATTAAGAAGAAGAAAAAAAAGACTATAATGTTCTGGAAAAAGAAAGATCGCTGATAATTTGATTTACAACGGGATGTTTCTCTTTTATTAAATTCTATTCATTATTGTTCATAATTTTTTCTAATATATGAAGATTCATTATCTGAATTGACCTATTGCTTCTATTTCCCAACACCGATTAGACAATTATTCTGTATTTTTTATTCGTTTAACTCTTCCTGATGCCTACGCTGAAAGAAAATAAATTAAAATGCGCTGACCTCCAGAAACTCGCGAGATATACATTTAAAATATGATATTTAAAGCAGTTCAGTTCTCGTTTCTTTGTTTCTAATGCAATTTTTCCCGATCTCCGAAAATAGACAAAATATTACGAGTTGGGAAATAATTAAAGCAAACAATAACTTGTGAATCGGCTATGCATCGTCTCATCTTCGATATGGCAGTAAATATTGGATAATCTCGCGCCTTTCATAAATTAAACAATATTAAAAGATGGGAAAGTTTCATTAGAGTAAACGAAAATATTGTTGAATCCTTATGAAATATCTAATCATCTATGTGGTAGGAATTATTGTAAAGTCTTCTGGGGCCTTTCAGGAATTAGACAAAGTAATAAGATATAAGAAAAATATTCGTTATCATTATATTCAAAAATCTTCAAAAATCATTATAGCACTTCGAGGTGGACCGGCTCTGACCAGCTTGGACTAGCTATGAAAAGCTAAGACCAGCTATGACTAGCTTAGATCAGCTCTGACCAGCTTGTACAAGCTATGACCAGCTAAGACCAGTTTGGACCAGCGGCCTGAGTGAAAACACACGGGTTCTACAGCTGTCATCAAGGACACATAGCACAGTGGATAAAGGCGTGGGTTAGATCATGTAACAGGACCCAGAGAGTGTGAGTTCAATACCCGCTTAGGGCAGTGAAGAACTTGGAGATGGCACGTGATCGAAAAAAAGGGTTCATTTCGACATTCCTACTACCTAAAGAAGGCCGGAGCGCACAAAGGCCGAAACGACACAAATATGGCGACAAATAAAACAAAATCCGAATAATGAAAATAGTGTACATAATACCTCATCTCAGAATTATAGACATGTTTTCAGAATTCTTTTCTGGTTGATTTTTCTAGATTTGTTATCTATACCATAACTCCATAATTCCATTTTATCCATACCATAATTCGGATAAAGGAATTGTAGAGAAGATTTCGAATTCGAATCGAGTGCATTACATTCATTTACGTGGTATGAATCCATCTATTCTCCCCACCAGCTATGGGTCAAATAGTAGAACAGACTTGGTTCTATAGCATTGGGAGGTAACCAGTCTAGGAAAAGTAAAACCTGAATTCAAAATACATGCGGACTTGTAGGGCCTGTCTCTTTAGGGAAAGGCTGGGGAATGTAAATTCAAAAACAAATCCAATTTTTTGAGGAGAGAGGGCGTAGCCTCTACATCTCCGTGTGAAATAGCAGACAGACAATGTTCTATAGACTCGAGTGGCAACCAGTCAAGGAGAAGGAAACTTAGAATTCAAACCACCTGCTTACTTTGTAGAAGCTGCCTGTTTAGGCAAAGGTTGCAAGAAGTTAACTTAAAAAAATCCCTCAAATTTCCGAGTAGAAAAGGACCGGCAAATCATTGCAATATTCTGCCCTGAATGTCACCATGAACCACAATTGTGAGATGGAAAGAGCTGTCAACACAGCAGAGCAACATGCGTTGATTAAAATGTATCAATGAATATATATGTATGTATTTAGTGAGAACAAGGAAAAAGGGAAGAGAAGCGGGCCACTTACCTGACAAACTTGTGTGAATAGATGCCGGAACGGAAAGGAACGGAGGCATCAGGCTTGTCATAGGAAAAATGATGACATGAGAAACGATGATTTTGTGCCTTATACCAAGAATACATCACACCTGAAGCTTAAGTGCTAGAGGCAAGGTGGATTAATAGATAACGGTTCTAATTCCAGTCGAATTCATTGCATTCGACTCACGCGCTAATACCCTTGGGGAAATGTATGAATCCAACTCTTCCGTCACCTAGCTATAGATAAATAGCAAGATAGGCATATTCCTATAGCCTGGCAGTGTTTACTCATTCAGGTCGGATTAATGTGGGGAGCCCGAGCGCGTACACCCGGGCAAGGAATAAAAATTCCCCTCAGCCTCCGCAACCGTCGGTAGCGCTGGCCTCGGTGCGAGCACCGATCTCTCCCTCTGGTGCAATGGGAGGGCGCGGCCTCGAGCAGCTCTTCCCTGGGCACCTCTTTAGTATAATTTTCCTCAGTTGCCCATCTGTCCTTTGACAGAGAAGCCCCTGAGCGCACTCTGTCCAAGGACAGAGATGATAAGTAATGTCCATAAATTATTTATAGTAATTTATGCGCAAAATGTTAATGACCGTTTGCCTCCAGATAGATTCGGACTCTCGACGTCCAGTTTACTAGACTAGCGCTCTAATCAGCTGAGCTACGGAGCCGAAGGCCGTCCTATAGCCTTACTTGGCAACCAGTCTAGGAGAAGGAAAACTATGAATTCAAACCATCTCCTACTTTTTAGGTCTTGCGCCTTTACCTTCACACAGGAGGGACAAGGTAGCATTAAATTCCTTGAGGCAAAAGAAACCAGCAAGATATTACACTAATCTTTCCTAAATGTCACCATGAACCACACCTGCGAGATTGAGTGGAAAGTGGTGACCCCAGCGATGCAAAATGCGCTAACTGAATAAATTGAATGAAATTAATGCAATGTCGCACTTCAGACAGAATTCAATCTTTTTGAATTATTAAATTTAAAAATATCCAGAGAAACCAAATATAAATAGTACTGCGGAAATTATCGGTCATATTTAATTAAGTTTATAATTGCCTCGGTTACATGAGTAATCGAATATTTTTATCTGTACTGTCAAATCTATTGTCACATTTAAAATTAATTTTGGTGTTTTCTAAAAGCATTAAATTAAAAAAAAATATTGAAATGAAACTCACACGATACATAACCATCAAAAACTGATGGCCATATTTAAGTAATTATATTTTCTGCAATGAATAAATCTATGACTTTTATCAATAAACTCAAGTCTATTATTACATACAAGAATGATGACTATTTTTTAAGTCATTCATCTTCTTCTATGCAGGTTTCTCTTCAGAAAGTTGTCGATCGTGGCTCTCCACAATTTCCTATCCTTTATAACTCCTGAAAAAGTTTCTTTTTGTATCTCTCATTAACCTTGTCCACCCACCCACATACGTTCTGTAAGTAAGCTATATATTCTTTTCCTCTGTCCCTTCTGCCTTTAATATGTCCCGTGATCATCAAATTTTCGAAGCCTGCTTTTCTCATGATATGTCCTAGAAATTTAAGCTGTCCCTTCCCGAGGTTAAGCGTAAGTGTCCCTTTTGTTTGCATTTTCTCTTGATCCTCGGGACTGATCACATTTTCGGTCGATTGCTATTTCCAAGATGTTTCTGCAGAAGTACCTTTCTTTTGCTTAGAGTCTCTTCTGCGGATATTTTTCAGCATTCACTGCCATATAGGAGGACCGATATTACATAACAATTCAATTCTACATTCTAACGAAGATTTTTCTGCTTGTTAAGACTTGGCTTACTTTCTAGAAGTTCAGTTCTCTATTCTTTGCTTCTAACGATATTTTCTTGTTTCTTAATACTTTGCTTAGTTTCTAGAAGGCACCTTTTCTCTATGCCAATATAAAACATTAGATATTACTATTAGCTTAAATTATGGGATACATCTTTCGCTATCCCAGTTCTAGTCCTGGGTATGACGGTAAACTACATTCGGCAGTAATCGATCGAGACTGGTTGTTTGTGAGGAGCGTGGAACCTCTGCTTAATTGGTGTTGTTCCTAGGTTTGCCCTGACTCTTGATGGTAGCCCCTGTTAGGGTTCCAGCTATGGGAAAATAGTAATTTGATTTTTGCTTAGTGGTTCACTAAGAAAGTCTAGTAATACATTTCGATAGCAAACTGCTCAGTAGTAATACATTTTATAACAACATGACAAGCAATACATTAATAAAGTATAAATATACATTTTTATAGCAAAATTACCAGCAATACATTTCATCATTTGCAAATTATGTATCTAAAATATATTCGTTTGCTCTGAAAGTATAAAATTATATGTAAAATTTGTAGTTGAAGGGTATAAAATTGGGTACAAATTATTTTGACTTCGTCATTGAATAACCCATAGAGGTGTCGATATGCCGATAAATAAAAACAATCAAATCAACTATCCCAACGTGCCTTCGGATTACAGTATCACATCTTCTATCCTGTGTTGAAACACTTCCAGATATTTAAATTTTTGTAATTGTTTGATTTTGTTATCCCTAATTTGTAATTCGCATGTTGGGCTGACCCTTTTGCTTACAAACATGCATTTTGCCTTCAATCAATTGATATTTAGTCCTTATTTCTTAACTTAAATCGCTACCTTCTCTAGGAGTAGCTTCCTTTCTCTGTCTATTTATTATTTAACTGACTCTCTTCCTCCATGAAGAGAATTCATTAACACATGCTAACACGGGAATCTTTGTTTATATATATATATATATATATATATATATAAGGTTGGTGCAAAAATAATGACGTAATAATGTCGTTTTTTGACGTTGAAAAATAAGTCAAAAAACGACATTATTACGTCATTATTTTTGCACTAACCTAATATATATATATACAAAATCCACACGGTTATTTGTATTATATATAAAATTAGGATATATTTTATGCATGGGTAATCTCGGGCTTTTATGTATACGACTGATTTTCTTGTTGCTTCTAAGTTCAATAAGCCAAGGAAGCTAATGTTACTAAGATCGCGAGAAAAATCTTGAACTGTCTATGCAATAAAGGCTATTATTCTATAGTCTCCTTTTCTGGGATTCTCTTGATCACTGCGCCAATTAATACAATGTTGTATTAACCCCCTTGATCTTGGTCATAAAACTTATCTATTTTATTCAACACATCGACGTGTACATTTTCTAATGAGCTCCTAGACACGACGTGAACACATCTCCATTCCTCGACGTGTAAGACTCGACTCCCTTTCTATATCTAACAAGCTCACGCTAGTTTTAGTCAATCACAATCGACTTCCTTTGTTTTCCTGTATCTGACCTCAAATGTAAAAAGAGGAAGTCAGAGTAAGAATAAAATTCTCTAAAAAATAATAGTCTGCTAAACAATTATTTAACATTATTTCCACAAAGAGAGCAATTAGTATATTGTTGGTTATTTCAAATATGTAGGTTATAATCTGTTATGTCCCTCCATAGCTTCTTTTTCTTTAATATATGCTAATTATCGTGATTTCTGAAGAGACGTGGCTTAGCTGTAGATAAGAACAATCTCTTGGAAATCGAGAGTGCCGTTTTAATCCATTTATAGTATATGATGTTTTAAAATTCTCCGATTATAAGAAAAATTTTACCGATTATATCAGGTCATCCCATAAGTTCTGTCCGAATTTTGAATAAAGAAAACAAGTGACCAAATGTTACATTTAATTACAGATTCAATCAACAATGTATTTTCCCTGATTATCTATGACTTCCTTCCATATATTAACAATCTTACTAATTCCATTACTGTAAAATTCTTTTGGCTTTGATTCGAAGAACACACAAATGTCAGTTTTAACCTCTTCCTGTGTTACAAAAGCTGTTTCTTCCAAATGATTCTGTAAGTTACGAAACAAATGGTCTGAAGGAGCAAGATCGGAAGAATAAGGTGGATGAGGAATTTTCTCCCAACCGAGTTCTTCAATCTTTTGTGACGTGATTCTTGCTGTTTGGGGTCGCACATTGTCTTGATGAAACACCACCCCTTTTCGATTAACTAGAGCAGGGTTTGTTTTTTTTTTACTCAAAGCTTGGTTCAAACGCTCTAATTGCTGACAGTATATTTGAGCATTAATTGTTAGATTAGGTGGTAAGAATTCAAAGTGGATTATTCCTTGGCAATCCCACCAGATTGAAAGAAGAACATTTTTCCAGTGAAGTTCCCTTGTAAGCTGTGGTTGGGGTCCTTCCCCTTTACCAAGCCATTGTCTACGACGCTTAATATTTCGATAAAAGATCCATTTTTCGTCGCCAGTCACAAGTCTATCAAAAAAGGTGAAACAAGTTGGCGAGAATGAAGAGAAGAGCAGATGTCAACTCGGGATTTGAGGTTGTTTTCAGACAATTCATGAGGCACCCATTTTCCAAGTTTAAGAACTTTTCCAAGTTGTTGAAGATGACGATGAACAGTTGTATGACTGAGAACCACTGCCAATTCCTCAACTGATAAAGCAGGATTTTCTTCAAGGACTGCTTCAAGAAGCTTTTCATCAAACTCAACTGAACGTCCGGTTCGATCTTCATCTTCAAGGGGGAAATCTCCACCTCTGAATTTTGCAAACCATCTTCTGCAAGTTCTTTCATTCACACATTCCTCTCCATAAACTGAGTGAATGTTTCTAGCAGCTTCGGCTGCTGAGTTTCCTTTCTTGAACTCATAAAGCATTATGTGCCTCAAATGATTCTTGGGTACTTCCATGTTAGCAGGGTTTTAATCAAACAAAATATAATTTTATTGTTCTCTGAAATAAAATTTGATCAGTTTAAATGCATCTAAACATAAAAATAATGTTCAGCTCCATTAGACATTATAAAATAATTTTAAAATTTCGTTCATTTTAACAAAGTTAAAATTCGGGCATAACTTATGGGATGACCTGATACATTAATCGATTATTTCTTGGGCCAAAAGAAGTCAAAATATGCATTTAATAATTAGTAAGTTCCGTGCCTTTTTTGGTTTAATTAACTTCTGTTAAGCTAGGAATTTTAAACTCATTAGCGTTCATTATTTTTCTTTATTTTTTATTTTTTTGAGAAGTATTATTGTATTCATATTTTCTCTCTCCAGCGGTAGTCGTTAACCTCGCTATCTGGTAATTATTAGGTTGGTGCAAAAATAATGACGTAATAATGTCGTTTTTTGACTTTACGTCAAAAAACGACATTATTACGTCATTATTTTTGCACCAACCTAATAGATGCGCGCCGACGACGAAACGCAGTGGGACAAAAGTGCGAGCTTAATGTAGATTTATCTACAATACGGTGGAAAAATTCTCGAAGTCCCTTTGATATTTCTCCATTTGAGGAACGCCCCAGGCGACAGGCAATAAACCCACTTTCTCGCGAAGGAGATGTACCGCTAGTGGGTATGAACCCCTGTCACTGGAATCAAAAGTATTGGTACAGGAGCAAACATTACCGGACAACATTCTATAGCATGTTATATGCTGTGTATTGTTCAGTGCACCCTCGTCGTTTTAAAGTGGGTTTAACTGCAACACCGCAGAAAAACATGAAGCCCCGCGTCAATGCTCAATTTTGGGGATAGCCTGGGTGCCATTCAATAAATCCAGACCCTTCCCGATGGAGAGTTATTGATTGGAAAATGCCTTCCTGGTTCTTGAACACATATTATTGGCAGAGAAGCGTATTATATTCCCCCCCATCTCCTTACTGCATGAACAATTATATAGTCTCTATGTCTAAGCTATGATAATTAGGATGTTATTTACATATCACTGCAGTTACCTACAGTCCTATGATTAGCCATTATCCAGCAAGATAGATTAGGCAGAAAAAATCTAAAATGCTAAGAAATCTTTATGTACGGATCGGTTTATTTGGTTTTTATTGAATATATGAAGAAATTCTTTAGGAAGATAGAATAACACAGTGCTATATTTCTTAACCACTTATTTAAAAGAAATATACTTTTGGATATTTTATCCAATATACTTTGATTTGTTGCTTTCTATATTCTATGGAAAAGCCAGAAAATATTTTAAAGAAATCTTTTATTTCCCATTTAAAATTATCTGATTTGTGACTGGTTGTATTTTTTCTTTGGTAAACAAATTAAGAATAAACAGTCTTTGTTCAACCTATGCAATATACGCCAAAATTTTGGTCGCACATTCTAGATTTAATAATTAGTAAGTTTTAGACATTTTTTTTTATTACTTCGATTAAGCGGTGATGCTAAAACTAGTCAGTCCACTAGAGGATGGCGTCCAATTTTCTTTAGAGATGGGGATGCAGAATATGTTTAAATTCGCCAGCCCTAATAACAGCAGATTAGGCTCAAAAGCTAAACATTTAAAGAAAGATTATTCCGTAATGTGTTAATGTCTTTATTATTATCCTCTTATAATTGTGTTTGTCTCTCTGTTTTGGTAGTTAGCACGACCAATATGTCCTGCCAGCACCTCATAAATAATTCCGTTTTGATCACGTGAAAAGAGTGGAAAAGATACTACACGGCTTTAGTGAGAAAATGAAAGAAAGAAGGAAAGGCAGAAGTGTTTAACGTCTGTTTCAGTTAAGTGGAAAATGTTGACAATTTCATTTTTTTTCATTTGTACCCACTTCTTAAAATAATGATCAGCATTGATATTTATGGTTGCCATTTTCAATATTTTGTTAAAGTCGTTAACGTCAAATCTTTAACGGTACGATAGGGGAATTTCTACGAGTAATTTATTGGCGTAGAACTTGCCAGGACCTTACTCACTCATTCCCTGAAGAATTAAGATTCATCAGAAAATGAAACCAGGAAAACCGTGAAATCTTCAAGGGTTAAAAGAAGTTGTTGCTGTTGTTTTTTTTGTTGAATAATAATAATAATAATAATAATAATAATAATAACAATACCAACAACAAAAATAACATCAACAACAACAATAATAATAATAATAATAATAATAATAATATTTAAAAAAAAAAACCTGCAAGAAAACAAAGGCAGGCAACCTTCAAATTTTAGGCGATTCTTCGAAGTCCAAAGGGGGCATCCAAATTTTGGGTCTATTGTGTATTTTTTCAAGTCAGTTACTTAAATCCGGGTACACTTCTCAAAATAAATCATGGTTTTAACATCTGAAATGCTATTCTCATTGACTGTTCTTACATAGGAATATGCTATTAATGCCAAAAGAACAGGGCAATAAATCTCAGATATTACATTGCGCTGAAAGTTGTCAGCTGATTTTTTTAAAATAAAATATTTTATAGTCTTTCGTTTATGATGAGCTGAGCTATAAGTTGGAGAGAAACAGTCAGATTGTCGTTGACTGGATGACCTGTCACCCAGAGAAGATAATTCCAGACAGTATAATGGAATATGTAATGGATATTGGAATTGGTTAAACGTAGAGCCAATTATAAGATATTGCGCTGTAACGTAAGCTCATCTATCCAGGAAGAATTCTGTTTTGGTACTATAAATTATGCAGCAGTCATAAAATAAATATTTGATGTGTTAAAAGAGCAAAATATTCTATAGAATTGTGCCATTTTTTTGGTCGCAACAGCAACTGCCGTTTATTGAAGATTTTTTTTTAATGGGAAGCGAACATTACAGTTTTCAAAGTTTATTACCTTAAAGTTTAGAATTTGCATTATTTCCGCAGCATAAAACTTAGAACACAAAGAAAATATATTAGCAATGTACCCTTAGAAAATGGCTATTGGATTTACCGAAATCGCCTGGGAGAATGATCATTACCGACTGTTTGTGTCCGCCCTTCAACACGCCAAAAGTTAAACTGGAAGAACTTTAGAAAGACTTAATAAAAAAAAAAAGAATTTTCATTATCTGTTACAACCAATGAAATATATAAAACACGCACACTCGTACAGAAATATATATATATATATATATATATATATATATATATATATATATATATATATATATGTCCAGATATTTTCATTCAGTTGCTGGTGCTCTTTGATTTAGCTTATTTTTAGCGAGAAAATATTTTTATATCGTTTACATGGCAAAAATATTGTTTTTTTTAAAAAACCGTTATCTTTAATCGAATAAAGGAAAATATTTTCCATTATTTTTCATTATTTCACCTTAACTTTGGTAAAACTGCGAAGAAGCAAGCGGGTACAAAAAGAGAAACACAAGTGTGCCAATCGATATCGTCTGTGAATCGTACGTAGTTTCTTTCTTTCCTACTATCTGTTTTCATCTCTTTTTCTTTTACCCTCTCTCTTTTCACTTTTGTCTTTCCACTTCTCGGTCTTTCCAACTCTCTGTCCTTCCACATCAGTCCTTCCACCTCTCTCTTTCTACTCTATTGTCTTTCAACCTCTCGCTTTCCACTTCTCTCGTTCCACTTCTCTTTCTTTCCAGCTCTCTCCACCTCTTTCTTTCCATCTGTGTCTTTTCACTTCTCTCTCTTCCCACCTCTTTCTACCTCTCTCTTTCCAACTCTGTCTTTTCTCTTCTCTGTCTTTCCACATCTGTCCTTCTAACTCTGTCTTTCCACATCTCTCTTCCCACCTCTCTCTTTCAACTTCTCTCTCTTTCCACCTCTTTCTACCTGTCTCTTTCCAACTTCTCTTTCCACCTATCTCTATCCACCTCTCTGTCTTTCCATATCAGTCCTTCCATCTCTGTCTTTCCACCTCTCACTTACCATCTCTCCCTTTCCACTTCTCTCTCTTTCCACCTCTCTCTTTCCAACTCGGTCTTTTCACCTCTCTGTCTTTTTCATATCTGTCCTTCTACCTTTCTCTTTCCACCTCTCTCTTTCCACTTCTATCTCTTTTAAGCTCTTTATACCTCTCTCTTTCGACCTCTGTCTTTTCACGTATCTCTTTCTACCTCTCTGTCTTTCCATATCTGTCCTTCCATCTCTGTCTTTTCACATCTCTCTTTCCACCTCTCTCTTTCAACTTCTCTCTCTTTCCACCTCTTTCTACCTGTCTCTTTCCAACTTGTCTTTCCACCTATCTCTTTCCACCTCTCTGTCTTTCCATATCAGTCCTTCCATCTCTTTGTTTCCACCTCTCAAATTCCATCTCTCCCTTTCCACTTCTCTCTCTTTCCACCTCTTTCTACATCTCTCTTTCCAACTCGGTCTTTTCACCTCTCTGTCTTTCCATATCTGTCCTTCTACCTTTGTCTTTCCACCTCTCTCTTTCCACCTCTCTCTTTCCACTTCTCTCTCTTTCCACCTCTCTCTTTCCACCTCTGTCTTTTCACGTATCTCTTTCTACCTCTCTGTCTTTCCATAACTGTCCTTCCATCTCTGTCTTTCCATCTCTCTCTTTCCACCTCTTTCTACCTCTCAATTTCCACATGTCTTTTCACCTCTCTGTCTTTCCATATATGTCCTTCTACCACATGTCTCTTTCCACTTCTCTCTCTTTCCACCTCTTTCTACCTCTCTTTTCCACCTCTCTCTTTCCAGTTCTTTGACTTTCCATTTCTCATCACCTCTATCTTTCCACCTTTCTCTTTCCAACTCTCTTTCTTTCCACCTCTCACTCTTTTAACCTCTTTGTGTTTGTGTGTGTGCGTATTTGTTTTTCAGCTTTCATTAACAAAATATTTCAAATATTTTTTTAAAAATTAATTTTTGCCATATTTAAAAAATTTTTGGAAGTGAATATGATTTTCAAATATTTTGGCATATTAAAAATATTTTTAACGTAATCTTATTTATAAAATATTTTAAGGGAATAAGATTTAAAAATACGAGTTGTTTATACAGTAAGTATTTTTATTTCAACTTCCTTCAAACAGACAGTTTCTAGTGTTGAAATCAACTTCAATATTTTATAAGCTGAACCGTCTGTGACCCAACGAGTTACGGGCAGTCTAGTGATAACTAAAAGATATAAATATGGAGGAAAACCTATGACTCGTTTAGATACTAGATCCCGAAGCACTAACGTAAGTGTTTAAAAAACTTTAATCTCTTAAAAATCACAATCAATAAACAACTTCCGCTTTCTGATAGATAAAATTATAAATATTTGATCGCAAAACTATTTATTGAAATATCCGTCTATATTTCTGTGATTATGTATTGAAACTATTGACATCGTCAGTACCGTGGTCCTCGTGTTTATTTCCATATTCGGAACGTTTTGGCCACAAATTCCAATGTATATCTCCTGAAGAAGGCCGAAACGTCCTCATCTTTATTGGCTTTTTCGCAAATTTTCGGTTTTCTTCTGGAAAATACGTTGGAATTTCAAGCCGAAAGGTCGTGAATATGGCAATAAATACGAGGTCAACAGTGCGTACTATACAGTGTAAATGGCGCAGACACTCGAATCCCCATTTCAGGCACATTTCAACACTAACAGAGCCTACCCGTGGCTTAAACTGCAACTATGCTGAGCGCTGACCTTAGTTGCAGTTTCTAGTAGAGTACGCGTTATCTAGACTGACCAATAGTCTGAACACGACTAGTACGCTCAAAATTGATACTTCATTCTAGCACAACCATCGCTGGTTCCCTCAACCCAATCTCACTCACTTCCTGAAAAATCGACATGAGATTCGAACCCGGGTCTCATCGATCGTTCTAAGAACTCGGTCATGTGCCTATATAACAATTTAAATAATGTTATATAAATATATTTACATTTTTTTTTTATATAAACTATTTAAGGTAAAAACAAAAGGATTGCTATTATATTTCCTAATAAGAATTTTGAGTGTGATGTGAATTTTTTTCAATTTATTTTTAATCATTTCACTTCAAGTAAGCCGATAAAGAAACTAAGTGGGAAAGAAACGGAAGAAAAGTTATTGAGCAGCGAGAGAGAGAGAGAGAGAGAGAGAGAGAGGGGGGTAGTCAATAAAATAAAAGTATTTATAGAGACAGAGAATGGCGATTGAGGTTGAATAAAAATCTTTGAAGATTTTAGTTGACAGGTAAGTGAGAAACCGGAAGTGACTTCCACAAGCGCGAAATGTGAAAGAAAAAAAAAAATTAACAAAGAATTTAAGACAAACAAACCGTAAAATGTTAAGTCTGAACTGCCAGTCTAACACTACGCATAAATTAGTTGAGGTTCCAACTATGTAAACTTAACAGAACAAGACTGTAATTGAAATCAAATGAATGAATAAATACATTCGATTGCTTAAAACGCATCAGAAATATGATCCTAACCTAAAATAGTTCTCCAAATTTCGATACAGGTTAAAATGTAGATTCTTCTTCCAATAAAAATCAGCTAGTCCAATCATGTTGTCAAAACATGTTTCCTTTCTTTCGCATCTTCTTCTGTCAAAAGTCGTGTCTTGTAGGAAGGTTCTACCGTTTTAGTGTCGAAATAGATAAATGCAACCGTCACATATTCCAACAGTTTCTTTTATCGCACTTCCCTCCTGTGGAGATCCATTTAGTTTAAATGCTTTCCTGATAACTAAAATCTTCAAAAAGTTAAATGCAACGTCAGTTGAATCCCGTGACCTCTAATTCTTTTTCTCAATTCTCTCTATACTCTGTTTTTTCTCTCACTTTCACTCTCCTGTAACCCCTGCACACTAGTGGCATTTCCACTTTACCTAGGATGAAATGATTAATTATAATAATATTACAATGGAAAGATTGCTGCCCCTTTTGGTATGTTCATACCATTCCAGCTTTCTCCTCTTGCCGGTGAATATGATATCATCCAATGGTCCTGATCCTTGACTGAAGGTGTCGCGCAGAGTGTCATTTGTGATGCGCCATACACAGGTGAGATGCCTAGGATCGTTCTGTAGCATCGAATTTCAAAACCATAATGCCTTACTTATTCAAAAATTAATGTTTCTTAATCGTCGCTTTGTGAAGTAATTTTTCCAATTTTTCATATTCGCCAAACAACATTGTTTGACGAATATGAAAAATTGGAAAAATTGTTTCATCAAAAATTGCGTTTATGAAAAGAAACACTGACGAGGCAGAAATAAATTACTCAAATCTGCTTTTAAAAATGTTGCTTTAAAATGATCTGTTGGCTATGCTGTCATATACATGTGCGTGGCTTCAGTAATATCGGTAAATATTTAAGCAAACATTTAAGATGAAAATGAATAAAGACGGCTTTAGTGAAAGTCAGAAAAACCTGGATGAAGATTTCATTTGCCTAGAAAGCGAAAATGCTGGTCACGAGTAAACATATGTTACTTGTATTCCCTCCTACAAGGAAATGGATAAAGCTAGTCGTTAATACCAAAGTTGTCTTTACTCACAAGTCCGGCACAACACATTTCAAAAAGCAACGTACGCGCGCGTGTTAGGAATGAATCTTCTCTTCGCAGCGTCAACACAAACGTATCCTCTGTATAGCCTAGGAATTAAGTATCATATGACCGCCCGAGCACGATGCACTGTGTCCATTCAGGACATATGCGATCATGGCCCTACACATCTTCCTGTCCCTTGTAGCTCTTATTAAGTTTCATCTTTTTGTTATTTCTCCCAAATCCTGGTTTGCCATCCATTTGCTCAAGCCCACCAAGTGTGTTACGCGCTGCTTTCCTCTGTCCCTCTTTCCCTCAGTCTATCCCGTGAGTATCAGATTTTCCAAGCCCTCTTTCCTCCTTACGTGTCCAAGAAATTTCAACTGCCTCTTCTTGGTGTTAATTTTCTTTTTTGTTTTCATTATCTCCAAAACCTCGCTGTTGCTCACATGGTATCCTGAGTACCCTTCTGTAGAACCACATTTCTGTAGTTTCGAGTCTCTTCTTCATCTTTGAGGAAAATGTCAAGCATTCGCTGCTATATATGAGAAGAGATATCGCCTAACAGTTCAGTACTCTTTTTTTTTTGTTTCCAATGAAATTTTCCTGTCTCTTAATACTTTTCTTAGCTTTTGAAATGCATCTTTGGCCATCCCAATACGTCTTCGGGTCTCAGTGTCGCACTTTTCGTCCCCTGTTAGAAAACTTCCCAGATATTTAAATTTCTGTACCTGCTAGATTTTAGCATTCCTGACTTCTGAGATATATTTTGGGCTACCCCATGCATAGCAACTGGAAAATAGGATGGAAGGTCAATTCAACACAGGAATAATCTCTTTGCTTTTGTTAATTTTTAGAATCGCAGACAGAAAGAATATTATCTGTCTAAAAAGATTACTGAGGCGAGTTTGTTTTTGTTCAAGCAGAAAAGGTATTCAACAGATGTGTTTACTATTCTGTGAATGACATGTCAAAAGGATTTATGTTCATCTCTTGACAGTGATATTGACGATTCTTTCCAAAATAAAATCAATTGCCGCCATATAGGATACGATTTAAAAAATATCAGTAAAAACGAAAACAAGTATTTCGTGGACTCTATAAGACATATCTTCGTTGAATAATAATAATAATAATAATAATAATAATAATAATAATAATAATAATAGGACTTTACAATACACACAGACAGAACAATCAAAGCTAATCGCTCAGACATCAAGATTAGAGACCCCAATAACAAAATGTGCCTTCTTATTGACATGGAAGATATTCAAAAACTATCAAAATACAAGAACTTTCAAATCGAAATCTCAAAAATGTGGCTCATGAAGACATTAAGAATTCCAGTTGTAGTTGGAGCCCTCAGATTGACTGTAAAAGAATCCAATAGACTTTTTGAAGGATTCCCTGGTAGCCCATGCTTTAAAGAAATACAAGAATTGTTCTCATGGGTACAGCCCACAACATAGGAAGGGCTTTATATATGTAAAATGATTGCCATTATTTTTTTTTTCAAACTGCTCAGTGGAAAATGTCATGATGCCATTTCTGACACAAGGGTCTCTGGTTGGGACCCAGAAAGAAATGAGTATAGACCAGAAACTAAAGGAATACAAACAATAATATTATAGTGCCTGCAGCTTGCATTGGATCTTTGAAGATCTTCAAACACAGCTAGAAAAACACAAGGACATTGAAGTGGAAATCTAAAGAAATATGAAATATGAGAACATCGCTAATTCCAGTTGTAGATGGAGGCCTCGGATTGATTGGAAAAGGTCCCGTTAGACCCAATGGAGGGATTCCTTGTAGCCGATGTCTTAAAGAAATACAAACAGTTGTAAGAGTTCACACATTATGAAGAGCTTTATCTATGTATTGTTTGTTTGATCTAGATTTTTTATATGTCAGGGGAAGATGACATGAAGCCAATTCTGATTTTAGTTCTGGGATTGGAACAAGAAAGGAAATGTGTATACAACACAAATCCGAAAATAAGAATTACTACTACTGCTACTACAGTTGGGGTTGGTCCTTTGGGTGTAATAAACAAGGTCACTTGACTACAAATAAACAAAATCCCAGGGTACACCAGCTATCGAATAAATGTTCCCAAAATAGTTTCAGGCACTATCCTATAAAAAAGCGTTGTCCATTTTGGTTTTGTGACGAGCCGTTTTTTTTTTTTGTTTTTTTTTTGTTTTTTTTGTTTTTTACTTAAGTCGAAACAACATATTATCATATCGCTTCCTTGTCCGAGGTCATTAGTTATAACCTGGCATGTCATTATAAATCAAATGTAGGTCAAATAAATTATTTGTAATAATAATAATGACATTGGGGCTATAATTTTCAAACAGATCGAGTTGTTAAACATCGAAGACCAGATATAATTGTCCTAAACACAACTGAAAGTGAATGTCAGCTGACTACAATATAACAGCACACAAAAAAAGAAAACATCAGCAACTAATCAGAACTGGGGGTTAAAATTGCCAGTCATCCCGGTAGTAACTGAGGCACTCGGATCCATAAAATTGAAGAATACGTCGACCATCTTGATGTAAAATACCCTCTGCAAAAATTTTACTTGCTGGGTACAGCAAGCCAACTTCGAAAATTAATTGTCTACCTGAGTTACTTTCTGCAACTGGACAAGCAATAATCCTCTCTGCTGCTCCAGACATCGACACAACAACAGTGTCATGGGACATATCTAATATTACGGGCTGTCGCGCATTGTATCTATATTTATGAGCGTGAGTAATGGAGGAGTATCGTGTCCCGGTTGTCTTTTCTTTCACATTTCAAGTATGACGTAGTAAAGTAGACCAGAGTGTTACAAAATAAATTGATGGGGCCACCCTCAATCGTAGACAGTCGAAGTTAATGGGGTTAAATAATAGTTTCAGGCTATTATTTTTTAGTGACAGTATATTTTGGCAAAGACGTTCTGAGGCTGACCTTTAAGGTCAGATTGTAGACAAAGTATTAATGTCGAATTTTATTGGCTGAGACGAACGTGGCAATGAGTTAGAAAGTGTCTTCAGTGAGTTATGTTTTTACATGTCATACACAGTAGACGTGGTTATTTCGTGGGAGTGATAGAACAACCCCACTGGCTAGGTTATAATATACATTTTGACGTGTTTAATAATATGGATAAGTTTAAAATCCGATTTGTTGAAGGTTTCGTTCACCTCCGGACTCCAAAAACATTTCGACAACTGACCAGGAGAAGACGGCCGAGAGAGAAGGATCAACGTTATAGAATCGACCCCGTCAACCTAAAGAGACTCCCCAAAAGAGGAGCAGTATACATCAGTGCTCCTCAATCTTTTGGGCGCAAATGAAAACATCGCGGCACGCTTAGACAAAAATTTAAAGTGTATACATTTAAATATCAAGAAATATAACTATAGATAATTTTCAAAATACACGTACACATATGAACTTCAATGTTTCTATTCGACTATTTGTGCAGCTTATTTTGTGTGAAATCTGGGCCTGGTGTTTTTGTCCCGATTTCTTCAATGTTTAGCCGAATTTGCGATAGTCAGACTCTCATTTCTTCTTTAGTTGAGCGTAGGCTTTCTTGCTTGATGTTATTTAGGGTTGAGAAGCTAAATTCACGTAAATAAGAAGTAGAAAATTGCAATAAAACTGATAAACAGACGTGGGATATTCCTTTTATATTGAAATCCAAAATGTACCAATGGGTATCGTCGAATGATTTATTTTGAGCCTTCGACTACTAAAAATGGTGGCTAATTGTTCTTCACATAATTGAAGGTCAATATTAAAAGGAACATTTGTGAAGGAGTTTCGAATCCAATTATATTCAGACCTAGACTACTAGAAATGGTGGCCAATTGTTCTTCACATAATTGAAGGTCAATATTAAAAGGAACATTTGTGAAAGGGTTTCGAATCCAATTATATTCAGACCTCGACTACTAGAAATGGTGGCCAATTGTTCTTCACATAATTGAAGGTCAATATTAAAAGGAACATTTGTGAAGGAGTTTCGAATCCAATTATATTCAGACCTCGACTACTAGAAATGGTGGCCAATTGTTCTTCACATAATTGAAGGTCAATATTAAAAGGAACATTTGTGAAGGAGTTTCGAATCCAATTATATTCAGACCTCGACTACTAGAAATGGTGGCCAATTGTTCTTCACATAATTGAAGGTCAATATTAAAAGGAACATTTGTGAAAGAGTTTCGAATCCAATTATATTCAGACCTCGACTACTAGAAATGGTGGCCAATTGTTCTTCACATAATCGAAGGTCAATATTAAAAGGAACATTTGTGAAGGAGTTTCGAATCCAATTATATTCAGACCTCGACTACTAGAAATGGTGGCCAATTGTTCTTCACATAAGTGAAGGTCAATAATAAAGCGAACATTTATGAAGGAGTTTCGAATCCATTTATATATTCCTGTGCTCAATGACGGAAAATAATAATCGATATTTTCTTCGAGAACTTTCAGATAGTAGAAGATAATAGGGATCTTTTCTTTAATGCAGGTACGACGCATCAAAGTATAGCGAAAAGAATTATTTGAATATAATTATTCATTTATTCAAATTCTAAAGCTGTAGGAAGGGGTTCCCGGATACTTTACTTTTCTCTGATGTGGTGCTGCGATGACTCTTTTGAGATGTGTGTGGCTTGTAGCAACGTCTCTTGGTACTGAGCGTACCGAGTTGGCAGGTTTCTGGTTGCTGTTCCCGATTGGTAGTTAGCAACCCGAACCCTAACGCTTCCCTTCTTCATCAATGTTTTAACACTATTCCGGATTCTTATCGCGCTACGCAGCTCTACACTACGCCGTAGTGTCTATTAGCATCTCCTTCCACTCCCATTCCAGCCAAGAACCCCCTATTAAAAGAATATCCACTACTTCTTAAGGACTAATGAGTTTTAAAAGTTTTTTTTTTAATATCAAATAACAAAGACTTGAAATTAGTCAAGGAAGCCATGTTCTTAGTGTCTCTAGCTTTTTAAAAATAAAGATTTTTTAAATGGAAATATAATTGCTATTCGGCCGGGGCGCCCATGACAACATTTCAGTATAAGGATACGATTATTAACTTCCACTCCAGTATCTTCTTCCGAAGATCTGTTTATTTGTGGAACAGAATTCCGGAGGCATGCTTTCCCAACCACTAAATTTTAAAATTCTTCAAGTCTATGGCTGACCTCTGTCTTTGACCCGCATCCCTATAAACTGCGCCCCTTACTCTTACCGACATACATGAACCACCTTTAGCAACCATCTAAGCAGAGTGGCTCTTGGGCCTTGAATAGGATATACATTAATAGAACATATCATTATGCTCTCTCGTGCTCGAAAGTTGAGAACAGTTACTTTAAGACGAACTTGTAGACGATCCAAAACTCTGAAGGACATTTTATATTTTAATAAAGAAAAATTGTTCCTGGAATTTGAAAATAAGAAAATAATACGGCAGTCTCCCGAAATAAACATTTATTTTTAAAAGTTATGAAGTATGCTTTTTTGAAAACTGTGCTTAATGTGCTTTGGCAAATTTTGAATGTTAAGCCTTATAAATGATCTTACTTTAAAACGGATAACATATAAGGGTGTTTCATTAAGACGGATCAAAGTCAGCAGTAAATAAATGAGTGTTATTGGTAAAAATTTAATTATTTCTCTATTAGATCATGTTATATAAGTCCTGGCAGTTTTGTGTAAAAAATTAGATCTCCCAAATGTTCACCAAATCTGAAGGAAAAAGAAAAAAATCATTAGACACTTAAAATTAATTCACATTTAAAATCGGTCAAAGTTATTGGAATTGATAATTAATTGATAAATTAATTGATAAATTAATTGATTAATTAATTGATAAATATACTCATATTTCCTCATCAATGCATTTAATATTTGACCTAATTATGCATTTAGCGTTGGTACGTGCAGAAAATCACTATTCGCAAAGGTATGATGCAGAAAGCTTTACTAGATCTTGAAGGATATTCTGGAATGGAAATCCTAAATTGACCAATGGTCACCACGTTCTTTGATTTGTAAGCCACGATCAGCAGATATATTGACCAGCTCTTGTTCTTCTGTTAACGATAAGCCAACGTTCTCAGTTGAAACGTTAATAAATGGGCTACGAATCCAACCGGGTTTTTCAGTGTTTAGAAATGGAAAATAATGACCACGGGTTATCTTTCAGAGGTTTTAAATATGTAAATCACTCTTCGGTTAGATTGGGAAGCGCATGGTTACCATTCTGCGCGAATTAGTGCGCCCGGCCTTACCGACTAAGAAACGCCATTTTAGATGCATAACCGAGATGACTTCATTCAGCTCCATACTCAATTGTTTTATGACTACTTTTTATTTTTTTTTTAAATATCCTACATTGTACATTATTTACATTATTCGAACTATTGCCCTCATCTTTGTCGCCATATCTATCACAAAGTTTCGGCCGTTGTACGCTCCGGCCTTCTTGAGGTGGTTGGAATGTCGAACTGAACCCTTTATTTCGCTCACTGGTCCTCAAAGACACATGGTACTGTGGATAAAGGGGTTGGTTAGATCCAGTGACAGGGCCCAAAGAGTGTGAGTTCAATACCCGGTTAAGGCAGTGGAGAACTTTCAGAGGGAAATTAACAGGAGATAACTGATAACTGACATCCATCAAACATGGAACGTGGAACTAGAACCCCAGTGAGCGAAATAAAGAGCGTACAACGGCCGAAACGTTGTGATAAATATGGCGACAAAGATGAGGACAATAATCCGAATAATGTAAATAATGTACATAATACCTAACCTCAGAAATATAGACAGATCCTACGATTGTAATAGTAATAGCAGAAATCATTTTGTTCTTTGTAATTTTATCTTTTAATCATTGAGTCACATATAAAAATGTTTATATCATATTCTTCAATAATAATAACGATCACTTGTCCAAAAGGAAATTGTCAGATGTGTTCAATCAGAAACATTTCACAAAGGACAAAATGACCCAGTCAGTTTGTATAAATTTGATTTGGAATGTAATTGAATTTTTATGGTAATCAAATAAACATTGTTTTCTTTATGTGGAAACTATGTAAAATTTTTATTGACTTTTTATTATTAAGATTATGGCGCCTTCATTGATTCAATCGAACACCTCTTAACGTCATTTAATGTTGCCTTATTAAATATTATCTCAGCTTAAGCAAATTTCATATCTTTTTCAGTCTTCTGAAATAGCGCAGAGGAGGAGAATGAATATCGCTAATTTGTGAATAAATAAGACATTCGGGAATTTAAATGGTATGTTACAGAACCATCCTCCGTAGACCGCATTTCAAATGAAGCAGAACGATATACCATCAAACAGGATGACATTATAGACATAGTCAATGAATGGAAGATTGAAATGCTATAGAGCTGCCATAAGAAGCAACAGTCTTCCTAATAAAAGACAAAATAAACTCCAGGCAGTGAAAAGAAAAGTGAGAAGTAAGCACATTCGCAGAGATATTGGCACGCGGCCGAGACATATGATGGGAAATGGTCATGTACTCACGTGAGCAGCAACGTTATGATTATATCCTGTAAGGAGACAGATGATGATGGTGGTGGTGGTATTCAAGATAACGATATTTACGAAGAGAAACAGCGAAAATTATTAGGTAGTAACTTCCACTAAAACCGGTTTTATCTTTCCGTGTTGTGACAACACGAATCTCACAATATTCTATAAAACGTGCGTCGTGATCCTTCAGAGCGTTGGGCGTTTTCCAAAACTATCTCTTCTTTTTAGTCCTTAGTGTATATATATATATATATATATATATATATATATATATATATATATATACTGCGTAGCAAATTATTGTCGAGATAACTTTTTTCTAATATTTCAAAAACCGTCCAATCAATTCACACAAAATTCACACAATGTTGGCAACACTGTCCTGCGCAATCGCTGAAATTTTAGTACTGATCGGCGCAATGTAAACAAACTGGCACCATATTTGTTATCAGCACGGTGATTTGAGCGTGCCAAATTATTAGAAAACTGTAATAATTTAAAGAAAAGATGGGCCATAAAAGCAGTTTAAGTGATGCTGAAAAGAAAACTATCACCTCAAAACTCTCAAAAGGTAAATCTACTCTATAAATTTCTAAAATGATAGAGAGGTCCATCAAACAGTGAAAAAGTTCACCGCCGACACTACACAAGTACGCAAAAAGGCAGATAAAGGCAAGCCGAGGGTTATTCCACGTCGTCTCATGTCACGACTTAAACTAGAGGCCACGAATAACTATGAACTTACCAATCAAGAGCTTTTCAGTCGCATTGGGGATCCTACTGTGTCTAAAAGTACTCGGTGTCGGTATCTGAGGGAAATAGCAATAACAGTCGAACCTGTATCGAAGCCTCCGTTGACGAAAATCACATTCAAAATTGGTTAAAATGGGCCGGGGACAATATGAAGTTTGACTTCTCTAGAGTTTTGTTCTCAGACGAAACTCGAGCAACGCTTGATGGGCCAGATAGATGGTGCAAAGTCTGGGTAATGAACGGACAGAATCACCATCAGCATTTGAGACGCTAACAAGGCGGTGGAGGAATAATGATCTGCGGTGGTATCATTGGAAAAACATTAGTGGGCCCATGGAGAGTATACCAGATGGCGTCAACATGAATGCCGATGCATACGTAGCGTTTATGAAGGAGCATCTTGAACCATGGATGAAAAGGTAAAGAGTTGCCTCCAGAAGGGCTATTGTTTTTATGCAAGATAATGCCCCCTCACATGCTGCTCACAAGACTACTGAATATTTGAAACAGTCAGGCTTCGATGGACCTCGAAAAATGAAGTGGCGAACAAATTCTCCGGATTTGAACCAAATCGAAAACCTTTGGAGCATCATGAAGCGAAGACTGTACGCCAACGGTTGTTGTGGGAAGCAATTCTTGACATATCTCGCGGCATTACAGAAGATGACATCCTACAATTAACAAATTCTATGGATCGTCGACTTCTTCAAGTAATTTCAAAACAGGGAAAGCACATTCCCTATTAATTTGTTTAAAACTATCCCTTTGTTTGTATCTGTTATTATTTGTTTGATTATCTTATTTATTAGCTTCTTTTGATCATAAACATTCACGTGTAACATTAATAAACGTTTCGTTTGCTCAATTCTGGGAATTTTCCTAAAACTTTCTAATAATTTGGCACGCTCAAATCACCGTGCTGATAAAAAATATGGCGCCAATTTGTTTACATTGCGTAGATGTCTACGATAATTTCCGTGATTACGCAGGTCATTATGTGAAAAGTTTGTGTGAATTGGTTGGACGGTTTTTGAAATATTATAAAAAAAATTATCTCGATAATAATTTGGCACGCAGTGTATATTATAAATTAATTGATTTAAAATATGTTTTTTTTCGCTACACAGTTCTAACCATGTTTCAAAAGAACACCGGATATTATATCTTACTGTTCTTTCTTTTTATTTATATATATATTTAAATACATACATACATGAATACATATATATATATATATATATATATATATATATATATATATATATATATATATATATATATGTACTTGTCATCTCTTGCAATCCCTAAACCGTCAGTCATTTACACAAGTTCGTTAGGTCGGACAATCGCTGTATTCCTCCGTGTCTGTCAAAGTCCCTCATCCCTTTTCTCTTATTACGTATCGTAGAAATTTCAACAGACTTTTGCTCATTCTAAGTATGAGTCTTCTATTCGTTTCTATTATTTGTAAAACTTCGTCTTTGCTTCAATATTCAGTCTATGGTATTCTCAGCATCCTTTTATGAAACCACATTTCTGTTGCTTTATGTCTCTTCTTCATCTGTGAAGAGATTGCCCAGCTTTCACAGACATATAATGGCTTGGTGCATAATTATCAGACGTTTTTTTAGGCGAGATATTTGTTAATAAAAATTGCTGTGTTTTTTGTTTTTTTTGACTCTTTTAATAAAAATATTATTTTATTTTCAGGTTATAAACATGTGTGTCGATAATTATACTTATTTGAAAATGTTATTGCTCAATTGTTATGTTTCTTTTTTTCATAATAAATATCTTTTAAAAACACCAGATAATTATGTAACAACCCAATAGAAAGACTGATATTACATAACTGTTCGGTACTCTTTTCTTTGTTTCCATTGAAAATTTCCTGTTCATTTATACTTTGCTTTGATTCTTTAAGGCATATTTCGCTATCCCAATGCGATTTCGGATGGCGAAGTCACATTTTCCATACACTGTTAAAACACCTTGTAAATATTTACATTTTTGTATTTGCTTGGTTTTGGCATCTCAAGTTTGTAATTTGTATACGGGGCTGCTTCTTTTGCTGGCGACCATACATTCTGTCTTCTTTCGTTTGATGTTTAGTCCTTTCTTCTCGCTTTCTGTTATTCGATTCTGTAAGTTTTCCTGTATTTTCCTTTACGTGCCTATTATGAATACTGTGTCATCTGCATATCTAACGCAGATTTCCGTCACTAATAATGAATACTGATAGAGCTTTCAGCTCCCTCAGAATAGCCTTACTGTAAAGTTCAAATAAGTCCGGGGAGTAGACACATCCTTCCCTTAAACCCTTTTATATTTTTGTATATACACTGGATACATTTACTACGTATGCGTGCAGTTTGCGTCCAGTATAAGTTCTGGATTATTCTAATATTTTTCCCAAAGGTATCTAGTTCTACCTAGAAGTCCCAACAATTCTTTGTGGCGTACTATCTTAATCTATTAAACAATACAGGACAAAGATAATGCAGATTGAATCTTTTATGAAATATTTATTCCATAAGAATAAAAAAAAATGGCAGCTGATATCCAAAACGAACTCAAGTCCGTCTTTAACTGGGGCAAAAGATTATTAATTCTGACGCCCCCTCACCAATTAAATTTCCCTCCATAAATCATCTAAGAGCATCTTCTCTGCCTTCCATCAGAATAGCTGATACTAACCTCCAGGAAAGTGACTTCTCGGGATAACGTTCTCAGCTTACATGAAGTGGAAAGAATATATTGAATCAATTGCTAGATTAGCTACTAAGAAAGTCGGTTCACTGTGTCGTGCGCGACAATTCTTTCTCACCAGAATATATCTGACATATCTATAAGTCTACCATTCGTCCATGCTTAGAAGATTGCTGCCACATATGGTCCAATGCCCCTGCTGTTTTCCTTGAGTTCCTTGATAAGATCCAAAGAAGAAGCGGCAATATTATTGGTCCTGATCAGCTTCAGTCACTTACTCACTGTCATAAATTTGCATTTTTTTTTAATATTAGGTTGGTGTAAAAATAATATAGTTTTTTGACGTATTTTTTAACGTCAAAAAACGATATTATTTTTGCACCAACCTAATAAATACTATCATTCTTCGCTATGGTACCTAGACTTTATGAATTTAAGCGCAGTACTTGACAGGCGTCTAGATTTCATCAATTTACAGTTGAGCTGGATAGATGTAACCGTAATTTCTATGCCAGTGGTTTATTTTCTTCCACTTCTCAATGGCAATCTTAATCTACTGTCCTAATGGCTTATCTTTTCTTTTTCTAGTCAGAATTAATGTTTCTGTTCCTAATTCTTCGACGCCCTGTAACTCCTTGTGTTTTAATGGCTTTACTGTCTTGATTGGGGTAATAACGATAAAAAATGGAATAAAATAACAGAAACTTGACTGTGGAAAGGAAACTTTTTCATTATCGGTACAGTCTCAATGGTTGCATTTCAGGCAAGAAAGGTACCACTTACATGGCTGACAGTAGGTTTGCTCTCTGTAAAAGGAAGGGTTTTAATGAGCAAGGCTGAAACCTTTGATATAGACACTTTTCAGTTCCTGTTGCCGCTGACTTAGGAAGGAAAACTCCATCAATGCAGGAAAGAACGATAACAGCTACTGGATTTAAAAAGAAAAAAAACTTTTTCCTGGTAAAATGTTTTAAGAGAAAGCTTTTATACACTTGAACCGGAAGCAGTTTTACCTGCTTGGTCAATGACTACCAGATGTTTTCTTAACTTTACCATTACTGTATCTTTTCTCTGGCCGTTTCGAGGGTTCAAGCTCATGGCACTGTATAACATGACCGTCTTTATTCATATTAAATATAAATTCCTATCCTAAAATTATTAAATTTTTCTTTCATTTTTTTCTTTCTATTTATTAAAAATACGGTCTTGGTAGCCTTTGACTTGGTTCAAGGGTTGGATTGTTTATTTCATATGTAGAGTTCAACTATTGGGTGCGTCTCTACACTAACTGGTCAGAAAGATCATAGCCGCTGCATCCAGAAGACGTGGAAACGTTTATTTCTTTCCACTGGGCTGCTTCTCACATAAGTTTGTCTCCCGATCTTCCAGAGACGGGAAGCTGAAATCTTCCAGGATAATCAGGAAATCCAGGGCCAGGATATCTTCCGTGAACTAAAGCAAAGAGCTTTCAGGACGATAACCAAACCAATAAACTACGTTGAATGACCAAAATACTACTATATATAAAAGGAAACGTCTCAACTCAGACACGATTTATCTACACCGAACTCTTGATAAGAAAAACAAAAAAACAAAAAGAAATAATGATCAACGGAATTGTCGATAAAATATATTGACTTTCATTTCCTACTTCTCCCACTCTATAGCTTTAATAAAATATATTAGATATAACTGTACCTCTTTTGTTTGTTTCTATAAGTTCTGTGTGTGTGTATTGGTCCCTAATTCAGTAGAAAATCCCATTTTTTTATATTTTAAGCGAACTGAGTTCGCAGCCATATGTGTTATTTTTGTCGAAAGATAAAATTCACAACATAAAAAAATTGTAGGTTCGTTCGGGATTATTCCATATTCTACTCAGTCGACATATCGATAATTTGATTGCAGCCTTGGGTGGCAACCAGTCTGGGAGCAGGACAACTAGGAAATCAAAACCTACAACTATGGGTTAAATATTTCCTTTCCTTTCATCTATTCATTGTTTATCGTTTCCTACTTCTCCCACTCTATATTTTTATTACATTAAATTAAATATATTTTTACACCTTGTGTTTGTTTTCTATACGTTGTCTGTGTATTGGTCTCTGAGTAGAAAATCCCATTTTTTTTCTTTTTAGGGACTTGCGTTTAAGACATATGTTTGGTTTTTGTCGAAAGATAAAATTTATAACCTAAGAACTTCCATATTTGGGTTTGACCTCACAATCCATCCCTATCGAACTATGCAAAAGCTCAAAAGCAGTTTTTTTTGTGAAATGAAATGAAATTTTCCACCCTGCAGCCTCTTTCCTCTCAGGCGCAATGTTGCATGGCTATAGCTTCTCTATCGCGACTTACATGGCAAATGCTTAAACTAACTCTACATTAAATTCAAATCTTTGCAGTCATTTTCCATCTTGCTACGACCACATGATTGAATCACTCTAATTTCCTACGTATAAAGTATATGGTAACAAGAATGTCTCAGTAAGATTCGCCCTCAAAAGGGGTACTTTGGGGAAGAGAATCCCGCATGAATGCTTTCATGAATACTACAAGCTTATATAACTCTTAAACCGGTGGTCGATTCTAGGTCAGCCTTGCCAGCGGTCACCAGACGATCTGACCTTTACTATACGCCGCCTATACCAGAAAATTTGGGCCACAGGGTCGTAGGACGACGAGTTGATTCCAGCCTCAATCTCACGCTGTTGGATACTGTCGCGGGCCGGCGGTCGTTGGTCGCTGTCCACTTCGGTCTACACCTTGCTCTGCCCACATGGGGTTTCTTGATCACAGAGCTGGTAGGGACTGATTAACGTCAGTAATCGTAGTGTTGATTCGGACCACGGTGAGCTGTGCTATGATTGAAACTAAATGAAAATGTGCATGCAGACGAATTAAAAACGAAAAAAATCTTCAGTTTAATTTTCCATTTGTTTTATGTAGTTTCTTGTATAACAAAAACTAACCCTTCCCACTAAAATCTCTTTGTTAACACTTTGTCTATCGGTACGAATTCTTGAAACAGGAATCAAAGTCGGAAATTCTCTTGGCAGCAAGTCACGTGGGTCTCAGCAGCACGTTCACCCGCTGCTGTCTCGTCTCTCTGTCCGTCGCTTTCTCTCCAAAAGCGTGTCTCTTCACGTTGCTTTCTCGTTGATTGTGTCTGTTTATATTGACTTTGTCTAAAGACCGCAGTGAGACTAACGGTTTGGGGGGTATTTCTGTATTGACTTTAAAAACGTTCTTCATTGTCTAGTTGATAATGCTCATTATATCACCAAATTTGGGAGAACCATTCTTCCTAAGGGTAGTGGTTGCAGAAATTGGCGCGCCCGTATAACTCATTGCTTCTCTTATTTATGCCTCACACCATTACTTCCACATACGTAGAGATAATTTCTCCGTCTTTCTTGTATCATTGAATCCCGCCACATCAGATGTCTCTTTGACAATTCTGACTTTCAAACCACATGTGCGAAAGCGATCTTATCTTTAATCATTAATTGTTGTTTTCTTATTAATTTTTAACAAGTGGTGTTATTTATGTAAAAAGCAATTGCCTGCTATTTCAGGGACCAGCCATCAGCAACACTTGTCTTCATATAGATTCGCTTGGTAGTACTCATTAACATTACAGGTCCGTTTATTTTTTTAGATACCTTCAACACGGGATAAAATCCTATTTCACGACTTGATTACATTTCCAAAATCGGCGGGGACATTTCTGTTCTCTGATAGAGAGGCACAAATCAATTCCTCGATTCTGCCTTTGTCCTCAACTAACCTCGAAATGCACTTTCACCTTGAGACCTCCCACCTCCCCACTGACAATGTCCTTTCCCAAAACCAATAAAGTCATTCTCCCCAGAATGTCTCTTTTCCTCGTTCTTTCACTTTGCATGCTATTCCGTAATTTTAGCTCTTTTCGTCTGTTTCAGTTTATATTTTAAATTAACCATTTCCTTTTACCAGTGTTACAACGTTACACTTCAAACTTATTGTTACACAGTGTTACACTACAAACTTCTTGTTACACAGTGTTACACTACAAACTTCTTGTTACACAGTGTTACACTTCAAACTTCTTGTTACACAGTGTTACATTTCAAACTTCTTCATGTCTAGGGTCATTCCTTATCTATCCATACCTTGATAATATTCACTTCTTTTCCCTATTTTCATATCACACACCTCATTCAGTCACTCCCTCTTGGGCCCTGTATTAGCTGAACCTAAGCAAAAAGTAAAAAAAGATAGTATTGTGCTGATGCCAAACACTGAAATAAATCTGCATGCAAATACAGCCCAGCAGCAAAGCCCAGCATGGTAAGGCTTCGTACGTTTAGTTTACAAGTGATCCCGCAGGACCTACATATATAAGTAAAATAAACCGAAAAGCAAGGACTCAGTATCAATTGTAACAAGAGCGAATTTATAGTCATTAACAAGTGAGACAATGGAAGATAGAAATTGGGGACATCAAAATGCAGCAATTACTGATATTTAGCCTATTCGTTGGTATAGAGTTATATTAGGTTGGTTCAAAAATACTGACGTAATAATGTCGGTTTTTGACGTATTTTTAACGTCAAAAAACGACATTATTACGTCATTATTTTTGCACCAACCTAATATATTCGTTTTTACTGAAAGTGTCATTTTCCGATACGGACGAAAAAAACCTGTCCAACATATTAGTTTCAAAAACCAGCTACAGATGTGTTTATACGTCGATCTTGATTATTTTTTTGCCCGTCTGAGTTCTGGTAGAGGTGTCAGCCAGCCACTGTTCACATACATTCCGAATATTCAAATTTTCGTAGCTCTTCTTGGATTTATTTGTAAATAAGGAGTGGATCATGCTAAACTTTATGTCCGGCCGCTTTTTCAAAAAATGACCTGTCCGAAAAACCTTCTTGGAACATATACAAATTTCTTTTAAATAAGGAGTGGATCATGAACACCTTTTATCCTCAACAAAAAATAATTTTCATGCGACTTATACCATTCTTCGATCAGATGCTTTGTCAAACAATTCATCTTTTTATGTTTCGTGATGCCAACAAATACTCGTTGACAGTTTCGTAATGCTCGTTGTAGTAGAGACTTTGTAATCACAGATACAACTATAGTAACGCCGTTGAACAATACTGGTGTCAGACACTTTCGAATAGCACTAGCAGTAATAGTACTTCCTCGATAATACTCGATCAAAAAGTAACGACCTTATAGTGATCTGAATAGAGAAATAGTATAGTGAAAAGAGTAGAGGATAGCGGTCCATTTAGTAATAGAAAAATAGAGTAGAAATGATGATCCTTATAGTAATAAAGGATAGATTAGAGATAGCGATCGTTAGTGTTGTGGATTCCGGTATAAATCCGGTACCAATAAATAACAAACGCCAAGAATGAATATAGAAAAATAATGTATTAACGTAAAAATACAAACTGGTAAAGCAGGTTAGTAGTTCCAGGAATACGGTTTAGTAGCAAAATATATATAGTTTTTGGTATTGAAGTATCGCTGTATGACTTCTTACTGAGTCTACATGCTCGCTCACTGTGACTCCTACAACGCTGTTATCTCACCCTCACTCTTCCGGTTACCTACAACCTTTTACTCTGTCACTCTGGACTCGACTCGACTCTTCGGTCTTGCTCTCGGGTCTTCACGTAGCTGTAGTATATGTGAGTGATGGGTGAGTCCATTTGTATAAGAAGTGGGGAACCCCTTAACATTTAGTCGTCAGCTACTTACTACATATATGCTTTTCCTGTATTTCACATCGTCTACTTTAATTCAATAATGGGATCACCTGTGTTTGCTCAGTCGATCTGTGTTCAAACTCAAGTGTCGGCAAAGTCAATTTACTCCCATTTAACATTATGGCATGTCGTTTAAAGCGGTAGTTCAAGATGTACTGATTTTATTCCTCGCAATAAATCTGAACGATTTACCTAAACTCACACATGGCACAGTGGATAAAGGCGTCCGTTAGATCCAGTGATAGGACCCAAAGAGTGTGAGTTCAATACGCGGTTAAGGCAGTGGAGTACTTTCAGAGGGAGATTAACAGTGATAACTGACATCCATCAAACATGGCACGTGGAACTAGAACAGTCTACCCCGGTGAGCGAAATAAAGGGTTCAGTTCGACATTCCAACCACCTGAAGAAGACCGGAGTGTACATCGGCCGAGACGTGATAAATATGGCGACAAAGATGAGGACAATAGTCCGAATGATGTAAATAATGTACATAATACCTCATCTCAGAAATATAGACAGATACAGAAAGGCCGAAACATTGTAATAAATATGGCGACAAAGATGAGGACAATAGTCCGAATGATGTAAATAATGTACATAATACCTCATCTCAAAAATATAGACAGATACTGAAAGGCCGAAACGTAATAAATATGGCGAGAAAGATGAGGACAATAGTCCGAATGATCTAAATAATATACATAATACCCCATCTCAGAAATATAGACACATACTGAAAGGCCGAAACACTGTAATAAATATGGCGACAAAGATGAGGACAATAGTCCGAATGATCTAAATAATGTACATAATACCTCATCTCAGAAATATAGACAGATACTGAAAGGCCGAAACGTTGTAATAAATATGGCGACAAAGATGAGGACAATAGTCCGAATAATGTAAATAGTGTACATAATACCTCATCTCAGAAATATAGACAGCTTACTTTTACTCGTTGTGTGATTTCTGCTACGCCTGTTTTTCCAACTCATTGTGTAGATTCCTTGATTTTTGCTTGCTTCTCTTGTCTTCGCCATGCACTGTAACCGTTAAATTCTGTAATTCCTCATCAATTTCCTGAGAAACGTCTCTTTCCAGCTATTGGCTCCAATATCGATGTAGTTACTATTCTCTTTAATACTTATATATCACTGTTATGTTGACTTAATAGTATTATCTGCATTTGTCAGTATATCTCCCTTGCTCCATGCATCCTTTGGCACTTCGACGTGGTGCAATGGTTAGCAAGCTAGATCAGTTAGAATATGGAGTTGGATTTTCACTGGGTGCTCCACTGTTTCGGCCTTGTGCCACATTTAAGCTACGTTTAGAAAATCGCCATACATCTACTTCATGTACAAGATTTTATTGCATTCCCTAAACTGTTCTGCCTCTTTTCCCTGTTTTTACATTAACAACACCAGATTCTTCAAATCTTTCTTGCGTATAAAATTTAAAATGTTTTTCGGGTCTTTTGTTTGGGCTGAGGTCCATATCACGTTGAAACACCGGTTCCCGTATGATCACTGAAGTTGAGCAAAGTTGAGCCGGTCAGTACAAAGATAGATTCGCTTCGGAATACCAGGTGTTGTATGCATGGAAGTGCGGGCGGTGCAATAGGTAATGACACACAATTGTCAATCCGAGTTTCGAGTTCCAATTCCCGTTGGGGTTCGTTGTATTCATTTGCGCGCAAATACTCTTGTGAAAGGTAAGAACCGATCTCCCCACCCCCGCCACGTCAGCTATGGGTTACTTAGAAAGACTTGTATCACCAAAGCAATTATCAACTCCCCAAAATCATTGCAATCTCAAAATAATATATGGCTTTAAATAGCCTGCAAATGGGTTGATAAGCCGAGAGAAAATAAATCAATCATCTGTAATTTTATAGTATTCACTTCGCTATCGGATACTAGATATTGTTTATAAAGACAATTCTCTGTCTTCTAAAACTTTCCTCAATTTATGGAATGCCTATCGGATATTATCAGGATAGATGTATATTCCACCACAGAGAGCCCTCCCTTCTTCCCAATAGAATGTCAGATGATCAACTCCACGACAGCACCTCTTTGGAACTGCTTGGTCTCACACTTTCCGCTGACCAGAGATGGAACAAATACATTGAAACAATAGTTTCATCTACCGCAAGGAAAATCGGGTCTCTATGTCGCGCTAGAAAGTTTTTCTCGCCCGAATCCATCCTTCCAATCTACAAATCAACCGTTCGCTCTTGGATAGAATATTGCTGTCATATATGGTCTGGATCCCCCACTGTTCGTCTTAGGGTCCTCAACAAAATCCAGAGACGGATATGCCATGTGTTTGGCCCTGATCTGGCATAGCGTTTACAGCCGCTGTCTCACAGACGTTCCATCGCCTCCCTTTGTCTTTTCTACGTTCACGGTAACTGCCCCGAGGAGCTACTTTCGCTAGTTCCCAAACTGCATGAATTTAAACGAGCCACTAGGTTGGCATCTTAGTCCCTCCTTTTCACGGTCGAAATGGTTACATGTAGGCGTCTCTTCTACACCAATAGCTTCATGTCTCACACTTCCCGTCTGTGGAACTCCTTTCCTTTTATTTGCTACCCTGATAACTATAATCTCCAACTATTCAAATGTCAATCGACATCTCCAGATGCCATCCCCGTCCTTCTCTTCATCCTTTCCACTTTCACGCCTCTTTACACTTGTTCCCACTCTCTGTAACCCCTTGCGTACTAGTGATACTCCCGCCTTGCTTGGGGTGAAAAGTTTAAAAAGTATATATATATACCTTTATTTTCACGTCAGTCAGTATATAGTACACATGCGATGTCGTTTTTTAGTTTGTTTTTTTTTCTGATAAATATTAGGTTGGTGCAAAAAGAATGTCGTTTTTTGACGTATTTTTTAACGTCAAAAGCCGACATTCTTTTTGCACCAACCTAATATATATTCTATTTTACTATAATTACTAGTATTTTCGTTTTACTTTCCTTTAATATCTTGTCTAAGTGTTCTTCCAATTTTCTACTATCAAGACACTTCGTATCATTTGCTTATAAGATCATGTTAGGACTTCTCGTTCTCCTTGTTCAAGTCAAATAAATTCAATGACGAAACACTATTGTTGTATATCTTATTCTATTTCTTATGCTCTGAATCTCGTTCTCCATGCGCGCGCATGCTGTTTATTTCCTGTAGAGGGATTTATGACGTATTCTTGATGAAGGCGTCAGACTGTTAATTCAACTCACTACATTTTTGGTGGTGGCTGTCTACGTCATTTAGCAAAGTAACAAACATTTGTCATCTATGGCCGCTTTATGACAACACGTTCAATGATGAATACTCCATGTCAAAAAAATATTGATCGTGTTGGCGTCTTTAAATCAGTTTTCTTGTCGGTGTATACGTTGTTGCTGTTATCAGGATGACGGGAGCAAGATTATTTATGTTTACTTAAGATATTATGTGGGATGTGTCAGACATTTTGGATGGACTTGTGCTATATACGAACAACTTTTTCGATTGCTACGTCTGCAAAAGAGATTTTGGGATTAAGGGTGAAGAATGCAAGTTACAATGGGTTTGAAGTCGGGAATCATATTGAGAAGAATTGCAGATGATTTTTGGCGAGCGAGTTGCTGCCACTTGATAAATACTGATAACTGTCAAATACGCCTGATATATAGAAACAATTGCTAAATCCTATGCTAACAGTTTAATCTTGCACTTCTCGCTTGTGGACATTCTTTCCGGCTACATGCTTTCCAGCCAAGTCTGCAAAAATCTAAATGCAAGATTAACCGCTGTCTGCTGTCTTCCTGATTACTTTTGTTCTCGCGACTTAGCAATGTTTTTTTTTTTTTTCTGTTTCTAATTCCAGTATCCCCTTGTGTCTTAGTGGTTTTCTGCCTTGCTTGAGGTGAAACAGATTTTTAAAAAACAAAAGAAGAGACAAAAAATCTTTTCTTTAATAATGAAAAAAATAAAATGTGATTTTTTTTAATGCTGAAGTTCAACAAATACAATTCTCAAGAGACACAAGTCGTCGTGTTACTCTTAAAATGGTTAAAGATGAGTGAAGTGTGATACTATTTTTTGGTTTGTTTCGTTTTACGGCATATCAACCTCAATGGGTTATTTAATGCCGACAATTTTTACTGTAGCTTTCTATGAATATAATATATTCTTTGTAAGATTTGGTTTTTGTTTTGTCTTACGGCATATCAACCTCAATGGATTATTTAATGTTGAAAATTTTTTTATTGCTGGTAATATTGTTTTTTTTTTAATGTATTGCTGTTAATATTTCTTCCTTCAAAAATTTATTTCTGGTAATTTTTCTCCTTCAAATATCTAATTCTTGTAATATTTTTCATTCAAAAATCTATTTCTGTCAATATTTTTGCCTTCAAAAATCTGTTTGTGGTAATATTTCTCCTTCAAAAATTTATTTCTGGTAATATTTTGTCTTCAAAAATGTATCACTGGTAAAAAAATTTTTCCAAAAATGTATTGCTGGCAATATATTTTTTTTCAAAAATGTATTGCTGGTAATAAGGTATTTCTGGCTATAATTTTCTTCAAATATTTATATACTGGTAATAATTTTACAAAATATTTCTGGTACTAAAACCTATATTTACACTTTCATAGTGTTTTGAGCCCAGTTTCTGGGTTAACTATTTGCCTACTTCACGCCGCTTGCGAGTATTGTATTTTGTTGATGTGATAAAGTTTACCATTTCATTTTTGCTTATTCCTCATTCAGTAACATTTCCTAGGTTACACACTATCTCTCCTAATTCCTCTTCTGCCAACCATTTACTAGACTCGTCAGATAGGTCAAAAGCTGTTTTCCTATGCCCCTCTTGCATTCAATATGTTCTGTGCGTGACATATTCCCCAAGGACGTTTTCCTCATTATTATGTGCTCGAGTAATTTTAAATGTATATTTTTTTTTATTCGAAGTCCATGTTCCGTTTTTTGTTTTGATTATCTGTCCACAATCTCTTTTTGTTTCGAGTGACTGCTGAAGAAACCAGACACGTGACACACATGAAGAAGTAGCTAATGAAGAAGTAGCTAAGAGGCTGTCTATATTTCTGATTGTAATTAGTTATATTATTTATTACGTTTGCTCGGACAGTCTTTTTCCCTGGTGCTCCGAATACATGAATTTAAAAGTGGTACTAGATTGGAATTTAGGTCCCACGCTTTTACTGTTGAAATAGTTAAATATAACCACCGCTTCTACTCCAATAATTCATTTTCTTGTACTTCCCGTCTGTGGAACTCCATTCCTTTTACTTATTTTACTGACAACTCAATCTTAAAAAATGTAAATGCAACGTCACTCGATATCTCCTATGTTCTTGACACCCGTTGAACATTTCTCGTTTCATTATTCCTCTTTAAACTCAGTCTTTGCACGCCATGTAACCCCTACATCATTCCGAAACTTCCTTGGGGGGGAACTGATCATTTTTAATCGATTTCACCTCAAGCAAGGCAGTAGAGCCACTAAAAGACAAGGGTGTTATAGGGAGTTAAAGAATTAGGAGCAGAAGCCTTGAGGATGAGCAGAAAGAGAAGAAAACAATCAGGTGAACATTACATTTAAATCTTTGCAGATTAAAGTTGTCTGAAAAGCATGGAGTCAGAAAAAGAAGTTCCACAAGCGAGAATTGCGAGAGATGCAACTATTAGCATAGGATTTACAGTTTTATCTAAAAGGTATAACCGCAAATTGAAATCTGGGCGCCAGTCTAGTAATATACTTAAATTCAAAATGCTAGGTACGATAGGGAAGAGATTATCCCAATATTTATCAAGAAAGTATTTATAGAAAAGACGTGAAGAGGTAACCTCACGGCGGCGAGAAAATGTATCAGGACCAATAATATTTCTGATTATTCTTTAGATTTTATCAAGGAGTTCAAGGTAAATAACAGGGGCACCGGACCATATATGGCAGCAATCCTCCAAGCATGGACAAATGGTAGACTTATAGATGTGTAAGATAGATTCTAAAGAATAAAATGATTAAAAGAATACTTCAGATGACCAAAGAATGGTTGTCATTTTCTCTTCGAAATAAACAATTTGAAAGAATTGTTTGTCAATCAAGAATTCAACTATTTTCATGTTATTTAAATATATAATCCTGGAATATTGGGTAGCAAAATTGGAAAATTGGTCTCTGTTATGGTCCAGTTCCTTATACCACGGTGATAGTCCAAGGTAGAACCAATAAAGAACTCGAATAAACGGGTTCAGGGCCGGTCTACCTCCCCGAAGGAGACTCCGCCCTTCGGCGTAGCCTCCTTCGGTTTCCTCCCGTCCGTAGGATGAGAGTATAACCGTGCAGTCGCTCAGAAAGTACTGGGTCGACTAACTCAACTTGAACTACTGACTCCTTGCCGACTCCTGAGGCGCAGTATTTAGTAAGTATGGAATAGTCCAGTGATATTATCGGTAAGATCCCATAACAGTCTCTTTATTGGATAGTTTCATGAAGATATCTTTAACATCATCTCTGAGATGAGGGACATTTTTATGACTGATTCGTCGTTAGAGGAAAGTAGAAAGTCACGATTTGCCTAATATCGGAGAGCTGCGTTGGGGATCAGATTACATCTTCTTTTTAGAGACATCATTTGGTTAAATCAATTTGATTGTAAACGGAACTTCAGAGAATCATGAATGATAAATTATCCATGAAATTCCATCCTTCAATATCTGTCTGTATCAGATGAGGCTTTATAATTATTTATATTGTTTACATAGTTCGGACTGTTGTCCTCATCTTTGTTGCCATATTCACTTCTTCAATATCTGTCTATATTTCTGAGATGAGGTATTGTAATTATTTACACTATTTACATTGTTCGGACAGTTGTCCTCATCTTTGTTGCCATATTCACTGCTTCAATATCTGTCTATATTTCTGAGATGAGGTATTGTAACTATTTACTCTATTTACATTGTTCGGACAGTTGTCCTCATCTTTGTTGCCATATTCACTGCTTCAATATCTGTCTATATTTCTGAGATGAGGTATTGTAACTATTTACTCTATTTACATTGTTCGGACAGTTGTCCTCATCTTTGTTGCCATATTCACTTCTTCAATATCTGTCTATATTTCTGAGATGAGGTATTGTAACAATTTACACTATTTATATCGTTCGAACTGTTGTCTTCATCTTTATTGCCATATTCACGGGGTTTCGGTCGCTGTACACTCCAAACTTCTGAAGGTGATATACGTCGGAATTTCGAACTGAAACTTTTCTGTTGTATACGAGGGTAGATTTTACAAATTCCCCGTGCTATGCTTTTTGTATATCCCAGTATCATTTTATTCTTTTCTGTAACTCAGTTCTTGAAATTCTTGTTCCCTCTGCTGTAGCCAGGTATTGCACTCACTAGCTACTTTTTGGTTTATTCAACCATTGGAATTTTTAAAAAATCTAACCCATGTAGACCAAGTAAACGGTTCGATTCCAAATTTCAACATATGTCACCTGAAGAAGTTCGGAGCGTATTCAATGAAAATAAAAAATGAAAAAAAGACATATGAATAAGCCTTAAGAAACAAACTATAATATTAAGTAAAAAACAACACAAAACGAAATATAATTTGGTTCCATCCACCCTATAACATTTTCAAACTAATTGGCAAACATTTTCCAAAAATCAGTAAATTATCAAAACTTATCAAGTAAAGTACAATCAAAATTAGTTACAGCTGCATGGACAACATGGAGAAAGTAATAACTAAGCACAATAAAAATACTCAGAAACGTTAACAACGATAAGAACAACAATATCAATAACAATTAGCAGAATAATACACTCAACTGTAAGTGCAGAAAAAAATTGCCCACTTAACAACAAATAACCAGTAACATAATATACACAGCTACGGTAAGTAATAACATTATGACAGAACAGAAAATTTATATAGGTGCCAAAAAATAGAAAGATATTATAATCAAAAAAGGTCCTTTGACAGAAAAAATGCACCAACAACTCAACCCTATCACAAGTAGCATTATCGCCTTAATTGGAGTGAAAAGATTAAAAACATAAACCACATCTTCCATAAATAATACTATAGAACCAATATTAAATAATGGGTAAGTGCCAGCAGATAAACAATACATTTACTTTGCTATTTAAGCATATATATATATATATATATATATATATATATATATATATATATATATATATATTTACGATTGCAAAAACGCCGTTTTGGTCGTTTGCTTTATTTACAAGCAAAAACGTTTACCAAGCTTGCTTGTGATGCAAGCAAACGGATGACAAATTGATGTTTTATTTAAACAGAGCACAAATCGATGTTTTATTTAAACAGAGCACACATTACATCCAATAGGAATCAAGATTACATCTGGTTAATAGCCATGTTAACTATAAATTAAAACTAATTTGCAGCAGTTTCAATTTTCTTTTTTTCTTATCCGTCTAGTGGTTTGAAATATATATTTGAAAAATCTTACGCAATTTCTGTCCAGGAAAGAAAACACATAGGAACACAAGAAAAATTAAATAGAAAGGCTTAATCGTTGTAATTCGTGTGCGGTCTGTAATGAGACTTGCATAAAAGAGAGATTGCTGCCCATATATATATATATATATATATATATATATATATATATATATATATATATATATATATATATATATATAGTTTTTTACAATTATATATATATATATATATATATATATATATATATAGTGTTTCACAATTATATATATGTATATATATATGTATATATATATATATATATATATATATATATATATATATATATATATATATATATATAGTGTTTCACAATTATATATATATTTATATATATTGTGTGTATTTAGGCAGCACCTTTTCATTCACACACGTTTCTTTAAATAATATTGACAAGTGTTGTCTATTTATTTTCTGAAATTTTTTTTCGTAACATCTGATAAGTTTAATAATAATAATTTAAGTTGATAATAGCTTAAGTAAGACGAAAGCTTAGATTGTATTAAAAAAAATATGGATCACTATTGTGAATTTCTTTCTTCGTTCAACGATAATGTTATTAAACTTATCAGATATTACGAAAAAAATTTACATAAAATAAATAGACAAGACTTATCTATATTATTTAAAGAAACGTGTATGAATATATATATATATATATATATATATATATATATATATATATATATATATATATATATATATATATATACTGTTTCTCGTAAACTCAACTCACAGTTTCTTGTAAAACAACTCAGGCTAAAAAAAATGAGCAGTGATTTGAGGCCCCTTTCGTTTCCTCTTTTCGCCTTGATGGGAGGTAGCGGTTAGTTCTCTTGCAGTTTATATGGAGAGTAAACATTGGGTTAAAACTAACGAACAGCAAGTGAAATTCAAGTGAGACATATTTCAATACATCAAATCCCACATAAACCAAATTTTGACAATTTGCCATCCGTTTGCTTGGTAAACCTTTTTGCTTGTAAATAAAGCAAACGAGTAAAACGGCGCTTTTGCAATCGTATATATATATATATATATATATATATATATATATATATATATATATATATATATATCCTTGTGCAGGTATGCAGAAAATAGAAAAGAACACGTTGGGTGCATAATCCGGGGTTCCTTAGTATTTTTGTTTTTATTTTTAAGAAGACAGTGCTCCATACAGAAGTAGAGCTTATATTATAATAATATTTTTTGTTTAAATATATGATTCCTTCGCTACATAAGAGTTCTCATGTTTCAAAAACGATAGCCGAAATCATCCAAATAATTAATAAAATTAAGTTGGATTGTGGTGTTTAGCAATCCAACTTAATTTTAATAATTATTTGGATGATTTTGGCTCTCGTTTTTGAAACATTAGAACTCTTATGTAGCGAAGGAATCATATTTTTAAACAAAAAATATTATTATTATAATATATATATATATATATATATATATATATATATATATATGTATGTATGTATGTATTTGAGTTTTTCTCATGAATGTATGATGTATAATGGATCGAAGACACTTTCAAAAGTTTGCAACTTTTGTCTCGTTTCTCTTTGTAGAAGAACAAAAGTATCCAGAACATAGAAAGATACAATAAGTGTGAATTCTAGTAGAAGCGCTTCACTGAGATTGTGGGTGTGAACAGTCGAAGAAACATCACCAGCACCATAAAAGTCATCAGTTCAAATAGCAGCATCAACGGTTACTAAAAACAAACCAGCAAACCTCGGCAATCGATTTGTGATATTAAACGAGAATGGAACTTGCTGAAAAAAAATAACGACGAGAAAAACTTACACAAAAATGCCAAATTAGCAAGCGAGAAAAAGTGAGCCTGACTCTAAAATAACAATAAATACACACACATATATATATATATATATATATATATATATATATATATATATATATATATATATATATCTTCCACCCAAAAAATAGACAGAAAAAAGAACTTTTAAAAAATAAGACGTCTTGTCTAGATTCGTAAAAAATAACAGCAAAGAAACGTGGCAAGTTAAAGATGAAAAAAAAAGAAATTGAATTTAAATTTAAAAAAATATATTTATTTATACCCCCACAAGAAATCGGAGGAAATCTTTTAAAAAAGAAGTCATCGTTTATGTTGTTGTCAAAGGAAAAAATATTACACGGATAATATTTTCAAAAAAAGCATCGTAAAGTAACAGAAATAGACACTTAGACGTATAGACACAACGCCAAGAATATGTGCTTCAACCTACTGAAAGTGTAAAAGAACGTATAATGCATCTACTATGAAATTGGTAACTGCAATCAGAATAAGGCAGTAGAAATTTTGGGAACGAATAACAACGAAAAAAGCCCCTGGAAAATATAACGCTGGCGGGACAGATTGAAGGTAAGAAACCTCGGAGAAAAGAACCGGACCTGCTTAACTAATTTAATTTGGATCGGATTAAAAAAAAATGGAAAAAGAGAGATGTTAATGGGTCAAATTCGCAACAACATGAAGCTGTTAGGAGCCATGTTTGGCTAAACAATCTAATATTGACAGGATATATTCAAGATAAGGATAAAAAAGGAACCAGCAATTAACCTATTTGACGACTTTTTGAACTGATGTTAAATGAAGAAGAAAGACGGATGGCAATGGATTAAAAAGTTACTTTAGCAACAAAGTATAGAAAGTTGTGGAGAGTCATGATCACCAACCTAATGAGTTTGCTTGAATGGATTAAAGACAAAGAGAAAGAACAAAAGGTTGTAATGTTTCAACCGTTATTTCGAGCAACAAAGAATAAGAAGTTATGGAACATGACTCTCCAAAACGTCCTTTCTCGTGGAGAGCCATGATCCCTTGTTTGCTTGAATGGATTAAAAAAAACTTAGAAAGCGGGATTGTAAAAGGTCAAATGTTATTTCGCGCACCAAAAAATAGGAAGTTGTGGAGAGTCACGATCAACTACTTGATGAGTTTGTGTGAATAGATTGAAAAACAATGAGAAAGAGGGATTGTAAATGGTCAAACGTTATTTCGAGCAAAGAAAGACAGAAAGATGTGGAGAACCATGATCACCTGATGAGGTTGTGTCAGTGGATTGAAGTAAAACGAGAAAGAGAGATAGTAATAGGTTAAAAGTTACTTCCTGCAAAAAAGAAAAATAGGAAGTTGTAGAGAGCCATGTTGGATAGAGAATCTAACACTCACAGGATTGGAAAGCAAGAGAAGCAAAAGCAGTGAGTTAGTGAGGGAATGGCAGAACAACGATAACGGTGGGTGGGTTAGGGTCATATATCACTTCATGCCCTAAAAGATGATAAGTTGTAAAGAGCTGGGATATCCTAGCGCATTTTACACCCACAAGACGCTAGGAAAAACCCGAGTTTGGGCCCACTTACTTGAGGAATTTTTGTGGATCGATGGCAGAGTTCGGACAAAGAGTAATGAACAAGTGTCCAATTTGAATGGGAAAATAGTAGAGTGCCATGATTGTGTCCAAAAACTTTCATTCGCAGGAGACATTGAAGCCACGAGAAACGTTGGTGAAACAGCAAGGCCACTTCTTAGCGAGTTTGTGTGACGGAATTCTGCAAAGAGGGATTTGAAATGGTAAAATAATATATTAAATAAACAGAATACAGGAAATTAGGAAGAGCCATATTCAGTCACAATCGAAATAACCATGGAATTTAAAGGATTATGTGGATCCAGAATAGTTCGGAAAGAAAACTCGAACTCAGCAATTTAGTAAAAACATATTATTAAACAAAAAGTAACGAATACAAAAGTGTTGCACGTCCAACTGACGGCAAAGTACAGTAGTCAACTCGTCAACTGTAGACAGCGATATTTAGTTACCTCCCCATGAGGGTTACATGTGGCACAAGGCCGGTTTAACGTGGAATCTGCGAGCCCGTAGGCTCGGCCAAAAATAATCCCTCTTTGAATCCGCATAAACGGGTTCAAGGGCAGTCAACCAGCCCGAACGAGACTCCGCCCTATATATATATATATATATATATATATATATATATATATATATATATATATATATATTGTAATGATACAATATGGTAACCGTGTGGAACTTCCAGGAGGATATAGATCCAGGGAGAGCTCTATGTCAAAAGACACAGTAAAATTATTATTAATGAAAGAATATAACTTTAAATCCCATAAGTAATTATTTTTATTTCATGAGAGCAGCTCTCAATCTTCAAGACCTACAAGAAAATCTTTTCTTTGGGATCTGTTTGTAGGTCTTGAAGATTGAAAGCTTGCTGATTTTTAGAGCTGTCATAAAATAACAATTATTAGCTATGGGATTTTCAGTGTTTGATATTCTTTAATTAATTAATTAATTAATTAATAATAATAATAATAATAATATATATATATATATATATATATATATATATATAGAGAGAGAGAGAGAGAGAGAGAAAGAGAGGGAGAGAGAGATGCAGAAACTCATCTAAATAAAGAGACAAGATCAACCATATATGTGTGCGATTACCTACAGATGAGAAAATAACTATATAATGGTGTATAAAACTGCTGAATATAGTTAAACAGAGCTATAAAGTATACATTAATAATTACACACACATACAATACGACTAAAATTTCCGCAAAAAGTTATGAACTGTTCAATTGAACAGTTAAGAAGTTTTTTGTACCTGATCAATGGGAAAACCCTGAATTTTTGAGTCGTACTGTAAACGTAGGCGTATCTGTATATTATTAATATATGTGTGCGCGTGTGTGGAACCCCGTTACAGAATTGCATATAAATACAATAGATTTAAGTTTATTAATTAAATTCAAAAACTAATAATTTTTTTTGCACGGATTGGCTCCAAAATGTGATTTTTTTATATTCCTATGTCGGCAATGTCATATGAGACGCGCCATAATCTTTGGATTTGCAAACAATAAGTATTTGTTGTTTGTTACTAAATTTTACAAGATCAATATGTATTTTCGCTCCTTAAAATGGATATCTAAAAATTGGGAAAATATTTATTAACCAATAAATTTGAGATTAAATAATCTGATTTTGTTTTCTACTTCCAATGTTTCATTATAAGAATGATCAAATTTTGTTCGCTAATTAGTTTTCAGTTAACCTTTGAGAAGGGATCGTTCGTTTGTAATACAAAAACTTAAATTCTCACATTGAATTAATTACTCACATTTTCGCATATTTATTGGAGAGTATTATATTACAAAAATACTTAGCGATGCTGTTACATAAAATACATGCGCAGTGAGTCTGCATGTGAGAGTCAACAGTAAGACTGCAATTTATACGCATCGATAAAGCAACGTACATTCGTGCCACGCACATTCTCACATTTTGACGCATTCTGTTTTCTTCTATACTAAGGCAATTCATTCGGTTGTACTGTTACAAATTTTTACATTAAATATTTTGCGTGGAGTTCTTTTGCATATAATATTTGTAATTCTTTCTTTCAATTTGAAAAAAATATAATAAGCACATATTAAAAGCCATATAGAAAATTTACTTATATCCTCGATTTATCCATGCATATTCTACCAAACATGTATGTACACAAATTCACAGATATATATATATATATATATATATATATATATATATATATATATAAGATGGAACATAGAAGTCAATACTATGTTCACTTTTATATTGACACACGCTCTATCTCTGATATTGAGCACTTTATCCCATAAATATAGCACATCTTAAGACTATATATATATATATATGTATATATATATATATATATATATATATATATATATATATATATATATATATATATATATATTTATTTATATATATATATTTATCGATATATATATATATATGTTTATATATATATATACATATATATGTTTATATATATATATATATATATATATATATATATATATTTATATATATATATATATATATATGTAAAGATATATATATATATATATATATATATATAAAGATATATATAGTTGTGGACAGATTTATCCGCCCCACTGAATATTTGAATATTTGTTAAAGAAAAGCAGATATTAGCCAAAACTTACTGGATTAAGCACACATAATTGCTTTCGTATTTAGTTTTGAATAATTCGTCCTTTGTAGAAGTTTTGGTTGGTGCAAAAATAATGACGTAATAATGTCGTTTTTTAAAGTTAAAAATACGTCAAAAAACGACCTTATTACCTCATTATTTGTGCACCAACTTAATATTATAGTCATCTTTATAGATTTTCTTTGTAAAAATGTGTGCAGTCTAAAATTGTTCGCAACCATCCTTCTTATTGAAATTATGAAATGATATTGCTCTATGGCAATTCTAGTGTTTGTTTTTTTATTTTGACATTTAATACAAACCCCGTTTGAATATGAAATAGAACTGATTCCATAAATTGTAAAAGCTAATGAAGAAGACAATATGCGAATGACATATGCCACGATAACTCATTCATCTGGCAACTATGGCGAAAATGTCTGGACTAAACAAGAAGTTCCGAATGAAGATGCGTACAAAGAGGGTGATGTTATGGGTATACAACACTTTCCAAAGGTTTAAATGTTCCTTGATTGACAATTCGTAGCATTATTAAATACCAGACTCATTGTGTTGGAAATAAATTAAGGACTGGCAGAAAACGTTTAATTTCTCGAAAAATGGAAAAGTGAATAGTTAGAGGTGACTCAAAGAATCCTTCGTTAACGAAATAGGTCACTGTCAATGATGTCAAAACATCAGGATTGAATGTATCAACGAAGACGACCACTAGATACCTTCATCAAGCAGGACTTCGAGCTTATTGACCAGGAAAAACTCCCTTGTTTAAGCCTAAACACCTAAAATGCAGATTACCTTATGCTAGAAGCCATCTAGAATATGGGAGTAGATTTTAGAAATTTGTTTTATGATCACATGAAACGAAACAGGAATTATTTGGTTACATGAACCCACGTTGTTTATGGAGAAATGTGAATGAAGCTCACAAACCCAAAAGTACCCTCCCTAAACTAAGCACGGTTGTGGAAGCTTTCTAGTCTAGGTATATTTTACAGGTTCTGGACCAGGAGAACTAGTGAGAGTACAAGGTATCATGGATAAAGAGCAGCATTTGGATTTTCGAAACCATGACAGTGATCCGAAACACACAACACCGATCATTACTAAATACTTAGAACACGGCAAAATTATGATCTTGGCGTACCCCTTACAAAGCCTGACCTACCGCTGTTGAGTATTTATGGGCATATTTGACGAAAAAAGTAAGAGAAATAGGTCCATCTGGTCTGGAAGGACTAGAAGCTATAGCCAAGATAGAATGGAGCAAAGGACTACTGCTCTCGTGATAAATTGATTATATAGCGTCACGCCGATTTTGTGAGTAAAGGCAGTTAATATATCAGCTCGGGATATACCAGGGTGATTATATGCGGTTTATCGGTCAGGGTTTTGTCTCTGTTGAGGTGTTCAACAACCTTCTTGCTATTTTATAGTTTCTAAGAGTTTAATGATGACACTAAGGAAGCTAATGGGACAGTATTGCGATAGGTATGAGCGCTCAACGGTTGTCTTAAAAAAAACAGGGTACACAGTTGAAACCTTCCATAGACTTTCGTAGCATCTCATCTTTAGGTAACTGTTGAACAGTATTAAAGATAAATCTTAGCTGATATTCTGAAGAAAAAAAAACTGTAATTTTGTCCGGGCCGGTGGCCTTCTTAGAATCAGAATTTTTTATAAGTAGGAAACTTCTTGTGTCGTGATAGAGATATTGCACAGTGTATGCTCCCTGAGGAATAAAACGTCAGTTAAGTAATGGTCCTTATCGTCTGACGTAGATTTAGAGGTAAAGTTCATGTCAAAGAGTGTACCTTGTTATATGAGGATGTAATAAGCTAGGAGCCATTTGTGATAGTTGGCACAGACGCTTTGTCTCTATTCGGAATTTTATCTGAGATTTTCCAGAAATCACAGACATCAAGTCTCTTGATTTCAATGATTTCAACCTTGGCTATGGTTGAATGTACATAGCTTCTCTTTGCGTTTTCTAGAACTATATATATATATATATATATATATATATATATATATATATATATATATATATATATATGAAGAAAAATATACGGAAAAAATAAACAAAAATCCGTATATGCAATTATGCTGTTTTAATGTTAATATGTCAACGTCGGACGTTTCGGTCTAATAAACCATCTTCAGGACATATTCATAAAATATAATTAACATTATCAATTGAACATGACAAAGAAGATGGACATAAGAACAAGACTTATCCAAACAGATAACTGAAAGTTTTATAAGATCAGCGTTCCGTTTTAAACATGGTCACGTTGTCGTCACGTGGGCGACGCCGTGAAAACGTATTCCTAAATTTGAGTATTTTGAATGAAAAATGAAAGAATTCTATTTTGATCTTAAATTTATATGTACGCTTGTCGAGCATTAATCTCGCTAGAAAAGGGGAAATACTAAAGAAGCCAGGTCTAGTATTCACCGTGCGTGAGATGGATATTATGCCTGCTTCATAAATCCTCCTAAGATTTTTATTATGAAAATATTTTAAAATCTTCACGGAATTAAAATCGAAATTATGATCTGTTTTAGTTGTGTACAACTAAAGCATTGTTTAAATTTCCGAAGCGAATATCTCGTTTATGTTCGAAAACACGAGATTTTACGGACCTACATGTTTCACCCACATATTTTAAGTCACAGTTTTTGCTTGAGATTTGGTAGATGCAAGCATCGGATGTAATATGTTGTTTGCTGGTGCTATTTAATAAACTACAGATAGTTCTAGTAGGTAATATTGTAGTTTTAATTTTTAACGCATTTAAATTATTGGAGATGTTCGGTCAAATGGTTATTTGGTAGAAAGATGCGACCAAAAGAATTATCAGGGACAGCTGAAAGTGTACCTTTCACTGATGTAGTTGTAGTGGCCTCCGAGGTGTCATTTTGCTCTGATGAGTGAATTTTCAATGCTTTATTTTTAGCTCTCAGTAATAATTGTCTCGGATACGAAAGATTTGAAAAGGTATCCTCAATATATGTGAATTCATCATCTAAATATTTTGCTGAACAGATGCGAAGAGCCCTTAAATAGAATCCAATAATAATACCCCTCTTAGTGTTAGTATCATGGTGAGAGTAAAAGTGTAAATAGTCATTTTGACATGTGGGTTTACGATATACTTTGAATTCTAATTTATTTTTATTTTTAATGATTAGTATGTCTAAAAAGGTAAAGAATTATTAGACTCAAGTTCATAGGTAAATTCTATAGTAGGTTCTATTTTATTTAATCTATCAGTAATCTCATTTAAATCATGTTTATGTGGGTAGATAAATAAAATGTCATCGATGTATCGCGTGGAATGATATGTTTAAAAGGTCCAGACTCAAGAAATTCTAGAAATATGCATGCTCGGAATCCAGAGAGAGGACTCCCCATTGGTAAACCAAATTTTTGTTTATAATAAATATTATTATACTGGAAGAAACAATGTGAAGTGCATAGGATGCATAATTTGATGCATTTCGAGATAGTGATAGGTAGCTTAAAGCTAATTTTCTTAAGGTGGTTCTCTAATCGTTTAATACATTTATCAACAGGTATATTAGTAAATAAAGATTTAATGTCTAAGCTAGCCAGGGATTTGTTAGCTATATCAATATTACTTAACTTATTTCGAAGAGAGCCTGAATTCTTTACATGTGCGTTACTTATGGTGCTCAGAATTGGAGTTAGAAATTTAGTTAAATACCTACCGATATTATGAGGAGCTGATACTATACCCGGAATGATGGGCCTTAATGGAATGTTAGGCTTATGGGTTTTGGGGAGACCATAAATTTTAGGGACGGTGGGGTGGTAGTTAATAAGGGAAAGCCAAATCTTATCTTCATTACATATGAGTTTCTTATAGGACCTATTGAATTCTTTTAGATTCTTAGAAACTTGTATAGGGGAGATCTGTTCATAAGTGTCTCTATTATTTAGCAAGTCCAACATTTTCTGGTTGTAAGCAATGGTGTCCATTGTTTAAAACGGAACGCTGATCATATAAAACTTTCAGTTCTCTGTTTGGATAAGTCTTGTTCTTGTGTCCATCGTCTTTGTCATGTTCAATTGATAATGTTAATTATATTTTATGAATATATCCTGAAGATGGTTTATTAGACCGAAACGTCCGAGGTTGAAATATTAACATTAAAACAGCATAATTGCATATAAGGATTTTTTTTTTCCGTATATTTTTCTTCATACTGTCGGATCTATATCCATATATTTGCTTACATACATATATATATATATATATATATATATATATATATATATATATATATATATATATATATACAGACAGACAGACTGTTTCGCTGTTTCACAGCTCTTAAGTGTGGCTAGCATCTAGCTAGGATCGAAACCCGACTGAATTGGTGTCAGTCTGAGATTCTACCACTAAGATGTCGGCAGAGATGAAGGTGAATTTTAGCGTATTTATTTTAGATAAACACAGTGACCGACAGTGAATCAATTCACTTTTGACGAAGAGTCTCGCTATATCAGCTATAATAGTCACTGTTTACAAACCCACACCTTTTCCCCCAGAAAGCTCAAAATTGATTACTGGGAGTCTGGATTACAAGTCTCTCACTTTACTACCGGTCACTCTGATAGAGACAGTAATAGCATTTATGGTTGTAGGATATTCTGATGTGATCCAAGGCTGGCTATTTGATTTCTGTTTATTTGGGATTCAATTGTCATTGCCTGAGATATTGCACTCAAAGATGAGGGGGACGTTTTGGAAGTTCTATATTTGAAGAAAGTTCAGATGAAGGATTCTGTAATGTAGGATCTGAAGCTAGCCTAGTCAGTTTTGGCATACCAAAAGATTGTCCTGTGTAATGGTACACCAGGGTATATTTTCGGTTCGTCATAAAATTTAACAATGATCAGTCAGTCGTCAGAAAAGACAACGGAAGCTAACAGTATAGTGGGGCATTTTGCATGACAAGATAGGATGTTTGTGTGATATCTCATTATGTCTGGAACACGAGTACGCTTGTGAAATATCTGGGTCTGATCATAGGCGACAGATGATGTCATGATCAAACCTCTTGTGTTGACACTTCTCAGCTTGTCGAACTCTCTGCCTTCGGGCAGGAAGGAACCCAGACGAAGTAGACAAACCCGACCCAATTATTACAGGGTCCACAGGGAATTTTCCCTCAGCCTACGTAAAAAAAAACCCGGCCTTATGTCACTATCCTTTTTGGAGAGGACTTTGGTAAATACGAAGATGAAGTCATGGCAGTATCTCTCTTTTTTGCCGGTTTTGATTAAGAGGACTCTCCACACTTTGTGATTAATATGGAAGTCGACAAAAGTGTTGATGCCAGCTGAAGGATGACTGGAGAGCTTATTCTTCATTGTCTCAGTTAATTTTTCAATAGACAGTGAAAATGAAAGTTACACTATGAAGTGGTGCCACGGGAAAGCAGATGAATGGGAAATCCGAACCGTTGTTTTGATGTCTCTGCCACATTCGAACCCATCATTAATATAGGCACAGTGTTCAACCCCTTGGCAGTTTAAGAAAATTTATTTGAGCCAATTCGCTCGGGGATGGGAAATCATTAACTGTGAGAGATTGAGCATAGAAATAATCTTTGCTTACTTTCGAGTAGAAACAAACCACTTGTAAATTCTTTTTGCAAATTATCACTTTTAATGTATTTCTTAAACAATTTTGCTTAGTTTACTTTATGAAAATAACCCAGCTATTTATAAACAAAATCTAATTGTAAAAGCTGTAATATTGCTGATATTAGTCTCCTAACCAGCTTGCACAGCTTCCAATTTTACGCTATGCACACATAATAAAACGTAAATTTGTCGATTTTCTAGTGATAATTTCGCACATACTTTTCATCCTATACTAACAGAATTTATTAATCTTGTATTGTAAAGAGAATTCGTAGGAACTTTTTTTTTCCGGGGACTAGAAGACGCAGTTGGAGAAGGAAGGTGACAATAGTCAATCGAGAATACAGAAGCATTCCATATCCTCCATTGGATTCATATCACAAGTCATAGCTTTTGAATGGGAAAAGTAGCATTAGGAATACACTTACGAGTTATCAGTCGAGCAGAGTGGGCTAAGCCATACATACAGTTTATTTTAATTAAAGCCTAGTTAGGTAGTCAATAATAGAGATAAAACGAAAGTAGCTAGCTATTTTTATTTATTCATTCTTTTTAAGGAGCAGGACTACATAAATATTTCAAGAATTTCATAGTATGAATTTATTTACACAATTATTCTAACACAAAAGTTTTAGAAGTTTCTGCAACTTTTTTTTTTCTTTTTATAGCCAACCTAACAGTAGAAAATAATCAATTGAATAAAAAAAAAATTAAAAAAAACTTAACGAATTCGAAATTTAAATCTATATACATGGCATAAAACGAACACCAGAATGATCGGCTCAGCCGATTCGGTTAAGTATTTTCACTGAGATTACATTCCCAAAGATTATAATCCCAAGATTACAATCCAAAGATTACAATCCCAAAGAACATTTTGTTTTTCCACAGAATGATGATGTTTGGCCAGCCATCCATTTTAAGTATGATCAATTCTTTCTTTCTTCCTGCTTCGGTGTCGGCTACGTTTTTTTTTTTTTTTGTTTTTTTTTTATAAAAACTGTAGTCGAGGTCAGTATTTCTAATCTTAATTGGATTTCTTAAATAGATATAGAAAGAGAAAGACAGACAAAAAGAAGGAAAAAGAGAGAAAGATGGATTTACCAAGAGATGTTTTATGTATCACCAGAGGAAAAAGACCCAATTTACTCGCAAGTTCCTTTGGAATTCATTAACCTTCGCCCCACTTTCTCTCCCGCCCACTCTGCTTTTCTGCATTAGCGTGCAATTTAAAATATTATACACTTTTATTATATTAAAAAGTTAAGATTGTCTTGCTTTTATCAGTAGTATCCGTGGGTCTTTAGCATGGGAAAATAGATTGCTGCGCTATCGTAGGCGACATGTAACAGAAGATACGCCGCTTTAAGCAACTTGAAATTGAAAAAAAATAACTTTACATATAAATATTGAGCCAATTTAATATCTAAAATGATAAAGATATGATAATTTTCAAAGTGGAATTTACTCCATCTTATTAATAATAATGCAATCTGTCTTGGCAATCATTGTAATTGAATATTAGCTTGCCTATTCACATTAAAATCATGACAAACATTTCTCATTAAAGAAGGATGAAGGTGATGAATTTGAAGGGTAATATGATGCAATATGCCAGCCGGGAATGTCTGTGAGTAACAGCAAAATTGTCCATTTGTTAAACTAACTTCCGAACCGTCGTAATGTAGAAATGATTCAAGATAACTTACTGTAATTCTCCGAGGTTTTCATAACTCTATTTGACTCTATTTTTAGCAATAATCATGTATCATTACTCGCCAAGCTTAAAAGAAGAATTGTGCTGAAATCGATCATAAACGAAAATGACATGTTCATCATTAATTAATCGTAGCTAAGGAGCGGAAGCTGATGAAGCATTGAAATTAAATTCAAATATATATATATATATATATATATATATATATATATATATATATATATATATATATATAATTCCGGAATCATTTTCCAACTTTTCCAATATGATCTTCACCCTATTTAAACTTCTAACTTTCTGTCCTGGAGTAACAGGGTTTCATACACATGTCAAGTATGATTTCATTTTCAAGTTTTTTTCACTGCTCTTTGGACTGTCATTGCTGAAACTTCTCTCTCACGTGCCCAACGTCTTATAGATTGAGTTGGGTCTTTACTAATTTATCTCTTTAGCCCTAAGTTGAAATGATGATAACTCTTGTTGTTGCGACATCCTGATTTAGTTTTCCCCTCTACTGTTTTCTCTTCTTTAAACTTATTCACCGTTCTCTTCAGGGTTCTTGTAGACTTTGAAGATGGAAGCCAGAGGATGAATGTTGGTACCATTACTGAAAGCCTGAATGATATTTTCCTCTCACCATTGTTCAGTTTGGAAGACAGTGGGTCTGGCACAAAACGATTTTAACCCGTTCTCTTTCTTGTTGAGTAGCTCAAATGTTTTCTCAGTGATTCTCACGAGAAATAGTGTCAAGATAGCTAAACGTCTTATCTGGAAACCTGAAAAAAAAACTCAGTTATTCTCGTGTTTTCTTTAGATATTGAACTATTTGTGGGATGGACGATTATACCGTTATATGATTTGGCGAATTTTACTGTTACTTCCGGTATATACAATGGCGTACATGACTTTCATATCACCTTGATATGTTTATTAAATTTTGTTAATTTTACCACAGTTGTGGCTGGCGGCCCAGTATTATTTTTACGGCATCACTACGCTTAAGATATTTATCATCATATAGCAACATTAAAGCGTCCTGGGTATGACGTTAAACTGCATCCAACAGCAAGGCCTCTGATCAGGAGGTTTTGAGGAGCGTGGAACCACCTCTTAATTGCTGGTGTTCCCAGGTCCACCTTGACCCGGGGTGGTAGCACCTGTTATGGTCCAAGCTATGGGCAAATAGTGAACTCCTAGTTTTTCCAAGTCTTACACACGTCCTGGGTACGGCGATAAACTACATCCAACAGCAAGGCCTCATATAATGTTGTCGGAAAAATGTTGCCAGCTATACGTTTTTTGTTAAAAACAATGTTGCCAGCTATGCGTTATTGAAACAACAATGTTGCCAGTTATACGTTTTTGAAACTTATTCCATACAAAATAGGCATTTAAAATTCACATAAACTGGATTTGGCATTAAATAACCCACAGTGGTTGATATGCCATAAAACTCAAACAAACAAAGCAACATTAAAGGAAGTGTATTAATTCTCTTCTGCTCCTCAAAAATAATATAATATCCTGAGAAAACATACTGCAAATTATATTCGATTCCGAGTTAAAATAAATAAAACTAATAAACAACGCAGATACTGTCTAAACAAGGTCCGATTAGTGCTAACGACGGTTTCGTATTTGGACAGCAATCCCTTTTTTTTTTATATATATTTCACTAAAGACAACATTAATATATTTTATATTTATTTTTCCTTGTGAATTTGTATTTGTTACTTTTCTGGACATGACGTATGTCAAAATTGTCCGAATGTTCTGTAAAGCCAAGCCCTTTCGGCTATTTTTTAGCCATTGTCAAAAATGATTTTTATTTTTAACCCAATCCATTGATTTTTTTTTTCACGTATGTATCTAGAGTTATGTAAAAAAAAAAAAGGCTAAAAATAATGGATGCATTAATAATCAAAAAAAGAAAAAGCCAACACCCGATAACATCTACTATGATTTCTATAACTCTAGATACACAACACAAATTTTGGTATTTATTTCAGTCATCAGACTCAGATATAAATGCTCTTCAGCTGTACAAATGATGCCGTTTGTAAGGATATAGTTAATTGATTGATTCATCCTTTTTCTATGGTTTAAATAACCTGCCCAAAATAGTTATTTTTAGATTGTTAATTTATTTTGGCATAATCATAGTTTAGCGATACAAGTCTTACTAACTGACCCATAGCTGGGGGAGAAGGTTTATATCTACAACTTTATATTGTGGCTATATC
>OZ010582.1:58040974-58065974 GCA_963932145.1 Acanthosepion lycidas | reverse complement strand
GCCGTCCAGTGCTTTCTGCATTCTGTTGAGATTTCTTCTCGACTCAATGAATTGCTTAATTATGATTATTTCAAATCCTCCTAATTATTTCTATCTATCTCTCTATATATATGTTTGTGTTATGTCTAAATTAAGTTAACTAGTATATCTCAAGTTACTTAATGCATGATATATCTGACGGTTATATTGGCATAATATCCTAACTATTCTGGCAATTATAATATAAATAAAGTCATCTCATTGAGTTAATGCATAACTACTGTTGATATATGTATCATTTAAGTTATCAGATTTACGTAAAATCTCACATATATGTGTATACACATTGCATTGACGCTGCTTAACTCGCATAACCATTTGATAGCCGAATACCTGATATTTTTTTGTCGCTGCTCTTAGGCGCCGTTTTCAATTTCACATTGAAAGCCACACAAGCAAGCATACATACCAGGCGCCCAAATATACATATATATTCCGCTGGTAATCGTTAGGCGTCTGAGTTATATTTTGAACCTAGCATAATCAATTGAAACAAGACATTTTCTATTGACAAGTAAATATGTTCGCGGCAACAATGCGGAAGTGAAGTTTTCGAAGGAAAAAAAGAGACGTGTGTTAAAGCTAAGAAAGACGTTGAAGATTATTGAATTCAAAAGATGTGTAATATATGTCTTTATAACTTATTTTATTGAAGCCAGACGCGTGGCACGTACGCTTTTTACATTAACTCTCTTGCAGATGTCCTCAATTTTAACGCTTATATGCTAATCTCTGCAGCATGAAAAATAAAAAAAACAAGCCATGATAACACTGGAAGAAATGCCATTTTAGTTCGGTACTAAGTTTAACGTGGTAGAGAATAAGGCCAAAAGCCGGATCATAAAAAGAGGATTATTCATTTGCGCCAGTCTTTCAGCACTGTCTGTTTACTGTTAAAAATCAGCATCTAATTTCATATCTACACGTAGTATGACGTTGTAATAGTCATTGCACTCGAATCTCACACAAGATCAAAGAAGCCGGTATTGGCCGCCGAAGGAAGAAGTACTTGACCTCACATTGACATTTAGTACTGGAAGTGTGTGAACGAGAATGTTTGTCAGAGATTTATATAAACAACCGCCTGAATTTTCTCGGGGTAGTCTCTCACACATGACAGGCAGAATGCAACGTCCACGTATCAGATTATGGGCGATAAGGCTTTCATCAATGATTGTGTTTTGTTATTATTTTAAAGTTGGCTTCAAGACTCCTGTTATAATTTTTAAACAAGCGCCTGAATCTTCTCGGGGTAGTCTCTCACACATGATAGGCAGAATGCAAGGTCCACGTATCAGATTATGGGCGATAAGGCTTTCATCAATGATTGTGTTTTGTTATTGTTTTAAAGTCGGCTTCAAGACTCCTGTTATAATTTTTAAACAAGCGCCTGAATCTTCTTGGGGTAGTATCTCACACATGACAGACAGAATGCAAGGTCCACGTATCAAATTATGGGCGACAAGGCTTTCATCAATGATTGTGTAAGAGGCATTTCTTCATACTAAATAAAATGGTATACAATGAAGATTCAAGACTCCTGATATAATTATATCGGCACCTTCAAGCCATTAAACATAGAGTCCTTAACGGACTGACTGGTGATCTTCATACATAGCAGTATTTATAATTATATACAAGTGAATATCCCGTTGTTACAGTTGAAAGTTTCCGATTTATTTTCATATAACAGCCTAAGACATATTCGGCGAACAGAAAAATACGTTGTAGTAGAATTTCTGCAAGACATCTATTAGGTTGGTGCAAAAATAATGACGTAATAATGTCGTTTTTTGACCTTAAAAATACGTCAAAAAACGACATTATTACGTCATTATTTTTGCACCAACCTAATATTATATGAAGTTTCTTTTGTCATTATGGTAAGTCCATTTTATTTTGTTATTCTGGAAATATCTGCATTGAGTTAAAAATTATGAAGAAGAAGAAGAAGAAGAAGAAGAAGAAGAAGAAGAAGGAGGAGGAGGAGGAGGAGGAAGAGGAGGAGGAGAAGAACGGAGCAGAAAAAGAAGGAGGAGGAGAAGAAGACACTAATACGAAATTTAGCATTATTCGAATTCATAATTAATAATCATCTTCATGATCGTATGACATTGAGAGTAGGTCATGACCGCCAGCATGAGACCAGAAAAACTGGACATTAACATCAATGAGACTCAGCTATAGCAAACCAATAAATTCAAATATCTGGGCAACTTATTTGCTGAAAACGGCAAACTAGACAGAGAGATCTAGACCAGATATCAGTAAGCCAACGCAGTCAGAAACCATCTTTCTCCTTTTCTAAACATCGTAGCATTTCCATGAGCACCAAGGCAAATCACAACAACATTTCCCTACCAACTCTGACATACCAGTGCCAGACATGTCTCTCAACAAGATCCTTGAGAGGAAACTGATAACTTGCGAGATGAAATGCCTGAGGAAATCAGTGCACAAGGCCAGGAATAAGGCTATAAGGGATATGGTAGGAGCAATACCAATCCTACAACACATCGAACGACAGAGTATCAAATGGTTCGGACACCTCACTCGTATGCCTATCAACCAACCAGCCCTACGAGCATACACCGTCAGTTACTCTGGCTGGAGGACGAGAGACAGACCAAGGAGACGCTGGAGCGACTCAGTGGCCGACACTCTCAGAACCCACGAGATATCATTCCTCCGGATCACTTGCCTTGCCGCTGACAGACGACTGTGTACCCCGCGACACCAAACAGTACCAGGGAATAAAAACTAAACAATTATTATTGGTGATGAAATATGAATTTCAGCAATGGACGAGGTACCTTCTTCAGTCAAACTATATTATTCTCTTCAGAGGAAGATATCAGGTGGGTATCTCTGTCAGGCGAGTGAGGTGCCACTTCAGCTTTGCGGCTAACGAGACCCCCCCCCCAAAAAAAAAAATTTGTCATGCCATGCTAATGTTACTATGCCATGGTAACATTAGCAACGTTAAGATGAGCATTATCCTGCTTGAACCACTGTTCCTCCTCATCAGGGCCCTCACGTTCCTCGAGCTCTCACCGTCTGAGAGGCCGCTGCTTTGTTTGAAAACATTATGAAACATTCTTTAGATCGATTTAAATTTAAGAGCACCTGTATGTTTAGAGCCACTCCGGCAATAAAATCATCATTATGACACTGAAGTAGTTTATTTTGGAGACGAAATACGTCACGTGATAGATTGTTTTAAATTTTGTTATTCGCTTAAGTCCTATTAGATTGATATTCCTATCGCTATTATCGTAGAGAATATTCAAACGACCTACATTCCTGCAACCCTCACTGCTAAGACACTTACTGAATAGGTCATTAGTAGCCAAAAAGGTGTTTCATGTTAATGATTATAAGTTTTTACATATTTTATTATATATTTACATAAAAACTTTCATCGAAGAGACCAAAGATCAATGATTAGGAAAGAAATTCTTTGGGTATGACAAAGATATACTGGAGTTATTTTATTCTCTGTAATGTCAGGTCGACAATAAAAGGATACTTAACCGCGCCGCTAATTTCTATTCCCACTGTCACGGAACGTGAACACGCGTTATTTTTCCAACTTTGGATCGTTTCCAACACATACGGTTCGGTGGCTCTGCGTCAATGGTCACAACTTCATCTCTTGAAAAAGTCTAACGCGGGTCAAAATTAATTGGAAGAAAATAAAATGTACTTCACATATTACCATTTGAAAGGCCTTATTTGGCATGATGGAAAAATTCAGGAAAAGGCTATCCTGGCCGTGTTATTTAAGAAATTCTTGATGAAATGCAAAATAAACCCTGCAATGTTAATTGTCCTCGCCTGGCATGTCCGTAAATTCGATCTTGCCTATCGAACGCTCCTTTGTGGCCGAGTCGGTTAAGGCACGCCAGCGTAAATGACGGTTCCGTATAGGATGCAGGTTCGAATCCTGTCAAAGGACGAATATTTTCTATGAAAATTTCTCGGACATTCAGGCCGGTAAATGTTATTTAATACTGTTTATTATAAACAAAGCATTTACTTAAATACTTGTATCTATAAAAAGAACGTTAAACATAAAAATGTCTTTAATAAATACTTTGTCCATTCCTTAATATATATATTTGGACAATTTTGCTGTTGCACACGGTGTGTGTGTGTGTGTGTGTGTGTGTGTGTGGGTGTGTGTGTGTGTGTATATATATATATATATATATATATATATATGTATATGTATATATACCGTGTGCAACAGCAAAATTGGCCAATTGTTAGATTAAGCTCTGAACCGTTGTATCTTACAAATTTTTAAAGATACCTTACTAGAATTCTACGTTCTTTTTAAAACAACTATTGGACTTTGAGCAATAACAACGTATAATTACTCTACAAGCTTAACAGAAAAAAACATGATGAAATTGATTATAAACGAAAATGTTCGTCATTAATTAATCATAGCTAAGGATCTGAAGCACATGAATATAAAAATATTAATTTAATATATTTTCTATTTATACGTTTTTTTTTTAGAGATACAAATATTTAAGTAAATGTTCTGTCTATAATAAACAGTATTAACTATATTAACCGGCCTGAATGTCCGACAAATTCCATAGAAAATATGCATGCTACGCAGAGCCGTAATATGACGGTTCCGATTAGAATACAGTTTCGATTCTTGTCGGGGTACACGTATTTTCTATGAAATTTCTCGGACACTCAGTCTGGTGAATGTTGTTAATACTTTTCATTATAAACAGAGCATTTACTGAAATATTTGTATCTATTAAATTAACGCATAAACAGAAAATATGCCAAATTCATTGTAGGACTTAGTCCACCTCATAATATATAAAAAGATTAGTTAAATCTAAGAAAAATCTACGACTGTAAAACGAAGAAGGAAAGAAAAGCAAAAATTCGTTAATGTGGGCGTGCACAAGCAGCATTGAAAAAGACGCGGAATAAATTGAAAAATTCGAAAGATAATTTAAAAAACAGACTCCTTGAAGACTAGACATTATTAAGAAACTTCGAAATCACCGAAAACCACGAAAAATTAATATTTAACATTTAGTAATATATATATATATATATATATATATATATATATATATATATATATATATATTGGTTTATACCAACGGGTTCCCATACTTAACACTTCTCGTTTTTACTCTCGCGTGGTCACTTGTGATGTCGTGAGCTGCGGTGCGATTTTCGCTTCCAGCGTCTCGTATGCACGAGTTTGTCGTTGCTTGGATATCTTCCATGCAAACAAAAACAGACTATCATTGTTGTTTTGTCCGTGTATCAGTTAATAAATTGTAATGTAATTGTCCTCTTTAATAATGGCTTATGTAAACCGAAAGCTTAGATAAGGCTAAAAATATATATATCAATATGGTGATTTTCTTTCATCTTTAAACAATAAAGTTATTAAGCTTATCAGATGATGTGAAAAGAAATTAAGATAAAAGAAATCTCTCTCTCTCTCTCTCTCTCTCTATATATATATATATATATATATATATATATATATATATATATATATATATATATATATATATATATGCACGTTTCATTCAATATGACTGAGAAGGTGCTTTTCTCATAAGATGTTATTTTTTTTCTTTTCGGCGTATAAATTATATTAAAAAATGGTCAATTGATTAAAAAAACAACACTCAATAATAACAGCTATGAACATGGTCACAATATATTGACCGTGTTTTGAAAATTAAACACTATATAAATACATACATACATCAATGAATTTCTTGTTCAGAGTTAATATATTTCAAACTTGAAAATAGCTAAATGTATAAGCGATCGGAAAGAAAAAAAAATAATCAGCTTTTATATAATTTATCCTCCGAAAAGAAAAAAAAATTATAAAATCGCATGAGAAACTGAATAAAAAACTAAATCAAAAAACATATTCTATGAAACATGCATCAAAGAAGGATTGCTGCCTAAATACTCACACACAAACACACACACACATATATATATGTGTGTGTGTACGTGGCCGAGTGGTTAGAACTTTCGCATCCTGAATATATATATATATATATATATATATATATATATATATATATATATATATATATATATATATATATATATATATATATATATATAATTATTTATTTAAAAATATCATTCCAATGCTACATAAGAGTTGCCAAGTTTCAAAACAAGAGCCGAAAGCTTCAATATAATTATTTGAATTAAATTGAATTAAAGTACCAAGCGCTGTTCCATCTTCAAGCGAAATTTTCTATATATTTTTACACACACACACACATATATCAGGTTGGTGCAGAAATAATGACGTAATAATGTCGTTTTTGACGTTAAAAAATACGTCAAAAAACGACATTATTACCTCATTATTTTTTGCACCAACCTAATATATATATATGTATGTATGTATGTATGTATGTGTGTATGTATTGGAGAGGTGCACTTTGATTATTAAATAATTCCTGCAGACTTAACATTCTAGGATCATCTTCATTACTAAGGAGACAATTGTGTATTCTTTGGATTCCTGTACAAACAACCCCATAGAACGAATCTACACAGAATTTAACCTATATATTTAAGATTATTTTTTAGTATCTCCCCTATCATTAATTTCAGATTCCAACTTTTATTTTTCTTTTGTTTCTATAGATCTGAATATATTTCTACTGCAATTTTCGCTTTCTCTTTTTTTCTTTTCTTTCTAAAGATAAATTTATTCCAATTGTCTAAACGCTTTTACAAATTCATCGTTTGGACAAGACTTCAAACAAATCAACTCAATCTAACCAGATTAGACATTATTTCAGACCTTCAGAGAAAAATGAACGTAGTTCCTAAACACAGACCCATCTGTGAAGTGAGTGTCCCTTGAGTAGCTATACACTGCGTGCCAAATTATTATCGAAATAACTTTTTTCTAATATTTCAAAAACCTTCCAATAAATTCACACAGACTTTTCTAATAATTTGGCACGCTCAAATCACCGTGCTGATAACAAATATGGCGCCAGTTTGTTTACATTGCGCAGATCAGTACGAAAATGTCAGTGATTGCGTAGGTCAGTGTTGCCAGTATTGGGTGAAAATTTTGTGTGAATTGATTGGGCGGTTTTCGAAATATTATAAAAAAAATTATCTCGATAATAATTTGGCACGCAGTGTAGAAGTTGGTTTACATTTCCAAAGGGCAAACAAAAACCACCCACAAAACATCACTTAACGTCATCCGGATTGTATCCAACCATCATTAATGACTTTATTAATAGGTTCATGTCTAAGACAACGTTCCCACTGGGGGACTTTATGTCAGCGACGGTGACCTGGAATTCTCACGGGCATGTACAGCTTCATTCAATTTACGTCCCTATCTCCTGAAATCTTCCCCCTATCTCTCACACGTAACCAGACTTGTTGCTGTAAGCGATCTCCCTACGGCAGACGACCTCTGACACATAAAAAGGTATCATAATGGCTCTAATGATCATGAAATTTTGCCAATGTTTTCCAAGATCTATAAAAATGTTTTTTTCCTATTTTCTTTTTTTTTTATTACAGCAACATTTCTGTCTCGCAATCAATATTATGAATATGCATCTAAGTCTTTTCCACAAGCTCTTAAAATATAAATAAATTATTTTTGGATAATTGTTTGTCATATAATTGCTTTTAAAAGCAATTCGAAATGTTTCTGTTGATATTCGGGTCTGAAAATTGGAATCCATTTTGAATAAATTCCCACAGGATAATTATTGCCAATATGAAGTGTTTTTAAATTCTTATACAAAAGAAAAAATAACATTTATCATCTGGAGATACGTTATCATGAAATATTATTGGACTACATTGTCGACGATTATTATTATTTTTTCTAATATTTCTTTCGTAACAATATTTACAGGCTTTTCATTGCAACAATTCAGGTTGCCATTTTGTAAACAAGTAGGAATTTTTAAGAAAAATATGAACTAAACGTAGAGTTATATTTAAAATCAGAAAGAGACGGTCAAAATTTCTGGAAAACGTTTTGAGGAAAGAAGACCTGGTGAATTTTACACACACGAGACATAATGGAGGCAAGGCGGGCAGATGGAAACATCGATTAAAGAGTTTTTGTTAATGGGTGACGTTCCAAGGAAAAATGATGATGACAAAGAATCAAATGAGTCTTAGAGCTACGGAGGGAGCAGAGGTTGTGGAGAGTCATTTTCTGAAAGAACCTTGTATATATATATAAAAAAAAAATGCTTGTCTCATTTCTCCCGAAAGTTCACTTCATTTGACACAGTATTCTATTTTTTTTTTTTTTAAATCTGTCCACACATACGGTCCGGATGAAGAAGTTACTTGGGATATAATATCTTCCTCAAAAGTAAAATATTTCAGAGTTCTTTACTCACCAAATTAATTTACATTTACTTCATTTACTGGGAAAGAACCACAGGTCTGCAAATGGTAATGCCAATATTAGCCGTTTCCTTATAAAGAAACATTCGGTATTTGCCTAGTGCTATTTTTGGTTGAAAGTAATAACATATTTTTATTAATAGATTTTTTTTACGAAAATAGGTTTCTCAAGTCCAGTTACTTTCATTGCTCTTTTATAACATTGAGAGAGTTTGCTTTCCTAACTTTTTTTGTTTGAAGTAGTGTGGAATGTTAACGTATTGATTAGGTAATTATTTTCTGTTTGAGTTTCTTGTGTTATCCATTAGAGTGGTTGCTGTGTTGAAAGGCCACAGTCGATGTAGTTTTTATTATTTGGTATCATTCTTTGCCTTTGGTTCTGTATTGGTATTCCACGATTTCCGATAAAGAATGTTCCTCGTTAGAACCTACAGATTTCAATCGCTGAAAGCCATTTAAAACTATTGGTTTTAGAAAGCGTTTGTACATAGCAGTTTACAAATATATATATATATATATATATATATATATATATATATATATATATATATATATATACACCTAGTGAGCCAGACAAACTTACCCAGGTTTCACCTAAACGGATCGTCAGGGAAAGTATGGCTAGTTATCTATATATATATATATATATATATATATATATATACAAAGAAATAATCACACATAGAATCAATCAGAAATATTAATGCCATTAATGGTGACATCCGTCACTAGAGACATAATATATGCATTAAAATACTGTTAATCCATAGAGTGAAGTGATCCTCGTCGAAACCATAGATGTCGGTAGTTTTCAGTTTATTTGATATATATATATATATATATATATATATATATATATATATATATATATATATATATATATATATATATATATATATATATATTATACAGCAAAAAATCCAAAATTATCTCATGCGGGTATAGTCTATTTCAGACCAGCAAAAATATATGCCAGGCCTCCTAAACCCTAGACTGACTGTCTCGGAAAAGAGGTTTTAAATTTAGTTTTGATAGATCAGTTAAGATGACGCCTCGTTTTGATAAGGCCTGACACATATTGTGCTAGTCTGAAATAGACTATACCTACATGAGGTAATTTTTGCAATTTTTATTGTATGAAATATATACTCTGTTATAGTAAATATATTGATATCTCTCTGTGTATTAGTTTATATATCTGATATTACTAGGATACACCTGGCTTATATACCAACGAATCTATTACCTGTCTTTATATATATATATATATATATATATATATATATATATATATATATATATATATATATATATATATATAATCCTAATGACCCAGGTACTACCTACCTATGTTTCACCACATGGGTTCATCAGGGCTAACTGGCCAGTTCAACCTGATTATCCGATGAGGTGAAACATAGCTAGTTCACCCTGATGAACACATGTGGTGAAATTTTGGTAGGTAGCACCTGGCTTATTAGGATTACGCTGGGTAATTTTTCTTTGTACTAGAGATTTATGGTACTAGGCGTTTTCCTACGCATTTTTCAGATGTTTCTGGTGCCTTTTTTTTCTATATTTCCTCTGGTGCCAATCTATTTGAAAATTGTGCTATCCAGGTTTTTTCACCCCGCCCCCGAGCTTAGATAGATTTACAATATATATATATATATATATATATATATATATATATATATATATATATATATATATATATATATATATATGTAATCTGACGTAGGAAACGAAACGCGTTAAGCCACTTTGTAAAAATAGAACCTGGGATTAGCTAGAGAAAGCTAGAAGAAAGTACTAACTACTCGCCATAATAATCTATGAACATAAGCAATAGAGGTAGTAACGGATGAACTGCGAAGGGGAAACAATAAAATCGACAGTGAAACTATCCTAAGATTTCTAGGAGTCCTAACGAGAGTTAAAGCCATGTGAGATTTGTTAATACTGTTTTTCACTCAAGAGCCATTCAAACTAGATTTTTACAAAAGGAGATTTTTGTAAACGCGCAAATGGATAGGGAAAATATTTATTTTATGATGATATGTAGAATAGATAACGGTTGAACCTAGATTCGAAACGGATAATAATGTAGTCCTCGGAGAAGCATTCTCTGAGAAACTATTCCAAAAAGTGTAAGTGGGACTTCCTCCTGACAAATGGTATAAGAATGTAACGAAGATTATTTGACACAAGGTACTTAATAGGGCGTGTCCTTGTTGTGTAGGTCTGTACTGGTGTAATTACAGAATGTAGAACGTCTGAACATTATCCATAGACATAGCGAGAGGATTTTGAAGTTTTGTCCGTTTGAATGCGGTTACAAGGTGAAAATAAGGTCGATTTTGAACTCTCACATAGTAAGACAGTGCGAACTTTGCAACAACAGTCAAAGATACATGAATATTGTGCAGGGGCCGGACTCAGAAAAAATGCTACAAAAATTCTTAAAGGTAGCAAATTAAAGTTAGACATATGACTGAACTTTAACTATAAGAAAGCAGAACGCATGGATATCATCTGATTTGAGCTGAAAATGTCAGAAGATAGAATCAAGCATGTACAGAGATTTAACCGATTAGTGCCATAGTAAAAGACGGAAATTGTGACAGAGATCAGAATTCGCATGAGAATAATAAAATCCACCCTCTGGAATGTCAGCAAAGTTTTAAGCTCTCCTAACTCTGATAGAAGCAAAGAAAACCAGCATCCATTATTGATGGCACCAACTTTAACAGGATAAGCTATACAGATGATACATTGCTGATAGCAAAAACGAAGAAAGTCCTAGAAATTTTATTAAAAGAAAATGACAAGAAAGGTCTAACTATTAATTGTAAGCAAACAGACGTTATAGCTGTCAACAAAAGAAACACCCATAGATGCGAACTATTAGGTTGGTGCAAAAATGTTGTTTTTTGACGTTAAAAATATGTCAAAAAACGACATTATTACGTCATTATTTTTGAACCAACCTAATACTAATTGAAAACGCCTGAAAGTACAAAAATTGAAAGAGCGAGGCAGCGTTTTAGCAGACGACAGTAACTAACGACATCTTGGAATGAATAATTTCTTAATTAATGAACATTCATGCCTCGAAGTTATCAGTTAACTGTCACCCCTCTTCACTTTATATGAAATCAGATGTAATGTTGAGGTGTGGTTGTTTATATAAAATAGATTTGATTACTCTTCTGCAGTATTAACAGCTTTTAGGAGATGCAATTAGAAATTGTTTTTCTTTTGTTTATTGTCATTTCCAATATTAACATTAATTTTCAATAGAAGTTAAATCAGTGAGTGAGATTTGTTTGAATAAAATACAGTGCATCATCGGTTCTCGAACGCCTCACATGTCGTACAAATCGGTTTTCGAAAAAAAAAAATTAATGAAAATGCCTCGGTTATCGAACAAAATTTCGGTTCTCGAACAACATTGCCGAACCGTGTTAAAACCCGAACGAAATAATTTCTGAGTCGACTGCCGTGTTGTATACATTCGTGTATTGTGGCGCGCTTTTCTTTTCCAATTTTATTGTTCTGTGACTTTTGTCTCTACAGTGATGCCTTTTGGAAAAATATTTCCGGTTTACGTACATTTCGGGTTACGAACGGCCTTCAGCAACGAATTAAAATCGGCAGCCGAGGTTCCATTATATTTATTCGGTCGACCTAGCGCGGACATTGATGAATCTATCACTCCAACCATCACTGTCCTGCATCAATTTTAGACGCACAATATACAGCAATTCTGTGCCATAATATCGCTGGTCAATGTTGGTGGTTGCTGGGGGATCCAACCCGCCTTGCTACATGGCTAGGTGTCCAGAACTGTAGATCATTCGAAAAGTCTTGTTTTCCTAGCAAGCAGTGTCCTGCAAAGCGCATTCTGTAATATTGAAAAAAATATCAAGTTTGGCTCCATAAAGCTATGATTTGGTTGGATGTTGTCTCCAAGAGAAGTATAGCTCCCAGCATCCGAGTGTATTTTGCATCAAAATTAGACTCCAGGGTTTTATTTAGTGCCCAAGCAAAGGTACCATAGATTAAAACCGACACTACAGTGACAGGAAAATAGCTCCGTTAGGGATTGTCTAGTAGTTTAGATTTCCAGCTTATATGAATTTAATCCAAAGCTGTCTAAACTTTAGCTAATGCGAATTTGCACATCCTTTTCAGAACTTATTTCGCTTTCTTGGTATTTAAAAATTGGATACATTTTATTGCTTCACTCGGGACAGTTTGTATTGGGTCTTGCTGTGTGAAGCTTATGAATTCAGTTTTAGAGGCATTGACATAGAGATCAGCATCGTTAGCAGCATTTTCTAGATGATGCTGGAGAGATGTGGCATTGGCAATGGGGTCTGCAGTGATAGTCACTATCGGTCAGTTTTTTTTCTTTTGCAGGATGCTTTAATCTGACGCAGTTATATCTATATAATTCTAAAACTCTAATCTTGTATGTATGTGTTGTAGCAAAATTAGGGACCGTAATGGGTATGTCCCCTTTCCCATAAATACAGTAGTAAATACTGTATGTTGGTCTAGAGTTGTATATTCGTCTCCAGCTGTGCTGGTCAAACACTCTTCCTCCGGCAGAGAGGATCCCCAAATGACGAAGGGAAGAGTCTCGTCACATCTGACCGTGTGGGGCGGTTGACAGATATTCTTGAGTTTGAGATTCGTCCCCAGCTGTGCTGAGCAAACTCTCTGCCTCTGGCAAGTGGGGGTCCCCAGACAAGACTATGTCGAAGGGAAGAGTCTCGTCTCGGGAAACAGCTACCCGATCCTGTTTTATCCGGGATCTACGGGGTGTTTTTGGCCGAGCTTACGGGCTCGAATACCCCACGTTAAATTCGGCCTTGTACTACATCTTACTGTGGGAAGCGGTTGGTAAATATTCTAGAGTTAGAGATTCGTCGTGGAATTCAATTGACTCACTTCTAGCAGTTGACTATTTCTTCTACGCGCCGCTGGCGAATCTTATATATGTTGTTCTTATCTTAAGTATTATCGATCATTACCAGCCTCCATTTAATTATTCTAGCCAATTACCTCCCCTAGGTTTCTACGGCATCTTTCTTGACGAGATGCAGCTTTAAGAATACATAATAACACAGGTAATTTTGGCGCATATAGTACCGTGAACCCTTGCAGAGTGCAGTGCCAAATTTAATTAAAATTAGACAACGGGCTATCGACGTTTTTTTCTGTTTTTACGGTATTTTTAATAGGAAATTCAGTATTTGTCTTCCGATTCGCATTCTCATACCAATCCGCGGATACAAATAAATACTTGTATAATCTATTCTATCATGAGTGAGAAACATTTTATATATATATATATATATATATATATATATATATATATATATATATATATATATAAAGACATTTTTTATGTTTATACATTCTTTTTATAGGATTGAATGTGGCACAGGGCCTTTTTAATGTGGGTATCTCCGAGCCCGTAGGCCCAGCCAAAAATAAATAACCATCCAAGCCCCCCGAGGGGGGGCCAGTTCCGTCAACCTCCCCCAACGAAACCCCACCCTTCGGCGGAGCTTCGTCAGAGTTCCTCCCTGCAAGCAGAGAGTTCGACAGACACCCGACCCGGCAGCTCACAAAGCACAGATACTACACTTTGATCCTAGCCACCGGGCCGGTATTCTTTTTATAGATGGTATTTATCAATCCACCCACGAGGATTGAATGTGGCACAAGGCCTTTTTAATGTGGGTATCTCCGAGCCCGTAGGCTCAGCCAAAAATAAATAACCATCCAAACCCCCCGAGGGGGGCCAGTTCCGTCAACCTCCCCCAACGCAACACTACCCTTCGGCGGAGCTACGTCAGGGTTCCTCTCTGCAAACAGAGAGTTCGACAGACACCCGACCCGGCAGCTCACAAAGCACAGATACTACACTTTGATCCTAGCCACCGGGCCGGGCGGGTATTCTTTTTATAGATGGTATTTATCAATCCATCCACGAGGATTGAATGTGGCACAAGGCCTTTTTAATGTGGGTATCTCCGAGCCCGTAGGCCCAGCCAAAAATAAATAACCATCCAAACCCCCCGAGGGGGGCCAGTTCCGTCAACCTCCCCCAACGAAACCCTACCCTTCGGCGGAGCTTCGTCAGAGTTCCTCCCTGCAAGCAGAGAGTTCGACAGACACCCGACCCGGCAGCTCACAAAGCACAGATACTACACTTTGATCCTAGCCACCGGGCCGAGCGGGTATTCTTTTTATAGATGGTATTTATCAATCCACCCACGAGAATTGAATGTGGCACAAGGCCTTTTTAATGTGGGTATCTCCGAGCCCGTAGGCCCAGCCAAAAATAAATAACCATCAAACCCCCCCGAGGGGGGCCAGTTCCGTCAACCTCCCCCAACGCAACACTACCCTTCGGCGGAGCTTCGTCAGAGTTCCTCCCTGCAAGCAGAGAGTTCGACAGACACCCGACCTGGCAGCTCACAAAGCACAGATACTACACTTTGATCCTAGCCACCGAGCCGAGCGGGTATTCTTTTTATAGATGGTATTTATCAATCCACCCACGAGGATTGAATGTGGCACAAGGCCTTTTTAATGTGGGTATCCCCGAGCCCGTAGGCCCAGCCAAAAATAAATAACCATCAAACCCCCCGAGGGGGGCCAGTTCCGTCAACCTCCCCCAACGAAACTCTACCCTTCGGCGGAGCTCCGTCAGGGTTCCTCTCTGCAAGCAGAGAGTTCGACAGACACCCGACCCGGCAGCTCACAAAGCACAGATACTACACTTTGATCCTAGCCACCGGGCCGAGCGGTTATTCTTTTTATAGATACAAATATTTAAGTAAATGCTCTGTTTATAATAAACAGTATTAAACAACATTTACTGGCCTGAATGTCCGATAAATTTTCACAGAAAATATTCATCTTCCGACAGGATTCGAACCTGTATTCTATACGGAACCGTCATTTACCTTGATGTGCCTTTACCGATTTCTGTGAAAATTTCTCGGACATTCAGGCTGGTAAATGTTGTTTAATACTGTTTATTATAAACAGAACATTTACTTAAATATTTGTATTTATATTTGAGAATGGACACTCACCTTCCAGATTCTCTTTGTTAACCATTATGTAATCTGCTTCTTCATAGATGTCGGATTTATTCGTGTAGGTAAGTGACATGATCAGAAAACTTGAAATAAATTTAATAATGTTTTTTTATGAAATTCAATTATAATGGTTTATTAACCTTATGCTTGAGTGTCTTAAAAAATATTGTAGAGTCGTATTTCCAATAGGAAAGTGGCTATTAACATATTGGAAATACGACTCTATAATATTTCTTAAGTCACTCAAGCATAAGGTTAATAAACCATTATAATTGAATTTTATAAAAGATATTTTTAAATTGATTTCAAGGATTCTGATCATGTCACATTTTTTTTTTCTTTTTCATATCGAATAGAAGAATTAATCTGTAAATTAAACTTGATATATGTTATTAAATATGGCATTATTTTTTAAATTGACAGCATTGGGAGAGAAATCTTTGTCAATCTTAGAAGAAAAATCTCTTTTTACACAATTTTTCATAAAACGAAAATTTTTCCGCTTCGTAGAAAATTGATATCCAAGTTTAACTCACTGGAAAATGTCATTTTGAATATGTCAAATTTCGTTGGATTATGAACTTGTGGATACTGGATTAAATATATTAAGGGAGAGAATTTTATGAAAAATATGTAAATATTTTAAATGAGACGTAGGCATATGACAATTCTAAAAAAAAATAACAAAGATGAAGACAACAGTCCGAACAATGTGAACATTGTAAATAATTACAATATCTCATCTCAGAAATATAGACAGATATTGAATGAGTGAATATGGCAATAAAGATGGTGACAACACACCGAACAATGTAAATAGTGTAAATAATTACAATACCTCATCTCAGAAATATAGACAGATATTGAAGGAGTGAATATGGCAACAAAGATGAGGACAACAGTCCGAACAATGTAAATAGTGTAAATAATTAAATTACCTCATCTCAGAAATATAGACAGATATTGAAGGAGTGAATATGGCAATAAAGATGGTGACAACACACCGAACAATGTAAATAGCGTAAATAATTACAATACCTCATCTCAGAAATATAGACAGATATTGAAGGAGTGAATATGGCAATAAAGATGAGGACAGCAGTCCGAACAATGTAAATAATTACAATATCTTATCTCAGAATATAGAGAGAACAACAGATGAACGGGTTTCAAGACTGAAGAAGACAGAAAAAAAATTTGCGAGGGTATAAAAGAAAAGCAATTGTTGTTAAAACATAAAAACACAGTCTGTCCCTACAAAATAAGCAGTAGAAAAGTCAAATAATATATATATATTTTTTTAAACAATACACGTTTCGCAATCTTAGAATTGAAAAGAAAGTACTCGTACCTTCGCTAGGAAATACGGCTCGAATTGGGGGATTGGAGGGCCGAGTTCGAATTCCAGTCGAATCCAATACATTCACTTACGTGCTAATATTTTTGGGAAAGGTATTAATCCTCTCCTCGGACAGATGTGTGTAAATAGCAGGGCAGACCGGATTCTATAGCCTTGAATTCAAACTGGTCTACCGCAGAAAGAAATGGCAACCTACTGCAGGAAAAAAAATCTGCCATGTAACGAAAGATCTCCTAAGCTTGTATCATGCATGGTGGGTAACTGACTGACCTTGGCTATCTGGCGAAATAATGCAATCGACAAAAAAATACACTGTCATTAGCGTTGAAAGAAACGGAAAATTATTAAAACTTAATAAGCAAATAATTAATTTTTTGTCAAGTGGCGGACCGTAAAAGTAAATGGAATAGAATTATTAACAAAGAAAGTAGATCAAACTAAGATATACTCACTAAGAATAAAGTAGATTAATACAGACTGAATTAAGAATAAGTATAAGAATAAAGTAGGTTAATACAGACTGAATTAAGAATAAGTATAAGAATAAAGTAGATTAATACAGACTGAATTAAGAATAAGTATAAGAATAAAGTAGATTAATACAGACTGAATTAAGAATAAGTATAAGAATAAAGTAGATTAATACAGACTGAATTAAGAATAAGTATAAGAATAAAGTAGATTAATACAGACTGAATTAAGAATAAGTATAAGAATAAAGTAGATTAATACAGACTGAATTGTAAGAATAAGTATAAGAATAAAGTAGATTAATACAGACTGAATTAAGAATAAGTATAAGAATAAAGTAGATTAATACAGACTGAATTAAGAATAAGTATAAGAATAAAGTAGATTAATACAGACTGAATTGTAAGAATAAGTATAAGAATAAAGTAGATTAATACAGACTGAATTAAGAATAAGTATAAGAATAAAGTAGATTAATACAGACTGAATTGTAAGAATAAGTATAAGAATAAAGTAGATTAATACAGACTGAATTAAGAATAAGTATAAGAATAAAGTAGATTAATACAGACTGAATTAAGAATAAGTATAAGAATAAAGTAGATTAATACAGACTGAATTAAGAATAAGTATAAGAATAAAGTAGATTAATACAGACTGAATTAAGAATAAGTATAAGAATAAAGTAGATTAATACAGACTGAATTGTAAGAATAAGTATAAGAATAAAGTAGATTAATACAGACTGAATTAAGAATAAGTATAAGAATAAAGTAGATTAATACAGACTGAATTAAGAATAAGTATAAGAATAAAGTAGATTAATACAGACTGAATTAAGAATAAGTATAAGAATAAAGTAGATTAATACAGACTGAATTAAGAATAAGTATAAGAATAAAGTAGATTAATACAGACTGAATTAAGAATAAGTATAAGAATAAAGTAGATTAATACAGACTGAATTAAGAATAAGTATAAGAATAAAGTAGATTAATACAGACTGAATTGTAAGAATAAGTATAAGAATAAAGTAGATTAATACAGACTGAATTAAGAATAAGTATAAGAATAAAGTAGATTAATACAGACTGAATTGTAAGAATAAGTATAAGAATAAAGTAGATTAATACAGACTGAATTAAGAATAAGTATAAGAATAAAGTAGATTAATACAGACTGAATTGTAAGAATAAGTATAAGAATAAAGTAGATTAATACAGACTGAATTAAGAATAAGTATAAGAATAAAGTAGATTAATACAGACTGAATTAAGAATAAGTATAAGAATAAAGTAGATTAATACAGACTGAATTGTAAGAATAAGTATAAGAATAAAGTAGATTAATACAGACTGAATTAAGAATAAGTATAAGAATAAAGTAGATTAATACAGACTGAATTAAGAATAAGTATAAGAATAAAGTAGATTAATACAGACTGAATTAAGAATAAGTATAAGAATAAAGTAGATTAATACAGACTGAATTAAGAATAAGTATAAGAATAAAGTAGATTAATACAGACTGAATTAAGAATAAGTATAAGAATAAAGTAGATTAATACAGACTGAATTAAGAATAAGTATAAGAATAAAGTAGATTAATACAGACTGAATTAAGAATAAGTATAAGAATAAAGTAGATTAATACAGACTGAATTAAGAATAAGTATAAGAATAAAGTAGATTAATACAGACTGAATTAAGAATAAGTATAAAAATAAAGTAGATTAATACAGGCTGAATTAAGAATAAGTATAAGAATAAAGTAGATTAATACAGGCTGAATTAAGAATAAGTATAAGAATAAAGTAGATTAATACAGACTGAATTAAGAATAAGTATAAGAATAAAGTAGATTAATACAGACTGAATTAAGAATAAGTATAAGAATAAAGTAGATTAATACAGACTGAATTGTAAGAATAAGTATAAGAATAAAGTAGATTAATACAGACTGAATTAAGAATAAGTATAAGAATAAAGTAGATTAATACAGACTGAATTGTAAGAATAAGTATAAGAATAAAGTAGATTAATACAGACTGAATTAAGAATAAGTATAAGAATAAAGTAGATTAATACAGACTGAATTAAGAATAAGTATAAGAATAAAGTAGATTAATACAGACTGAATTAAGAATAAGTATAAGAATAAAGTAGATTAATACAGACTGAATTAAGAATAAGTATAAGAATAAAGTAGATTAATACAGACTGAATTAAGAATAAGTATAAGAATAAAGTAGATTAATACAGACTGAATTAAGAATAAGTATAAAAATAAAGTAGATTAATACAGACTGAATTAAGAATAAGTATAAGAATAAAGTAGATTAATACAGACTGAATTAAGAATAAGTATAAGAATAAAGTAGATTAATACAGGCTGAATTAAGAATAAGTATAAGAATAAAGTAGATTAATACAGACTGAATTAAGAATAAGTATAAGAATAAAGTAGATTAATACAGGCTGAATTAAGAATAAGTATAAGAATAAAGTAGATTAATACAGACTGAATTAAGAATAAGTATAAGAATAAAGTAGATTAATACAGAATATAAACAAACATAAAATGAATTGTGCTAATTAAAACGAATCGGATGGTTTCAGAAAATTAATAAAAAATGAAATACTTGAGAAGATAAAAGCAAAAAGAATATATAGAGAAAAACGGAAATAGGATGAATTGAGTAAATGTAACAAATATAGCAGAAAATTGAGCAACAAAAATAAAATAAAATAAATAACAGCAAATAGACTTCATTGAACAAACAAACCCAAATAGAATTAATTGAATGACTTAAATAGTATAAAGTGAGCAAAATGCACAAATTGGGTGAATTGAGTAAATAAACGCAAGTAGACAAGAATGGGCACATAAAAAATAAATAGAATGACTTGAGTAAATATTAGGTTGGTGCAAAAATAATGACGTAATAATGTCGTTTTTCGACGTTAAAAAATACGTCAAAAAACGACATTATTACGTCATTATTTTTACACCAACCTACTATAACTAAATAGATCAAATAAAAGAAGGAGACATTGAATCAATGGAGGAAATAAAGACCAACAGCATGAATTGAACAAAAAAAAAATGGACGAATTATGCAAATGAACACAAATAGAATAGACTAAGCAAAAGAAAGGGCGAATTGTACAAATGAATTCAAACAGAATTGACTTAAAAAAGGACGTATTGAGCAAAGGTACACAAAGAGAATGGCCTAAGCAAAAAAAAAAAATAATAATAATAAATAAATAAAATAAAGTGTGACTTGAGCAGCTAAACACATTGAGAATGCTCTAAGCAAAAAGGAGGAATTGAGCAAATGATCACATATAATGGACCAAGCAAAAAAAAAAACGAATTGAGCAAATGAATACAACTAGGATGGACAAAGAAAATAAAAGAGGATGAATTGAGCAACTGAACAAATTTAGATTGGATTAAGCAAAAAAGGACCGTATTGAACATATGAACACAAATAGAATGGACTAGACAAAATAAGGGCGAATTGAGCAAATGAATACGAATAGAATAGACTAATCAAAACGAAAAGGATTAATTGAACAAACGAATACAAATAGAATGGACTAATAAAAAAAGAACTAATTGTGCAAATGAACACAAATAAAATGGACTACTCAAAATGGACTAATTGTGCAAAAGAGTACAAATAGAATGGACTAATAAAAAAGGACTAATTGTGAAAATGAACACAAATAGAATAGACTAATCAACAAAGGAATAATTGTGCAAATGAACACAAACATAATGGACTAATAAAAAGGACTAATTGTGCAAATGAACACAAATAGAATGGACTACTCAAAAAAAAGACTAATTGTACAAATGAACAGAAATAAAATGGACTAATAAAAAGGACTAATTGTGCAAATGAAAAGAAATATAATAGACTACACAAAAAGGACTGATTGTGCAAATTAACACAAATAGAATAGACTACTGAAAAAAGGACTAATTGTGCAAATTAACACAAATAGAATGGACTACTCAAAAAAGGAATAATTGTGAAAAGGAACACAAATAGAATGGACAACTCAAAAAAGGTCTAATTTTGCAAATGAACACAAATATAATGGACTACTCAAAAAAGGTCTAATTGTGCAAATGAACACAATTAGAATTGCACTACGCAAAAAAGGACTAATTGTTCAAATGACCACAAATAGAATGGACTACTCAAAAAAAGTCTAATTTTGCAAATGAACACAAATAGAATGGACTACTCAAAAAAGGACTAACTGTGCAAATGTACACAAATAGAATGGACTACTCAAAAAAGGTTTAATTGTGCAAATGAACGCAAATAGAATGGACTACTCAAAAAAGGACTAATTGTGCAATTGTACAAAAATAGAATGGACTACTAAAAAAGTTCTAATTGTGCAAATGAACGCAAATAGAATGGACTACTCAAAAAAAGACTAATTTTGCAAATGAACACAAATAGAATGGACTACTCCAAAAGGACTAATTTTGCAAATGAACACAAATAGAAAGGACTACTCAAAAAAGAGGATGAATTAAGCAAATGAATACAAATAGAATGTACAACGCATAAAGGGTCGAATTGATCAAATGAACACAAATAAAATGGACTACTCAAAAATGGACTAATTGTGCAAATGAACACAAATAGAATGGACCAAGCAGAAAAAGTGCGAATTGAGCAAATGAACAGAAATAGAATAGACTACTCAAAAATGGACTAATTGTGCAAATGAACACAAATAGAATGGACCAAGCAAAAAAAGTGCGAATTGAGCAAATGAACACAAATAGAATGGACTACTCAAAAAGTACTAATTGTGCAAATGAACACAAATAGAATAGACTAAAGGAACACAAATGGAATGGATTAAGCAAAAACAAAAGTATGAATTGAACAAAAGAATACAAAACGACTGCATTAAGAAAATAAATGCAAATAGAATCAACTGTGCACGTAAAAATGATCTAAGGATAACTACAATAGAACGAGTTGAGCAAATGAACGGACCTAGAAAGATTTGGGAAAACATAATTAAATATAATTAATTGAGTAAATAAACAGAAATTGAACGCATTGTGACATTAAAAAAAGCAAATCGAAAGAGGTTAACAGACAAACATAAATCGCAAAACTAAAGAATTAAGCAAATAAAATCAATAAAAATAAATTTAGCAAATAGAGAAAAAAAAAGAATTTTTGAAAGAAAAACAAATGGAATGAATTGAATGAGTAAAACTTAATAGGACAAATTAAGCAAATAAACACAAATAGCACGAATTGAGCAAAATAAAAAAAACAAAAATGAAGAAAAAAGAAAGTTTTCAGCCTATATACTCTAGATTTTTTTATAATAGACGATAAATGTAAAATATATTTTTGGTTCAAAATCTTTTATATACGGACGGATTATAAATTTAATAGCATTTTTTCTTGTTTATAATTTGGAGGCATCTGGTAACAATAAACAAATTTAATGAAGTCTTTACATTTGTTTATATAAATTTAGTTACTTATATTATTTCTTTTAAATATCTTTAAAGCTAATCTCAATTCTTCAATAACATGATTTGGAAATTTATTGTTGATAAGTGTTTATTTTCTGATGTAGTGTATGTGTTGAGCTTTTATTGTGTAAATTACTATAGAGTAGTTTCTAACACATTTATCATCTTTCATCAAGGAATTGTTTGGTAAAACTAACATTTTAGTACTTAGATAAGTATTGTTAGATCTTTTTATTTCGAGCGTTTTGGTAATATTTTATAGGACACAGTGGAAACAAAGACTGTAAATTCTGGAGGATGTAATAAAAGATGAGCAAACATTACTAACAAGGTATCTTTTTTCCATAGGGGGACCTTATACTGAAGTGGGTTAAAAAGACACACATAAAAATTCAAGCTTACCGTTTATATGACGTCACCTTGACTGATGGCGTTGCGTACACATGTACGCAATTTATCGCTGTATACTAAAATAAAAACAGTTGCGAAAGTGTACACAGAATAAATCTTGAAAACGAATGAATCAACATTCGAAAGTCGTTGGGAGGAAAATAATATAAAAAATAATATAAAAAAAAATTACGAATATGTAATCTGGGAAATTTATGACATAAATCAAATAATTCGGAAATTTGAAAAAAAAGTTAATTAAAAAGATATAGAAAAAGTTGTTCATATTATTTAATTTAATATCATTATTTAATTTGATATCATGTATATTCACTAATGTATATATATATATATATATATATATATATATATATATATATATATATATATGTGTGTGTGTGTGTGTGTGTGTGTGTGAAAATATATAGAACATAGGAAAGAACTCGTTAGGTAAATCATCCAAAGTTCTTTAGTATTTTTGTTATTATTTTTATAAAATAGGGCTCGATACAAAAGTAGAGCATAAATATAATTATTTATTTAAAACCCTTTCAGAAAATAAAAAAAAAAACTACATAGACACTTAAAAAGACTAGACGATGTCATCTTCCGCTTTAAATTTAGAACCCCAACCGTACCCTGACTTGACGTCTGCTAAGGTAACTGAGATATTGTTACAAATTATTAACCCTTACGCCTCTTTTCTTTAAACAATTGCTCTAGCCGTTACCATAGTAATTTTAATTTCAATAATGAATATGCTTATAAAACGCGTAAATTTCAGGAATAAGTTATTCAAAAAAAAATTTCGCTCGAAGATGGAACAGAGCTTAGTATTTTAATTCAGTTTAATTCAAATAATTATATTGAAGTTTTCGGCTCTTGTTTTGAAACATGAGAACTTTTATGTAGCGTTGGAATCATATTTTTAAATAAATAATTATATATATATATATATATATATATATATATAGTTAAACCTAGAGACCCAGACAATCCTACCAAGGTTTCACCTAAGCGGATCGTCAGGGAAAGCTGGGCTTTGACCCTGTATGCTGTATGATTATTTTCGACAGACATTCATGTTCATAGCACTTTTATTTTTTAAAACATCTTTTTCTTCGAGATTGATTTGACCATTAGCAAATCATGAAACCGAAGTTTTCCCGAAGTTACATATATATATATATATATATATATATATATATATGTATTTCATATATATATATATATATATATATATATATACATATATATATATATATATATATATATATATATATATTATTTTTATTTTCATTTTTTGTTTCATTTTTTTCCGAGAAGAGTGTAGTTACATAAAAATGGAAAATGAAAATATATATATATATATATATATATATATATATATATATATATATTTCTTTTGATTTCATTTTTTGTAAGTGGTATCTGATGATCCGGCGTCCTTTAAAAGGGCTCTGGTGAAATAAATTATTATAATGGAACCTTAATATGGTCTTTTTAATATATATATATATATATATATATATATATATATATATATATATATATATATATATATATATATGTGTGTGTGTGTGTGTGTGTGTATATGTGTGTGTGTATAGACACCGTGTTTTATATATGTAAATGTAATTTTTGGGAC
>OZ010582.1:58033474-58035974 GCA_963932145.1 Acanthosepion lycidas | reverse complement strand
TTTGTATCAATATATATTGATATTGAGATATTGATACAAATTATTAACCCTTACGCCCCTTTTCTTTAAACAATTGCTCTAGTCGTTACCATAGTAATTTTAATTATTAAATATAATATATATATATATATATATATATATATATATATATATATATATATATATATATATATATATGTGAAAATTGTGTGTATATAAATGTAAATAAATATATATATATATAAATATATATATATATGTATAATTATTTATATATTATATGCGCGGTACTTATTAGAAAGCGCTCAATATCAGAGATAGAGCTAACATATATGGTTGGATAGATGTGAGCTTGTGAGCCTGGGTTTCACGCTTTAGCGATCGCTAAATCGTGAAACCCAGGCTCACAAGCTCACATATATCCAACCACATATATATATATATATATATATATATATATATATATATATATATATATATATATATATATCGTAGATATGTATGTCTATCTATGAACATAGTTCATTGTGTATTCGAGTAGTGTACGTGTTTATGTTGTTGCATGTTAGGACTTCACATGTAGACTGTTTGCATGTGTGTGTGGGGGGTGTCCACGCGAGGGAACAAGTGGTTTTTAGGCTTGCGCGCATGCGTGCGTACGAACGTGTTTTTCTTAGCAAATTGTTTAAATGAATAAAAATGGATGACTGACAGCAAAAAGAATTGCTCATCTCTGGGACTGAAAATTCGATTTACTGTTAAACCAATTCTGGATAGTTGTCAGTCATGAAAGATGGAATATAGAATTTCCCCTTTTCGAAAGTTTGGCTTCGCTTTAAATCAATAAACTAGTAAAAAAATAATAAAAAAACTGCTGATTTCCAGCAGAACGTCTCGAAAGAAAAAATCTCTCGAGGGAATCCTTGATTCCAATTATATTAACTACAGAAAGCGTTTGGCAAAAAGTGACAAAAACTATCCGTTAATATGAAAGAAGATGTCGGTTAAAAGTGTGTGTGGTGGGAGAGCAATATTTTCTGAATTTCAATACTCGACGTAGGCGATACTTGTTCTCCACATCTTCCAGTACAATTTGCAGCTTGAAATAAGTTTTCACTTTTTGTTATTTTTCATAAACTGTTCTGCCATCCATTTACTCAAGCTTATCAACTAGGTTATGTTATACATTTCTCTGTCCCTCTTACCCTCAATCTGTCCCGTGAGTATCAGGTTTTCCAAGTCCTCCTACCTCATTTCAACAAACTGTTCCTGATAAGCTTCCTTTTTGTTGCCATTTTCTATAAAGCCTTGGATGGTCGGCCCATGGTATGCTCAGAGTCTTTCTGTAGAACCACATTTCTGTTGTTTCAAATCTCTTCTTCATCTTTGATGAGTCAGACAGGAGGAGGACAGGTATCACGTAAAAGGTCAGTATTCCTTGATTTGTTCCTAACGATAGTTCTCTCTCTTAACAGTCTGATTAGCATTTGGAATGCATCCTTGGCCATCCAATTACGTTTCGGATCTCAGTGTCACACTTCTCGTCTTCTGTTAGGACAAGTTCTAGATATTTAAATTTTTCTACCTGTTTGATTTTTGTGTCTCAGATTTGTAATTTGCATGTCAGCCTCACTTTTTTGCTAATAGCCATGCATTCTCTCTGCTTGTAGTTTATACTTAGACATATACACTCTATCCTTCGCTACCTTCTGTAGCAGTATTGGTAGTTTCCTTTCCGTGTCTGCTATCAGAACTGTGTATGTGCATATTTTACATTGTTCTTACTGTAACTAATAAACTTTATTGTGTTTAATTAGAAACTATGAATAAACACACACACACACACACACACACACATATATATATATATATATATATATATATATATATATATATATATATATATATATATAAGTAAAAACAGACCGCTTTAAGGTTCCACATAATAATAAATTATTTCACCACAGCCCTTTTAAAGGACTGCGGATCATGAGATTTACTTCCAAACGAAAAAATGAAAAGAAAATTTAAAAATTTTTGACGGGCCGTATTAAATATGAAAATGTGTAAATTTTCTTTTCATTTTTTGTTTGGAAGTAAAGCCTGATGATCCACAGTCATTTAAAAGTGCTGTGGTGAAATAATTTATTACATGGAAGCTTAAAGTGGTCTGTTTTTATTTAAATTATTTGTTCTGGATTTACATTGAGCTCTCTGGATTTTATCCTACTTACGATTATCCGTACGGATTACCGAGTTTTTCATAAATTATATATATATGCTACAATAATCCTAAGGAGCCAAGCAAACCTACCTGGCTCCTTACAATTATTCTAGTTTATCGCTCTACTTAGCGTATTGAGCACCTACGTCGCTGTCTTCTTACTCGTTTTGTCTTTTTTTTTTTCTTTAGACTTGGAGCATGAACATTGGACCATTGTTTTCGCCTTTGGTTTAATGTACTTGGTTCTTTCTTTTTTATTTACAATTTTCCCCAGGTTACCGATTTGTTCTACTGCAA
>OZ010582.1:57955974-58028474 GCA_963932145.1 Acanthosepion lycidas | reverse complement strand
TATATATATATATAAATATACATATATATATACATATATATATATACACATATATATATTCATATATATACATATATATAAATATATATATACATATATATATACATATATATATAAAAAAATATATACATACATATATATATACATATATATATAAATATATATACATACATCTATACATATAAATATATATATATACATATATATTATATAGATATATATACATATATATAAATATATATACATATATATATATATATACATACATATATATGCATATATAAATATATATACATACATATATATATATACATATATATACATATATACATACATATATATATACATACATATATATATATACAGATATATATATATATACATGTATATATATACATACATATATATATATACATCCATATATATATACATATATATATACATATATATATACATATATATATATATATACACACATATATATATATGCATATACATAGATATATGCATATATATACATACATATATGTACATATATATATATACAAATATATACATATATATATACACATATATATACATATATATACATATATATACATATATAAATATACTTATATATATACATATGTATATACATACATATATATATACATATATATATACATACATATATATATATACATACGTATATATATATACATATATATATACATACATATATATATACATATATATATAAATACATATATAGATACATATATATTTATAATATATATACATATATATACATATATATACATATATATATATATACATATATATATATATACACATATATATACATATATATATATATATATATACATACATATATATTATATAGACATATATATATACATATATATAAATATATATACATATAGATATATAAATATATATACATACATATATATGCATATATAAATATATATACATACATATACATATACATAACTATATATATTACAGTGAGAATTCCGCACACTTTTTTGTTATGATTTCAATTTTTCTTTAATACTTTATTCAATATATAGAATAAAGTTTATCAAAAATATAATTCATAAATAGAATAAATGATATAAAATATAATAAAAAAAAGTTTGCGGATTTTCTCGTTGGAACAACAATAATTACTCCTTATATATATATATATATATATATATATATATATATATATATATATATATATATATATATATATATCTTGTTGTGGATTCCGAGATGAATTTCGGTCTCCAATGACTGAAAAACGCATGAAATAAAGATAAGAAATTAAATGTATTTACACAGTAATACAATAGGTGCATTGTTAATATATCCAGAAACGTGGTTAGTCCTTATAATAATGATATATACATATATATATATATATATATATATATATATATATAAATATATATATATATATATATATACATATATATATATATATATATATATATATATAGTCTCGAAGTATGACGTATATCTTAAGTTTTTTGGTTTTGCCGTGAAATTTAAAATTCACGATTATTTGTCTCTCAAATTTTATTCGTTTGCCTGTAACCGACTTGGCAATTTTTCTGTGTGTAATATGGTAGGTCTGTTGAGTTTTTTGATGACTGTAAGTTTATTATCGTGAGGTAGGAACCCTAATCCAGTTGTAATTTATCCTTTTTATTTAAAATTTCCTGTTCCACATATTTCCTGCCGTTGATGTTGTCATCGTTATTCATCCTTGTAGCTCTTATTCTATTAGTATATTTTCTATTTTTGCATTGGGATGCCTTGTGGCCCTTTTTTCCACTTTCAAAACAGTTTTTATATCTAAAGCGGCAATCCTTGTTCCAATTTAGTCCTCCACATCGATAACATGCTGATGGAGGGGCTTATATTTGTTTCGATATTCGTCATAATTTGTCCTATATGTTGTACTTTTCCTCTTATTATAAAATTTTCTTTTTTTTTTCGGGGTGGGTGAGAATCTTTTTTCATTGTCGTAAAATTTTAGTTTTCTTTCTGGGGAGGGTGAAGAACGTAGACTTTTGTTTAACTTACGTATATGAGAAACTGCTGATTCCTCAATGTCCCTTGCGTCTTTCTTTATGCTTAAACATCTCTGACAATCTTCTTATAATTGCTGTAATGTTAGATCCGGTTTATTTTGTAATTTTACAAGCATTCTTCTACGCATTTCGCTATCTTTTGTAGAAACTAACACTTGAACAAAGATGAGACATTTGAAATTGTCCGGTGTTAATTCCGCTAGATTGAAGTCGTCACAATGTTTATTTACGATTGAGGTAAATGTGGAATAATCCTCATTATTGCCCTTTATCAGGTTAAGGCATTTCCACCTCCTATGGAAGAGTGATGTTTTCGGGTTGAAAAGTGCTTTAAGACATGTCACTGGTTCGTCAAATGTTAATTCGTTCGTTTTTTTTTTTGGCAAGATATAATCCACGAACTTTGTATATTCTTCAGTTCCTAATTTTCTAAGCAATAGACGTAGCTTTTTTGCTTCTGTCCAATTTTAACTTGCTATGTTAAAGATGTCTTCATGTCTTCTGAAGTAATCTCCAAAATCTTTCTCCTCATCTAGAGAATATTTGAAAATCTCCATGGTATTCCACACTGCGTCTTGCTAAAATGTTGCTTCTTTTTCAATATCTAATTGCTTGTTGCCAGCTACTTTCAGTATTAGTTCCTGGAGCTCTATTTGTCTTTCTTGATTTTCCTTTTGTCTTTGTAATAATTGCTTTTGCCATTTTTCTTCCATTCTTTCTTGTAGTTGTAATTGTTGATCATTTTGGTATTTTATTAGTTCTACCAAAATATTTTAAAAATCTTCCATGATAACACAATTTTACGTATTTCTTTCTTCTTGCTAATTTGTTGTGGATGAAGGACGGATTTTTCTATTTCTTCTTGTGTGAGTTCAAATCACTCGATGCAAACTTGTTGTTTTTTTTCTTCCCGTGTGTGTGCCAATTTGTTGTTGGACGACGAGGGAAGATTTTTCTTTTGTTGATTTTTTTCTTTTGCGCGTGAGTATTGTTTTCTTTTCCGCGTGAGTTCGGATCTTCGTCGCCAGTTTGTTGTGGATTCCGAGATGATATTCGGTCTCTGATGAATCATAAACGCAAGAAATAAAGATAAGAAATTAAATGGATTTGCACAATACAATGGGTAATGATGTTAGTAAATCCAGGAACGCGGTTAGTCGTAATAATAATAATAATAATAATAATAATAATAATAATAATAATAATGATATATATATATATATATATATATATATATATATATATATGTATATGTTGTGTCGTGGCACAATAGTAAAATAAGGAAATCAAGTCAAGGTTGGTTTAAGGAACAAATGTATTTAACATCACAGATACAAAGGTAGGAAACGGGTACTACTCAGCTAGGCAGTTGTAGTACTCTCGCTGCTTACACACCGGGTCGGTATTACTGGCACTATATATAGTGAGAACCGGTGTAATGACCTCGTGTTAGAAGACCGGTGTAACAATATATAGTCTAGAAGTAGGACTTCCTTACAGGCTACGTGCTTTTAACTGACTTCTACAAGCGGTTACCTCACACTATTATTCTACCTTCAACTCAATCACAATCTCTGCTCACTCTCTAATTATATATATATATATATCTTCTTCTGACTGACTCTGGGTATTTAACGGCAGCAGCCCCAGTAACACTCATGTCGAGTCCACTTATATGAAAAATGGGTGGACCCCATAACATATATATATATATATATATATATATATATATATATATATATATATATATATATGTATATATATATATATATATATACATATATATATATATATATATATATATATATATATATATATATATATATGTATATATATATATATATACATATATATATATATATATGTATGATATATATATATAATATATATATCACCAATATATATCATATATATATATATCATATATATATATCACATATATCATATATATATATCACATATATATATATCATATATATATCACATATATATATATCACATATATATACCATATATATATCATATATATCATATATATATATATATCATATATATATATATATCGTATACATATGACAATTATATATATAATATATATCACATATATATATCACCTATATATATATATACAAATCATATATCACATATATATATATATCATATTATATATATATATATTATATTATATTATCATATATATATATATCATATATTGTCATATATATATATATATATATATATATATATATATATATATATATATGATAATATAATCTTAACCTCTAATCTATGTCATTTTTCGATGAATCGTAATTCTTGACTTAAGGTGTGAAATACGTGTTTCCTGTATATTTGAGCTCAATAATTTAAACTAAATATTATAATAACAATCATAGATTTGAAAGCAGCTCATTATTCAAAGAAGTATGAGGGTACAAGTGAAAAGATTTCTTTTTTCTTATTTTCTTGAAGGAGACGTTAAACGAGACAGAGCTTTATGCCTTTTTCCGTCTTCTCATTTTTCTTTGTTTCTTTTGGCTTTCCTCACATTCCTAAAGAAATGGCCGATCCTTTGTCTCAAGTAATGCCATATCACATTGCTCAGGCTAACTTACTAAACAAACCAACTAGTGTAAGAACAAGTATAATTATGATTCTTTGTCATATATTGTCTTGAGTGTTCTTTATTGTTTAAAATTATATGATATCATTAAAAATTAAAGTATCATTAAATGATGAAATTACTATTAAAACTAAATTATTATTTAAAACATTTAAATTATTCATAAATTTAATTACTTTTTAATTAAATCAATCGGATTATTTTGAAAAAATTAAATTGAAAAGAGAAAATAAAAAATAATTTGAAATATCAAACTTGAAATTAATTACAATAAACAAATAGAACTGCTTCTAATTCATGCAAATATGCATAAAACTAGAAATCCTTTGAATCTGCTTAACAGTAATCCATTTGACATAATGTTAATTTGACTTGCTACTTTCTAAATATTAAGACACACCTTTTATAAGGGTGTTCAAATACGCCACGGTACTAATGTAGCGATATCTATTGTCAGTCGATAGCTTTTTAAAGGAAAACATTCGAATGTTGCCACCGTTTCGACAGTTATAGTCTTGACGACGATCAGCTAAGCGAAGTAGACCTCACAAGAACCATGTTAAAGGAGCCTGGCAAAGTAGATCAGTTGAGTGGAACGGACTTGATGAATTATTTTTTTCAGATGAAAGATGACAGGACAAAGAAAGTTTGTCCTCTATCAAACAATGGCCACTTGCAATCAAAAACAGAGGACCTCTGGCCGTTACGTGAAACTGAAAGTGCAGGCCCTCGCGCCGTTTAGAACATCCGTCGCCTCACCTTTGCTTTGCTCGTCTACCGCACAAGGTCACAATCGAATAAAATACGTCGACCGCTACAATTGTATCATGTTTTTATTTCGTGGGTAACGATCTGACAAAGAGTTACGTTTTTAAGCCACATGCGGTCAAATGTAAAAAGCTGAACACTGAGAACAATCCTGGTGCCTAATCTAAACTGCGACGCTAGATTAGCAGCGAGTTAACGCTTATCATATATATATATATATATATATATATATATATATATATATATATATATATATATATTACAGTGAGTCTTACCCTTTACATGGCTCAGAGTCCACTCTAAGTAGAGGATTACGTTAGTAGGGCATATGTGGGATATGATTGGTAGAAAACAGTTAACCCTAGCCTTGAAAATGTTAACATTGTAGTGATCGGAGAAAACATCCTGTTGCCACTCGGTTCCACAGAGCAATGGTTCGTGGGAAGAAGCTGCTCGAGTGGAACTTACTTCTCATCCATGGAATACAGGGGGGGATGTGTGTGGTTTGCTACTATAAAAGTAACATGAACGATGTCTTGGCGGAACGAGAGCACTTTCCATGGAAATAACGGTAGAGCAGAGAGAGGCTTGCCATATCCAGCTTGTGGGAGAGAGGTTGAAGGTTAGAAAATAATGCCTCATCCACAAGACCTCAGAAACGCTTTTGGACTCTATCAAGGTTTGAGAGTGCGGTTTGGGTAAGTCCCGTCCAAATATCACAGCAATACTCCATTTATGGCCTAATCTTCCTCTTGTAAAGGTAGGGGATAGCAAGAAGAGTCAGGTACTAACGGGTGCGTTACAGGGAGCTGAATATTTTACCTGCATCTTTAGCAATGGATTGTATGTACGAGTTCCACTTCAGGTCAGGTGTGAGTCTGAGGCCCAATTGTTTTTCAAGGTACGATGCTTTTCCGAGAGGATCTCTGTTCATCCTGACTGGTGGTAGTTCGGGATCAGATCGACGATGGTGAAATATATCTAGCTTTGTCTTCGAGGCATTAAAAGTAATCAGCTAGTTCATACCCCATTGGTTAATTTGTGCAAAATTGGAAGAGAGATCAGTCGCTAATCTCTGACCATCGAGATTTTTAGAGGTGAGCATTTGTATAGTCATATCATCGGCATAGATGTTTACCTATGATCAGAGTATATTCTTAGGCAGATCAATTATGTAGATCAAAAAGTAGGTTGGTCCGAGGAGTGACCTCTGTGTTACACCCGCGTTGACCGCTAGCGCTCCGTGGGACAGGGTATTTATAACTACATTCAGTGACCTAACTGTTGAAAAACTTTGCACCCCTCAAAACAGGATAGTCTTTTGTTTTGTCATAGCATCAGCACTGTGGACATTTAATATATATATATATATATATATATATATATATATATATATATATATATATATATATATATATATATATATATATATATATATATATATATATATATATATATATATATATAAAAGCTACTAGATTAAAACGTTTCGTGAAATTGCTAATATAGTGATTGCGAGTTCAATCCGGGTTGTAAAGGCTGAATCTCAGTGAGCAAGGAATAACAGAGCTCTGCTTAATAAGATCAAAACCCGATATTCCTAGATGTCAACAACCGAATGAAAACAATCCCCTCATGTAAACCAAGAAAGGGTTCAGGTCGAATTTTTCTGAAGGTTACCGTGGTTGACAAACACCCCATGTAAGCCGGAAGCCATGGCGGTCAACAATGTAAATAATATGAATCTATAATAAATTCATATCATCGAAATTCGAACAAATGTCTTCACCAGTTATTAGGTAGGTGTGTCTAAAAGTTCAGTATAATTCGGGTTTTCTTTCATTGTAAATCTCCCCGTCGTGGATAATCCGTTTGTTGACGAAACAGTTTATCAAACCGTTACACGTGTCGAGAGTTCGATTCTTAGTCAGGCGCGTTAATATTTTTTTAATCATTTCACCCCACGCAAGGCAATAAAGTCACAAAGACGTAAGGATTTACTGAGTGGGAAGGCCTATGAGAAAAAGAAAAGATTATTAAATAGAAAGAACAGAAAAAGAACAGACAATAACACTTGACGTTGCATTTAAATCATTGAAGATGAACAATTTATTAGTGTATTAATAACATTTAATTTGTAAGATTTCTCTAAATAGTGAAATGCACGTCCCCTGTATGAACAAAAAGTGTTTGCTTTTTGGTTTCGGTTATATTATTGGCTCCTTCCTTGTGATGAAGCCATCTTTATACACTTTCCGAATTCATTACATTCACTTGCGTACTAATAACCTTGGGAAAAGTATGATTCCAAATCTTCTTTCCCTACAGACTGGTTTATATATCATTGGCTGGCAAACATTTTCGCAGAAAGAACAATCTGAATTCATAACTATATATAGCCCTGACGAAGCACATACTATCGAGCTAAGGAAAGGATAATTCGTATTGACTCTATGACCACGACTATGGTCGATGCCTAAATCTCTTTTTGTCTACATTTTTTTTTAAAGCTTAGCGCCCCGAGCAAGGCATGAAACCACTAGGATGCAGGGGGGTTGCAGAAGATTTGTAGCAAGAGCAGATAAGAGTGATAGAAGAGAAGATGAAGGGAAGGGTAGTGTGTAGATCGAGGTAACTGGAGATGTCGATTGACATTACATTTGAATAGTTGGAGATTATAGCTATAAGGGAAACAGTAATTGGGAAGGGTGTTCCACAGGCGAGAGGTGCGAGGTATGAAGCTATTGGAGTAGAAGAGACGGCTACATTTTAAAGTTTCTACAGTGTAATGGTGAGAGCGGGATGCCAGCCTCGTAAGGCGCTTGTATTCATGGAGACTGGGGACCAGGGAAAGCAGCTCATCGGGTCAATTGCCATGAAAGTATTTGTAGAAGAGACATAGAGAGGCGACGGCGCGTCTGTGAGATAGTGGCTGCAGGCGAGAAGCCAGATCAGGGCCAATCACATTACATATCCGTCTCTGGATCTTGTCAAGAACTCCGAGGTAAACAGACTGTGCCCCAGACCATATATGACAGCAATACTCCATGCAAGGGCGAATGGTCGTTTTGTATATTTGAAGTATCGATTCAGGGGAGAAAAATTTCCTGGCGGGGCACAGAGAGTCAACTTTCCTCGCGGTGGACGATGCAGTTGACTCAATGTATTTGTTCCATCTCAGGTCAGCAGTCAACGTAAGACCGAGCAGACGCAGGGAGTCACTCTCAAGAAGTTGACTATCAGACATTCTAATGAGGTGGGGCAGGTAAGGATATCTATGGTGGTTAATGGAGAGTAGTTTAGTTTTTGAGGCGTTAAATTTGACCATCCAATTGTTGCCCCAGTTAACAACCGATTGGAGGTCCATTTCAAGACGCGCGGCCAGGTTTTATTTATTCATTTTACAGAAGTATCGAATCAAAGGTAAAGTGATGCTATTGTTATGTTATAATATTTACTTAATTCTGAGTCAGCCATTTCGCAGAATTTTCATTTAAAATTTCACAAGTTTTTGGTGGATTGTCTATTGTTAGCCGCCCCTTAAAAACACACTTCTGGTTTTCTGGAATTACAAGATGAAGTAGTTAAACGTCACAAAGTTTTTTTCAGATAATGGAGAATTGAGAGCAGGTGTGGTGGGTCATACATTCGCAAATTGTGAATACAGATGGGAGTAACACTTACCACAGACGGAAGACATATGGAACAAAAGTAGGCAAAGCTGCAGAAAAGAAGTGGCGATATGTTTGATGATCCACACGGTATGACTTTTTCTATCTTCATTTAAACACCACGACTTTTAAGAAGGCAAGGAATTAGGTTTGTTTGGTTTGGTTTACAACATATCAACCTCAATGGGTTGAAGACGACAATATTTTTATTACTGATATTTTCATTTTACAAGAAAGTATTGTTGGTAATAATTTTTTCTTTAAAAATATAATACTCGTATTTTTTTCCAAAATCTATTGCTGATAATATTTTTTCCCAAAACATATCGCTAGTATTAAAACCTATTTTTACACTTTCATAGTGTTTTGACCGCAGTTTGGGGGTTCACTATTTGCCCATAGCGTGGACCCTAACAGGTGCTACTACCGCGTGTCAAGGTGGACCTGGGCATACCAGCAATTTAGAGGTGGTTCCACGCTCTTCAAAACCTCCTGATCAGAGGCCTTGCTTTCGGATGTAGTTTATCGTCTTAACCAGGACGCAGATGGCAAGAAAGACTGAGAAAAACAGCGAATAACCTGCGTAACGAATTTGTGGAAATGTTTGGTAGGACATGGATTTAGGTGAGACAGAAAAAAACTACAAAGGACAGGATGTTGTGAAGAGCCATGATCGATCACGTACTGAAGGGAAACTTAACATAGAAGGAGACGGTTAATACTATTTTATTGATTAAGTAATACAATTTTTGTGATGTCGTCTTTATTATTCCATATTAAAATATTTGTCATCCATGCTTTGAAAAATTCATTCATTCTTCTTACAATATTTTTGGGAAAATAATTTCACCCCAAACAAGGCAATTAAGCCATTATGCCTTAAGAAGCGATGTGTAGATATTTTAATGAAATCTACAGCATTCCGTAATCTTGTGATATAGTAACACTCATATCAGTACACAATCTGTTTCTGAACGTTAGCCAAAGAGTTCAGATTAAGAAATCTATTTCTATGTAAAAGATTGTGCTGGAAAGTTGTTAAGTGTTTGCGATTGATGGAAGAAAACGTCGTGTAATGATATGAGATACGGTAAAATGTTAATTAGTTTAAGACTTTCTTTCTTAGTGTTGATTCTTTTATTCATTCTTTCTTTGTCGATAATATTTTCATGTTAATTTTACGACTGAAGCAAAGTTGTCATTTCTCTCGGTTTTCTGATAGCACTGAATTTTCTAGTTAGCCGCAAGCCCAAATCAATAGTACTGAGATTATCACTGTTAATATTTTAGTATAGTACAAAACCATAAGTATGGAGCAACGATACTTACTACGGATCGAACGAACTGTAGCAATAGTATAAAAGAACATCTTGCTAATAATTGTCTTAGAGTAGGTTACATTTAAAAACATGAGAGATGATGGGGTCACTATAACTGTTAATTCTTGTGAGACTAGCTTTCATAAAGATATCTTTATGAAAAATTTAAATCTGAGGCAAGGTAGACTAATTGATAGCAGTTACGCTTGAGGAGTCGTATAGCGGAATTCAAATTCCAGTTCATTTCATTACATTCACTTAGGTACTAATAATCTTGCTCTACAACAGAGAAACACTGCTCTTATTTCTGTTAGCATAAGGGCTTAATTAACCATCTCTGTGAATTTATCAAACATGAAAACAATTATGGGGCACTTGGTTAAGATTAGGATCTTTATTTGCTAAATCTGCAGCTAGAAAATTTGGCTTACTGTGTCGAGCTAGACATTTTTTTCTCGTTAGAATCTATCATAAATATTTTTTAAATTACCATTTGTCCTTGCTTTGAATGTTACTGTCACATCTGGTCTGGCGCATGCGCTATATATTCAGTCTTTCTTGGTAATGTCCAAAGAAGAATCTGTAATTGTATTAGTCCTGGCGTGAAATCTCTGTTTTAGTCGATTTCTCACTGCTGTAATATGACTTTTCTGTGCCTTTTCTGTAAATGCTTTCATGATAAATGTTCTGATGAACTTTCTTTTGTGGTATTATTCATTAGAATTTCATTTTTAAATGATGTTATTTTACTTCCTCCACCCTACAGACAGATTTTACATATCGGAACTAGTTAGGACCACATAGAGACTGTGAGGTATTATGGTGGCTGTAATAAGAATGTGTTGTTTTGGTGTAAGGAATAGTGTCGTATATTCGGGGCAGTAATTGAGGCTGGCTAAGTTTAAAATAATACAGATTAAAGAGCAGCCTTTTTTTTGGCCTTGTGCCAAATTTTAGTATTTGCAAAATAAATTTTACTTTCCTCTATGGTACGTAGACTTTAGTAATTTAAATTCAGTACTAGATTGACGGCGAGGTCTCATCATCTTACAGTTTAAATAGATGTATCCGTAAGTTCTATGGCAACAATTTTTCTATTGTACTTCTCGCTTATGAAACCCGGCTTCTTGCTTCCCTGTCAACTTTGATCTTCAAAAATGTAAATTCAGTGTCATTCGTTATCTTCTATCTCTTGTCATCTTGTGCTTTTATTATCTTGTCTCCTTAATAGTATATTTTTCCCCATATTCTCTCACACTCTCTAACTCGTCGCGGCTTAATTCCCTTTCCTGGGTATGAAGATAAACTACATCCGCGTCCAGCGTAAGACGATAAACTACGTCCGCGTCTAGGGTAAGACGATAAACTACATCCGCGTCCAGGGTAAGACGATAAACTACGTCCAACAGCAAGACTTCTGATCAGCTTTTGAGGAGCGTGGAACCACCTCTTAATTGCTAGTATTCCCAGGTCAACCTTGACCCGCGGTGGTAGCACCTGTTAGGGTCCACGCTATGGGCAAATAGTCAACCACCAAAGTGCGGTCAAAAGATTATGAAAGTGTAAAAATGGGTTTTAACACTAGAGAAACATTTTTGGAAAAATATTGCCAGCAATACATTTTAGAAAAAAAATACACCCTGACCCGTGGCGGTAGCACCTGTTAGGGTCCCAGCTATGGGCAAATAGTTAACCCCGAAACAGGTAAAAATCACTATGAAAGTCTAGCAAATAGGTTTTAATATCAGAAATACTTTGTAAAAAATTATTACCAGAAATAAAATTTTGAAGAAAAAAACTATTACTGTCAATATATTTTTTTTAAAAAAATATTACAAGCTATACATTTTTAAGGAAAAAATATTACCAGAAATAGATTTTTGACAAAGTTTTCGGTATTAAATAACCCATTGAGGTCGATATGCCGTAAAACAAAACAAAGAAAGCAAACGTCTTAGTGCCTTTATTGCTTTGCTTGGGGTGGGGTGATTAAATAAATTTCCCCTCTGATAGCTTTTTCTCCAAGAATGAATATTTTGTGGAGCGAAATTCCAAGAGGATGCTTTTCAATTCTAGGATCAGCAGTTATCTTTCCGACATATTATCATAATATTCACTTATTATTGTTTTCTTAAATTCTGTTCTTTTATCCTTCTCACCTTAATACTGTTTACTTTTTCGCATATTCTCTAACATTCAATAACACGACTTAGTGGCTTTATTGCCTTGCTTGGGGTGAGATGATTAAAAAAAAAGTTCCCCTCTGTCAGCTTTTCCCTAAGAACGGATATTTTTTGAAACGAACTCCCGAGAGGATGCTTTTCTAATCACAACATTCTTGACCTTTTCCTGTCTAGGATCAGCAGTTATCTTTTCTACATATCGTCATAATATGCACTTATTATTTTTTTTCTTAATTCTTGTTGTTTTAATGTCTTCTCTCCTTAATAATGTTTTCTTTTTCTCATATTCTCCAACATTCAGTCAACCCTTGCGTCTTAGTGACTTTATTACCTTGCTTAGGGTGAAATCATTAAAAAAAAATTGACAAGTAGCAGGGTTGTGTGTGTTTAAGGGATTAGGTTGTCATTCCACATAAATATCGCCTATTGGTCATCACGATTCGGTGATGGTTCAATGTTGCTAACTGAAGCATTTGATTGCTATGCTTGTCATAAAAACTATCTGTAATGCGAGGCAAACTTGGCTTATCTGGGGAATACATTAGTACAACCAGTTACATTTTCTGTGGTTACACTATCTGCATAAAAAAAAACAGACAAAGAGTGATGTAAGTAAACAGAGAAAGTGGATTATGACAAAAATGGTTGTACTCACTGGATTTATTTAATCTATACAACGAAAGGATATAAAAGGATCTAGAAGTCATACCGAGATTTATTTATGGTGATTTTCTAAGCTTAGCTTAAAATGTGACACAAGGCAGAAAGTATGGGGTACCCAATGAGGATAAATGATTTTCTAAGTTTAGCTTAAATGTGGCACAAACCCGAAAACACCCAGCGACAATAGAATTCTCTACTCGAGATTTATTGCTCGAAAATACAGCAATTGTGGCAATTGAACTGACTACTCAGTCGTAATTGATCTTCCGAGATAAGATTGTTAGTCATTACCCCACGTCTAATTGCTCGCGAAGGATTTATTATATGGGTAAATATAAAATGTACATATAAATGTAAGAACATAAAATACGTAGCTTACCCTGTGTTAGTAGACACAAATGGTAAAACATTAAAAAAATATAAACGGAAGGCGAGAAAATGGATTCTTAATTGAAATCAAATCAAATATATTTACCATCAGGAAGAGAGAAAGACCAAAGTTTCGAGCTATGAATTAGAGGTATTAAAATCAATCAGGTATATATAATTTATTGCATTTTAGAAACAGATAGTGGAAAACTTGACAGATATCCGATGATTTTTTTAAGCGTTTCACCCGAAGTAAGGCGGGAAGCCACTAGGACGCGAGGGGTTAAAGAGAGTTGGGGGGAGATCAAATAGGAGTGATAGAGAAAAGGATGAAGAGAAGAATAGGGGATAGATCAAGGCATCTGGAGATGTCAACTGACATTACATTTGAATAGTTGGAGATTATAGTTATCATGGAAACAGGAAAAGGGGTGGGAGTTCCACAGGCGAGACGTGTGAGACATGAAGCGATTGGAGTAGACGAGACCGCTACATTTAACAGTTTCGACAGTGAAAGGGTGAGAGCGAGATGCCAGTCTAGTTGAACGCTTAGATTCAGGAAGTCTGGGAACCAGCGAAAGCAGCTCATCGGAGCAGTTACCGTGAAAGTATTTGTAAAAAAGACAGACGGAGGCGACGGCACGTCTGTGAGAGAGCGACTGCAGACGAGATTGAATTAGAAGTAGATAGTAATGATAACTGAATTAGTAGTAGATGATAGTGATAATTAAAATACTTAAAATCAGAAAAAACGGTCTAATTTTTTGGAACACCGAATTGGGAAAGTTGGGTTGATGTGAAAAAAGCAGTACAAAGACAAAAGTATGATGGCAACGATTCATATTTTTTTTAGCTATAAAGGAGAGTAAGTTGTGGAGAGCAATGATTTTCGACGTCCTGCTCGTAAAATAAAATGAAAACAGTGGCTAAGCAAAGTATTTAAAAAGAAATCGTCAGCAACAAAAGCAAAGAGTACATAACTGTTATATAATATAAATATGACCCTATGCTCAGAATACTATGAACTGAACATGTGACTGATGATGTAGCTTTGGAAAAAAATGGAAACATACTTAACAGCAAAAAGATATAGAAGGTTGGTGCAAAAATAATGACGTAATAATGTCGTTTTTGACGTATTTGTTAACGTCAAATAACGACATTATTACGTCATTATTTTGCACCAACCTAATATTTGAAATCTTTTCGACACATAAGGAAGAAAAAGTCTTGTAAAATTTGACATTCACAGGACCTATTGAAGGAAAAGAGAAACAGCGAATAAATTATCTAACGAGTTTATTTGAATGGATATCAAAGCAAAGTTTAGGAGAGATAGCAAAAAAGATAATATCTTATAAGAGCTACAAGGGACAAGATATTGTGGGCTGCCATGATTACAAATCTTTGAAGGAATAGGATACATAGAACAAGAAGCTCAAATGAGCATACCTAATCCAGTAACCCAAGTAATGGCGGCTAACTTAATACCGATGCTCAAAAACATTGATGCATTTTAAAGATGACAGTTTAAATTCACATATCATCCAAAGGACATATTAAAGTGTATCTTGTCCAGGAGTTTTAATACGAGGTATGCGTTTAGAGATAATTCTAATCACATCATAAGACTACAACAAACAACTTCAATATTATCTCGATTGCTTCAACTGCAGTATCCAATGTTGTTTTGTAAAAATCAGTAACGAATGGAGATTCTGCTTTCGTGAGATAGTCGTTTGTCTGTCGCACATACGTATAAAGTGCGGGAATGTTCGAAGTAAATTCGGCCACGACATCCAGCATCATGGTCTTAAAGAACTATCATCAATTTGTTGTTTAAGGTGGGTAAGTTGAGCATAAAAAAGGAACGCTCCAATCGGATGGTTTGCCAAGAAAAAAGAAGGTGATTTGCTTTTACTGCAGAAGACGGTCAACCATAATGAATCACATGTTATTCACCCTGCGTTTCATATATTTTTGACTACGCGTTTGACTGGAACAATCGTCGAAGAAATACCTAGGTGAAATGGCTTGTAAAAAAGTTAGACCTGACTGCTACAGTTCCTGTTTTTGTAGGACGTGCGGGTGAAGTAATGGAGAAAGAGAAATCAGAGAACCGAGTTCGAATTCCGCCTCGAATCATTGCACTCACTTGCGCGAAAAAATATTTTGGGAAAGATATGAATACATCTCCTGCAACTAAGCTAAAATAGGGGGACTTGTATCTGGGATAATCATTGTTATTTACCAAAAGAAATTTAATGCAATTTTATTTTTTACTTACTTTTTTTACTTACTTTGTTGAGCCGAAACAAGCCACAAGAGCCAGTCGAGTTAGATTGTTACCGAAGGGGTTTGATGGGTGAGCGGTAGGAATAAGATACAAGAGTAGTAGTTTATGAAATATTTTCAAAACATAACTGTTAATCTTAGATCTGAATTTGTTAGGAATTTAGTGGCCTGGAAAGCAACGTCTTGGGAGTCGGTTCTACAAAGTAGAAGTTCCTGGGTGGAAGCTGAAATATGAAGAGAATCAGGCTAGTCTGGCTCAGTATACGCAGCGTTGTGGGCTTTAGCTGTGAGTGATACAGTTGGGTGCGGAACTAAGGAATATAGCTCGTCTGAACATGCTCCACAAAAATAATGATAGGGTAACCAAGTGTTTACAACGTTTCGTCTGTGGAAAATGAATTGCGGCGTGGGATGCCTATTCGTTATTCCCGGAGAAAGAGAATCCTTCTTACAATTCAAAAGGTAGATAAGCTTTGAAAATATAGATCAATCAATTTATGTTTTTTATATACGCAAAAAAGTGCTAAACTCATGGTACAAAGTAGCGCGGGAAAGGTTTAAATGATTACAACTTTGGGTGACAAAACCAATTAAAATTACAGATGCCACTAATATGGCGCATGGCTTCTGTTGATACACGAATACGTATTCACGTACTGATCGGCTTATGTGATAATTAAAAATAATTTCGTTTTATTACCTCTGCGTATTATACTGTGTAAATTGAAGTACATTAAGAACCTAACGTTTAAAATGAATTTTTAAAAGTGAAATATCATTCTTGAAGGTATTATTTTAGTTTTAATTTGAAGCTAATAGAGTAAATTTAATATTTCTAATAAGCAAACTACTTACCTGTATTTCAAAAACTACTTTAAATTGAATAGAAAGAAGTACATCTTTTTTTTTTCGAAAATGTTTGATTATCCTTCATTTTTAGTCATCTGTTATCGCAATGCAATTCTCTTTAAGAAATCTTCCGCAAGTAAAATATACTTTTCTGAAACTTTCTTTGAAGAATATTAGCCGATTTATAGTATAATTCATCTGATTCGAAAAAAATGTTGACATTCAATTTAAAATATCTCAGAAATGTTTTTTTAACTTGTTTTTTTTTAACCGACAGTAGCAGTTTTGAGGTGTTTGACAAGGTAAAGTTGTTCTACGGAGATTCTATCAATAAAACAATAAAAGAAAATGACGTGAGTGCCTTTTTTTTTGTTTAATTTTTAATAATCAAGCAGTCTAGAGAAATTTAGGAAAATATTCTCTCTAATCTGTTTTATGGAATTTTAGATATTTTGCCTTTAAATTTACTATAGTTATCGCACTTATTTTCTGATATTGTCGTGTATGGTCCCCCATATTTAAAAAAGAAAAAACAAAAACAAAAACGGGACATTTATACACTAAGAAAAGAATTTAAAAATTTGGAAAATATTGGTGTTTTTTGGTTTGTATTAAGCTTTCCCAGTCATTATTAGTAAATTTAGTTTACATTTAATAATAATATCCTCAAAACCGTTGAAATTAATAAGTAATATTGAAAGATTTAAAATTTAATTAATTTTTCGAAATAATTTTTTAAAAATGCAAACAATTCTTGTAAACATTCATTAGCCATTAAAATAATTTCTTAAGACAATAGTGTACTTAATATATCTTATTTATAAAAACGATTAGAAGATTTTCTGATTAAATCATAGTTTTATTGCATTTTTTACTTTACGATTCATATCGGTAAATATTTCTGCTTCACGAAAAGAAACTGATGATTTAAATTCTTAGAGAAATCCTGCTTTTAACTAATATAAAAACAAAGACTGAAATTTTAATTTATCGAAATTTTTAAAAATTAAGTAAGCGTGGGTAACATGTAAAAAAGAGAATTACCAAAATTTTCTAAAAAAATATAATAAAAAAAAATGTATTTGTGAAGATGTTCGGAAAAGTTCATTAAAATCCGACAATTATTGATTTTGTAAAAATTTCCAAACAATGTTTTTTAACGCCAAAAAGACGCTAAAAATCCCACTTTGGTCCACTCGCTGACACAAGAAAAAATATTTTTAAGCAAAATTTAGAACCTGCTAGAAAAGATTTTTAAAAAATTAATAAAATAATCATAATATACTTTGCTCATTCCTTTTAATAATAAGTTTTCAAGTTTAGGGAGAGTTTTCATCATGGTATGCTCTTTCTTAGAAAACATATGGAGAAACCTATATTGAGTGGGTTGCAATTTTGTTTTCCCTCAGTGTTGAGAAGTTATTTTTGCGCTGATTTTTCTGAATTTACAATAGATCAAGATTTATAAATATCTTAAAGTCATTTCATCTCAACAGAGAAAAAAAAATCTGTTCCTTTATCTTTCTCTATATCGATGAAAACACATTTCAAAAATGTCTATTTAATTTATAAACTATATGAGAAGAATTTATTTTGCAGAAAATATTTTATGAATACGATAATAAAATGTTCTGACGCGAACACTACAAACAAAATGGTTTGAAATTTGTTTAAAGATACAAATATATCTCATTGTCTTTTTTTATTATTTTAAAGCATTTCTCCCCTACGCAAGACCACTGCCACGTATTAGAGGGGTATAAGGAGTGAAAATTAATTTTAAAAAAAGGCTGTGTATAGTGGGGATTGAGGAAAGGATACAAAAAAAGAAGAGGGTTCACGGCAACAAAAGATAGGGATTTACGTTGCATTTAAATTTTTGAAGATTGTAATTATGAGGGAAGCAAGTAAGACAAAGGAAACTCCACAGTCGGGAAGTGCTAGAAAAGATACTGTTGGCTGTTACATGTAAATGTTTCAAAAGTAAAAGGTGGGACCTAGATTCCAATCTAGTAGCACGCTTAAATTATTTTTCTTTTTTTTTCCTTTTTTTTTTTTTTGTTTAAGAAATATAGGATGTGCTATCTGTCCTCCTACATGGTAATGAATGCTGGAAAATCTCCTCCAAGATGAAGAAGAAACTTGAAGCAACAGAAATATGATTTTCAAGGGGAATACTGAGGATAACATGTACAGAATGTGTGAGCTGGTTTTAGAGAAAATGAAAACGAAAAGGAAAAAAAATGAAACTTTTACTTTACATCAGAAGGAGACAGTTAAAATTTCTATGGCTCATAATGACAAAACAGAGCTTGGGGTATAGGGCACAAAAAGAAAAAGACATGGAAACAAAAAGAGAACTAATACATAACATCAGGAAGAGAGAATTAAGGTTCGTAGGCAAAAAAAGTGCTTAGAAAATCTGATACACACAGGGCAGGTTGAAGGCAAGGGGAAGAGAGCGAATAAAACACAGTGAGTTTGAGTAAATAGATGGCGGAACAGGCTTTAGGAGAAATATCAAAAAGACAAAATTTATTAATAGCTATTAGGTTGGTGTAAAAGTATTGTCGGTTTTTGACGTATTTTTAACGTCAAAAACCGACATTATTTTTGCACCAACCTAATACAAAGGACAGGACATTTTAGAGAACCATGGTCGCCTACGCCTGTAAGCGAACGGCATAGAATGTATGTGAAAAGTATCCTTAAACTCTTTGCAAGTAGTGTATTCCCAGTTTGTCGCCTTCTGCGTAGAATTTATATCTCGTAAATAAATTTATTTATTACATTTATTTCCAAAATTATTTCTTATATCTACATTTATTTGTTATATTTTTGGTATACTTACAAACTTATATTAAAATTTATATTTTTTAATATATCTATTTATAAATGTATTATACTTATTCCAGCTAAGATTTACGTAAGCGGACAGAAAAAAAAATTGCCTAGACTTAGATAGCGATCTCGGAAAAAGAAAAACCTTTGCTTAAAAATGTAGAGATGATGACGGCAAACTTTTCCTCTATGTTTCACAAAGACAATTAATGCAATAGAAAGTTTCAGATATAAAAAAAAAATAGTTGTGGAGACCAATGTTCACCTACGTATAGAAGGAGAGAAAAATCGACTAGTGATAAGTTATAATCACTTTTATAACAGTCTGATTTTCCACACTGCAGCCTTTTTCCCCACAGATGCAATGCCACAAATCTATCGCTACACTGTAACTAGTCCCATGACAAACGTTTCGACGTAATCTCTTCTTCAGTGCGACCAATTCAGATATCTATTTGTATGGCATTCCTTGTAACGCCAACTCATTTAAAATATCCTCATTCACTTTCTATTCCTGAAAGTGCAGTTGGTGTAATGGCTTGTGGCGCCGAATGAGTAATATGAGAACCGAGTTCGAATTCCAATCGGGTATTCCTCTAGCAGAATTTGAACTTGACAAAATATTATTATTCGCAAAAAATTATTTATGGAATCCGAGATGGCAAAATTAAAATCCTTGCAGACAAAAATAGGTTTCAACTTTACATATCCCCCGCAAGAGTTGACAAGTCTGAAAAACTACACTTTCGTAAGGAGGAACTACCGTTCAGATTGTATCTTCCCATGAACCTCTATTATGCGGAACAGACGCTCACGTACATGCTTCTCCGAAACTACAATCTTCTACCAATTGATCTCTAAAGTCAATCGCTATCTATCCTACATATTTTCATAACATTTTCTTCCTGGTTTCGTCTATTAGGTTCATATAACACATCACATTCAGTAACCGTTTATCCTGGGTGGTTAATATGTATTTTATTGGGCGAAAATTAGTATTCCTCTATGTACCATGTCCTTTCAATTCATGAGTGTTTGTAGCTCTCCAAAATCTAACGCTGCGTCCTTTTACTTACAGCTATACATTCTATCTTATTACAATTAATAGAAACAGAATAATCACTTAGAAAATGCTTGGTCAATCTATGTATATAGACGTTTCATTGACAGAAATATTACGCGGTAGGAAAAAGAGGCAGGTTATCACACATGTAATCAATTTATATATTTCTTGTCTATTAATTTATATATTTCCTGTCCCATCTGTAGAGAGGAGGGGGCAAATCAAGTTGTTAGTAAATTTATGAGTGATTACTTACCTTAATCGTTTTAATAATCTATAAAAATAACATATTTTTCTGTATAAAAACAAAATTATCCCCCGAGCAAAATGAACTGATTAATTAATCATTTCCTTTGCCTCAATGTTTCTTAGAGTGCAGTCTCATTTGTTTAAGCCTTTCATGTGAGGTACACAGATACCTTTGTCTATTAAATGATCATGTTTCAATTTGGTCTTAGATTAAACTTTGTCGTTGCTTTGTTGTTCATCTAATCTTTTTTTTTTCACTGTTATATTGAATACATCAAATATTTAGGATGAAAGATATTGAGTAAAAAACAATTTATATAATACCAGAATTAATCAATGAACCATAGATACCAGTCAACGTCTACGGTTCATTAGCCTCTATATTAATTCTTTTTTTCCACTTTATTTAATAAATGTTTCAGTACTTCTTTCATTGCATCTCGTGATTAAAACTTTCTAACAACAGTCGTCTATTTTGACAGCGCGGGTAGATACCCTCGTATTAAAATAAAATTAGCACTGATAAAATTCGCTTTCAGTACGTTCACATTTTAACTGTTTAAATTAGCTAATTGTAACTAGAAAATTAGTTTCTATCTCCGAGGCGTCATTTAGAACTGCGTAGATTATCCACTCATCACGAAACCACGGAACACATTTACGTAAAAAAGAGAGAGAAAAAAATCCATTGACCTCTTTCATGACTACCTTAAACTTTCTGTCTTCCATGGTTAGTGCTAACTTCCAGGACAACGAATTGTTTGGCCTTGATGGGATGACATACTCGTCTGACGTGAAGTGGAAATACTATACTAAATCATTTGCTAGATCTCCTGTTAAGAAAGTTCACTGTGGCGTATTAGACGTATAAAAAGGTCCCCGTTTCGAATATTCCTGCAACATCGGATCCGGTGCTACTGCTATATAATTAGAGATCTCTATCTATAAAAGGCAGGATGTGTGTGTGTAACGAATGCACGGCTGCAATTTTTGACGGATTTGCACCAAAATTTACATGCAGATGCTCCAAGTTATGGGTAGGCCAAGATTGACTTTGCATTTCCCAACTCCTATCGATAGTAGAAATAATCGATTTTTCATGCTTCTACGGCAGTTTTCATGTAGTTTGAGACCATTTTCTACTGGCCAGAGTTAATCATGTTTCAATTTGGCTGCCACAAATAGGCAGGAAGATTCTAATGGCCAGCGTGAGAGCCAACAGCTGACTGACACGAATGTTAACTAGCATGCTAGCATGCAAAAAAATCGGTAGCTGCATTCGTCACAAGTGCGAAAAATTTAAATCTGCATGGCACTTTACTCCAATTGGCTCATTCGCTTGCTTAAACTCAACGTTGATTCTGATTACGCATAACTGGGTTGGGTGTGAAAAAGTATTTGTTGTTAACATTCTTTTTTCAACCGTTTTTTTTCAGTTACGAGTCCTTTTTTTTTTTTAAAGCTGGTCGTTTTGTGTTCATTTTGTTTAGTTCTTTTTTCCTAACAGATTTAATGTTTAGCATAGAGCTTAGAAAAAATTCGCAGTGTGAGATAGGCAAGAAGTAAGTCTTGTAGTAACATCAGTACGGCAAAGGGTACATCTTTAAAGGCAAGGAAGGGCAAAAATATTTTAAGTCAAGTGATAGCAATTGCTGTAATAGTCGTACGATTTTTGAATCAAGCACGGGCAACGCCGGGGCATTCTGCTAGTTCTTCATAATGCCCAAAGAAGAATCATCAATATTATTGGTCCTGAACTGGCGTCTCGGCTTCGGTCAATTTACCACCTCGGTAACATCGATTTCGATGTGTCTTTTCTACAAATACTTTCTTGGTTAAAGTATGGATGAGCTATTCATTTCTAAATGTTTTTTTTCTTTCATGTTTGTAAATACTCCTTTGGGATTAGATTTTTAAATCGTTTTTTATATTTCCCACCCACACAGACAAGGATTGTATATAGAGAGATTAGCTAGGATTTCATAGAGACATTGAGGTATTATGGTGAATGTAGTAAGAATGGTAAGTAAGATTTCTTTGTTTTGGTGTTAAGAATATTGCGTAAGGTTGGGTCAGTGGTTTTGCCTACTTAAGTTCAATGTTTAGAAAGAAGTAGACCACATTTTCCCTATTTTGACCTTGTGCTACATTTCTATACGTAATACAGAATAAATATTGCTATTCGCTATAGTAGCAGACATTATGAATGTAAGCACAGTATTAGATTGACGATAAGGTCTCTTCTATTGAATATTGAATTGGCTAGATACGCCCCTAAGTAACAGTTTTTTCGCATTTCAGGCTTGTAGAACACACTTCTGTCTCCATGCTTTCCAGCCATATTTGAACTTCAAAAATTTTAATGCAATATAAACCCTTATCTACTTTGACTCTTCTATTGTTCTCGCTCCTTAATAATGTTTCTCTTTTCTTATTCTTTCACACTCAGTAACCCTTTGAGTCTTTATGGCTTCACATACTTGCTTGAGGTGAATTCGACTTATAAAAAAGATGACCTTCAATGCAACGGTATTACTTATGTTAATACAGTTCGGACTTCTACGAATATATCCCGTTCAGGTGCCCCCTAAAGCATATTGTTCATTACGAGTATAATCGAAATAGATAAAAAAAAAAAAAAAAAAATAGTGATTCATGATAAGCTCCACCCCAGATTACATTTAAAAGCATTCTATTTCAGGGTGGATTTTGTATTATCACGAGGTGATGATAACAAAAGCAATCAGAAAATAAGTGGAATTGGCTCGACTACATGCCCAGGAATATCTGGAGATAAAAATTGATTTTAAAAATTAAAAATTTCAGCGTTCGAACATCTTCAGCGTTTCCTGCTGATGCATAATTAAAACCGACATTTTCCTCTTAAACAGCATGGAACTACCTCTTAATTGCTGTTGTTCGCAGAGCCACCCTGAACCATGGGGCTAGCTGGGAGTCAAACAGGTGCTGCCACCATGGATCAGGGTGACTCTGGGGACAACAGCAATTACGAGGTAGATCCACACTTTTTAGGAAAAATGGGAGTGTCGGTTTTAGTTATGAATCAGCAGGAACTCCGCAAACAAAAATAAAACCAAGTGAAGGAATGAAAATACATTTTTATACTAAAAATAACAGTAATACTTTTGTATATAAAATTACCAATAATACATAATTATCATAGATTTAGCAGCAATAGATTTTATTTGCAGTTGAAGGCATGCAATTGCGTTCCAAATATTTAGATATCAGCATTGAATAACCCATAGATGTTGATATACTGCAAATTAAAGTCAATCAACCATCATGAAAAAGGTCTTTGATAACATTAATCCATGTAATATCCTACAATTTCTTAAATCATATTGCATTCCAATGTATAAATTTCACAAAACTACAACGTAAAATACACATCATCGCCTCTTGTAATTATTTTCACTCACATTTATATACACAAAAGCTGAGTATAACCTATCATGTATTCACTTGTGAATTGAATACATTAAATGACCCATTAGAAATCGATGTGCCGTTAAAAACGACAAATCAAATTTCTGCTAGACCATATTCTGCAATCGATTTACTCGTCCGCCAAGTTAATTTTTTTTTATTGTTTTTTTTTTTATATATACCTCGTGGCTTGAATCTCTCCTGTAAGCATCAAAATTTAAGAAGCCCGCTTTTATCATTTTTTCCGTTAGAAAATTCAACTGACTCATCATGATGCTACTTTTAAATGTTTTTTTTTTTTTTTCGTTTGCATTTTCTAAAAATGTCGTAGTTAATCATATGTTCATTGTATTTCTAGCATCCTTCGGTAGAACCACATTTCTGTTGTCGTACGTCTCTTCTTCATCTTCACAATTCGCTGTCATATAGAAAGACGGATACTTTATTAGATTTCAGTAGTCTTATATTTGTTTCCAGTGAAATGTTCTCGTTTCTCAATATTTTGCTTCACATTTGGAAGAATCCTTCGTTATTCCAATGTGTCATTGAATTTCAGTGTCCCATTTCCCATCCTCTGTTAAAACACTTCCTTCATTTTTTTTTTAAATTTTGCAGTTGTTTAATGTTGGTATCTCCAATTAGTAATTCCAATTTTCTAGTCTTTCATTTGTTGGTAAGCATCCATTTTATCTTGTTAATGTTAATGTTTGGTCCGTCCTTTCCTTCACAGCCTTCTGTAAGAGTTCCCATACTTCCCCTTCTGTTTCCACAACACTCTAACATCTGCATATCTAATGTTAATAAGATAGTGACCGCTAATTATCACTGCTTGTAGAATCGCTTCGCTATAAAGTTTGAATTTAATGGGGCTTCGGAAATTGGAGGCATACAAGGTTCTTTTTATCACTGCCGTGTTGTAGCTTCTTAATGTCATAAAATGTGTCCATTCTGGATTCAACTCCTTATTTTATAAACCAGAACTGTTATATGATTAATTATTAAATAAGAAATGTTAAATTTCGTTCAGATTAAAATTACTTCTCTGGTTATTTCAGGGTGGAGTTCATTAAATTTTTAATGAGCAGAGAACAAAAATAACTTGCCGAAGGTGTGTTATTTGCTATTCATTAAAGAATAATTAATATTCTTCTCATAGAAAATGACCAGAATTTTATGAGATATTTTTCTTTCTTTCCCACGGAAATGGAAGAATCAAATTTAAATAAAAAAAAAACAAAGTTCAGAGAAAAAGAAAAATATGAAATATAGAAGTGAATTAAAAGGTGTGACGCCATTTTTAATTTTGTCGTACAGCGAAGTGTAAATAGCGGGAGGAAAGTCATTTCAAAATATCTGCCTTGTCAGATTTAAGATCAGGAAATAGCCGTCGGCAGATCTGACACGAAGCTAATTCCACTTGATGTCTGAATTAAACTTTTCAAAATTCTACTTTTAGTACGTTCGATTCTGAGTGTAAATTTATAAAAGACAAAAGTTTGAGACATTTTCTTTAGCGATTAAAATCTTTTGTTTTGCCTCACTTTCTACGCATGCGCATTACAACAGTTCACTTCTTCGCCACCTGCATATAAGATGTTAATGTCATTAGTTCAAGATAAAAGATTGTAATTGCAAATCAATTATCACGCGCCGGATATGTTAATGTTTTGTTTTTTGTTTTGTTTTTTTAATATGCAGGTTTTTGACTTCAACAATATTTGTTCTTATCATTGATGTTGTGAATGCGGAAATATTTCAAATTTTTTATGTGTCTTGCTCTTTCTTTTAATTGATGTATATGTAATTAATGTCTGTTTGCATTGGAGTGATATTAAAACAAACTACAATGAAAAAAGTGGAAGTTTAAAATACTCTGTTTTAATTACTCAGCATAATATAACGAATCAAGCTGACGTCGAGCTCAAAGTGAATTAACTGATATATATATATATATATATATATATATATATATATATATATATATATATATTTACATCCACAGATAGAATGTTTCGCTGCATCACAGCCCATCCGCGTGTGTATATATAAAGGAGTGATTATATTTGTTCCAACAAGGGAAAATTGTATGAGAAGCTGCAGGCAGACGTTTTTGAATATAATGTGAATATTTTTAAAATGAATATATATTTAAAAAAATCCACATTATAACCAAAAACGGTTTGAGGTTTCTCTTTTCATTTTAATATGTATGCATATCTATATACATATATATGTGTGTGTTTGCATATATATATATATATATATATATATATATATATATATATATATATATATATAGATAGATAGATAGATAGATAGATAGATATATGTGTCTGTGTGTGTGAGAAAGAGAGGGTGAATGTATGTGAGGATGTGTGCGTGAGTTTATGCGTGTGTGTGTGTTTGTACGTGTTTGTGAGAAAGTGCGAGTGTGTGATAAAAATATAGTTTTAACAATTGCTATATGATATATTTATGTTTAATAATGCTTAGTAACAGGGATAGAGCGTATGTATAAATAAGTAAGTATAAAATGGACTCTGAGATAAACAGATTTTATATATATATATATATATATATATATATATATATATATATATATATATATATATATATATATATATATATATATATATATAATTATTTATTCGAAAATTATACATAAATATGTTATAAAATCACTACAAAAATAGCCATTTTGTTTCAACATTTCTGGTTTCTTATCTAGTGATGGTGTTGTATGTAGAATAAGGGGTTTTAGAAAAGTTCAAGACAATCAAACGCCCCTCGCTAAGGGGAAACGTTGTTACATAAGTCTGAATGACCAATCACAATACAAGCATACGAGAATTCAAAAAACTTGACAACGAAGTAATGTTATAATAATTATTTAATGCTTTAATTTTGGGGTTAGACTAAAATAGAATTTATTCTAACTAATAAATATTAAATTATACGATAAAATTTGAAATTCATAATTATCCATTTTAAAATTTAAATTTGATCTATATTAAGTTTAACATTATAAAATTACTGAGGAAAAAAAGAAAAAAATACATGTTATTCTATTTATTTTGTTTTTATTGAAATTAAGTTGGAATAAACGTTAAGATCAAGTGTTCCTCTGAACTTCATGACAACATGGATACCTTTGAATCGTAAAAAGAGGCAGGGGAGGATGACATCTTGCAAAAGACAATACATACACAATCAGATTATAATACATAAACACGCAGACGTATTTAAATATATACACACACGAAAAGGCGACGAGACAGGAAATATCCCCGCGATCATTAGAAAAAACCCCCAAAACACATACATACAGGATGAAATGTACACACAAGTCACCTTACACACAAACACCGATAAAGACGCGTACATACACACATATACATTGACAAAGACACTCCGATACACCAACTATGAAATATTCAGGTTTGAAAGTGTTACTGAACGAATTCTAACCAAGTATTAAAATATAACTTATACGGGCAAATAAAACTCAATATGGGCAGAACAGAAAACCAGACATTAGGGAAAGAAAGGACATTAAAACAGATAGACATGGATAGAAAAATAGATATATACGGATAAAAATAACAAAATCTAATAAATAAAAAAATATCACTTGATATAAAAAAATTAATAAATATCACTTGAGAAGAAACCAGAAGAGTTGAAACAAAATGGCTATTTTTGTAGTGATTTTTTTAAATATTCATGTTATAATTTTCGAATAAATAATTGTATTTGCACTACTCTGTATTGAGCACTGTTTTAAGAATAATATTTATTGGTTTTGGAATTTATTCCATATACACCAATCCTATACTTATATATATATATATATATATATATATATATATATATATATATATATATATATATATATATATATCAGGTCATATGTACTGTAATGTCCTGAAGATTGCGTTCTATCATAAAACAGATGAAATTGTTTAATATATATATATATATATATATATATATATATATATATATTCGTAATCGAATTGCTAAAGGAACCTTATCTGATATAGAAATTACATATATGTTAATAATAAATATACATTATTTCTTCACCAGGTGTTTTGTGTAGTAGTTGAACGCCCCCAGAAGCTGGACTGGTCTAAGATTAAACAGCACTCTCTTTATTTATTTTGTAAAAATTACAAAATTTTGGCACAAGGCCGAAGGGGGAGTGGGGAAAGGCTGGTCTTTCACAAGCTATCCTATTCCTAGTTAATCACAATCATGACCCATTCATTCATTACAATTACACATTCACCACAAGAACTCATCCATCACCTAACAATCCTGCACACACAACAATACCACATATTCACAAGGGTCCTACAACCCCCCATGGTATAAAAAGGTGTAATGTTCATATATATATATATATATATATATATATATATATTTTGAACAATAAAAAAATTAAAATCTTTAGACACACTGGATTGTAGATTAATATTCTTTCGTTTTTTTATTATTATTCCATTTAGATTCCTCGACCAGTTTCGACCAAAATGGCCATCATCGGGAGGAGAAATATTTCTGCTTGCCGCTAGCAGAGAACTACAGAAATGAATGTCTTGATGGAGAAAATGAACTTTTGTCTGTAGTTTTCATTTGTTATTTTATTTTTATTTTTTTTTTATCTTTTTAACATAAATCTTTTAACATTCCTTGTGGTGGTCAAACAGTCTCTTTTAAGTTGTTATTTGAGATAAGAGCTGGATAGATACATGCTGCTATGAATTCTCTGGTCAGTTTGACAGTTTTATTGGGCCTGGTGAGGGGATGTGTCTCTGTCTTGTGTTTGTGTGTGTGTTATTTGGTTCTTAGGGAGTGAGTGAGTATGATGTGTGTAAGCGTGTGTATTGCTGTGGGTGTGTGTTATCATTTAGCTCATTAGGGAGTGAGTTAACTTGGAAAACAATTATATAATATATATATATATATATATATATATATATATATATATATATATATATATATATATATATATATAATTAAAAATCCCATGAAACATGAAATGATGGGGAGGGGAGATAAACCCTGACAAGAAACTTAAAAAGGTCAACCAAAGATAAAAAAAAAATCACAACAATGTTAGTAGGAACCATCCACCCGTCAAATTAATAAGAGTGGCCGCTGTATTGTATCGATAGATAGAATCAAGAAGCACACTCCATAATGGAATGGGGAGGGAAAAATAAATGACGGAATGAGGAAATCCAAGGCTGACTCAGCCGAGATGAAAAAGGGACAAAAACAAACTGGGGAGGTTGGGAATCACGACATGGATCATAACAGAAGAAAAAGGCGGGAACAGGCTGGAAACAACACTTATTCACATTAACTAGGAAAACAAAATGGTGTCTAACTTAACCAGGCGGGTGTCCGCAAGAAACCAACCCGTTGCGATAAGGGGACTTAAAAAAGAAAAGCAAGTCTTGCCACGTCCTTACGAACCAGGCTCGCCTCAGTCAACCATCTTTCTGCGAAATCTGTCGAAATCAAACGCTTCCGATCAGATCTGATTTCCACCTTAAACTGATGCTTAAAAAAAACAATCAGATCCTGATACGAATAACGATAATTTCGCAAGTTTCCCTCCTTTCGCCACATCCACACGACCATTCTAGCCACGGCTAGCAACGTGAAAACACCATCCGTTTTACCCCAGAGAACGGTGGTGACACATTGTCACACGCATACGCCAGATTGATGGGCACGAGCTGATCGGGAGCGATACGAGCCGTCAACTCACTGACATCATTCAAGAAAGGGCGCACCTGAGGACAGTAGTTGAAGGCGTGCAATGCCGTTTCCTCTAAACCAAGGTCACACCGATGACAATCTAGCAAATCTGTCTGGCCCCATCTGAAGAGTACGTCATTGAGAGGTAGCAAGTTCCGAATCAATCGCCAGCTCAGCGAAAACTCAGGGTTGCTGAGATAATCCGTCCATGGCGCCCAAGACCAAAAGGAACCCAACTCTGATGCCGACAAGCCGAGCCGGCCACACAGAGGATCCTTCGCGACCCCCTCCACTAATTCATGATACAATAGTCTCCGACGCCGAGAAACGTCACTGGACCGAGGAAAGACCCAAGATATGGAGGGGAGTGATAGTAAGGCTAGGCAAGGCGTCTCTAAGACTTGGCGCCAAAATCGAGTCCTCCGTCAAAACTCGGCATAGGAAAGCCAACCTTGAGTCATGCCGATGACTCGCTAGGTGTGGCAATCCCAGCCCCCATGACACGGACGCTGGAAACAGGCTTCTTTACGGACCCAAATCCTTGCGACCACCCCACAAGAGGGTGATCAACCCCCTTCCAAGCACCTAACCGCAAGCCGGAAGACTTGTTGCGATTAATCTTGGCTCACGTCACCTTCTCGTACCGTTCAAGCGGCTTCTGCACCACATTAATGTCGCTGCGGCACGACACGCAGAAACCCTAACTCGACCACTACCAAGGAAAATGGCTATTCCGCGTAGGGCCGGACTACACGCCCAGTCCCTTAGCTGGCGAAGGAAGGGCTCTAAAGCCAAAGCATAAAATAAGGCCGACAGTGGGCACCCCTGTCGGACCGACCGAGTCAGCGCAAAAGCTCTCGACCGCCTTCCGTTCACCTGTACCACAGCACTGGAGGTGCGATACAAGAGGCTAATCCACCTGCAGAAGTCGGATTCCAATCCGACGGCCTGCAGGACAGCAGCCAGGTACTGATGGTCAACCCTGTTAAATGTCTTAGACTGATCCAAACTGATCAGCGCGAGTCGCTTGTCGTATTTTATACCCTCTATGATCCTGCGTATCTGATGCAGGTTACATTGAATTGTTCGTCCCCTCACAGCACAAATCTGCTCAGATCCCAACAAGCTCGTGACAACTGACTGAAACCTCTCCTTCAGGATCTTGGCCAAAATCTTTAACTCTGTGTTTAGCAGAGTTATGGCCCTGTAACACCCTTGCCCTTTTTCAACAGCATGATCACACCCCTGGAAAACCGGTTGGGGATGGACCCCTGCCGGAACCAGTTGTTGAACACTGATTAAACAGCGTTCTCTCTTACCGAGGTAGAGGCGTTAAAATTAAATGGTTACTCTGTCGACTCTCTGCCTTCTGGCAAAGAGGAACTCAGACGTGGCTATGCCTACGAGCAAAGTTTCGTCAGGGGAGGTAGACAGATACACTACCCCGTGTATGCGGGGTCTACGGTGAATTTTTGCCCTATAGTACGCGCACAGAAAGCCCCACGTTAAAAATCGACTTTATACCGTATCCTGACTTCTGGTGAGGACTCTGGTTAATACCGAGGTGTTATTGAATAATTGTTTATTACATTCGTCTGGGTTCTAAACCGTGTAATATATTATGCTTCGGAATAAACTACTTCTTATTTTCTATATTTGTTTCAACCTTTCCTAATTAAAACAAGGAGTAAGAATCTGATTTACATGAACAATGGTAGTTTCAATTCAGTAGCTAAAGATGGCGATGTGAATTTTGTACTCAATTTTATACTTTCAAATTAAAGGCATGGTTTTTTAAATAGGGATTTTTTAGATTATATAATGTATTGCTGGTAATTTTACTATGAAAATGTATTTTTATATTTATTTAATGTTGGATTAATTGCCATTTTGCGATAAAAGAAATTATTGGTGGTCATTTTATTATAAAATAGTATTGTTAATTACTCTCTGAGTGTTCACTGTTTAGCCATAGATAGGACCCTACTGGGTCAGGCTGGAACTGGCAACAAGAGCAGTGAAGTGTTGTTTCCATTCTGATCAAAACGTCCAATCTCCCGACCAGAGGCCTTTCTGTCGAATGTTGTTAATCATCGTAACCAGGACGGTCGAAGGACGAAGCAAGTAAGGCAGGATTTTTCCTTTCTTCCCCGTTCAATTATTTAGCTTTAGACCAATATGTAGATATGTATATGATATCAAATACGCGCGTGCACACACACACACACACACACACACACACACACACACACACACACACACACACACACACAAACACACAAATATATATATATATATATATATATATATATATCAGTTATATGTGGTCTTCTATTTTTCGAAACACATGTAATTGTAAGTGTTACTCTGGAGAATATTTCTTTGAAACCGTCCAACGAATTCTCCGAAATATTTCAAATTCTATGGTTTACGATTTCACTTAGTAGTCGTTTGGGATAACATATGTTTCATCGCCTGGATTGCGTGTCTTTAAAACCAATAGGAATTTCTCAGTCATTGGCAAGGATCCAGAAAGTAATCTAATTTAAATTAGCAGAGTAAGACAGTGGTACAACAGAAAGATATGCAAACAATATCAAAACTTCGAAAAAGCTCACACTTAATTTAACATATTCTGATCGAATAACTGCCCATTAAACATTTTTAAGCAGTGAATCGAGAGTTTTCTCTCATAATCTAATGATAACTGGTTCAAATCTCAATGCTTCCGTATCCGTGATATTTTGATTATATATATATATATATATATATATATATATATATATATATATATATATATATATATATAAATTCATGAATCATTCAGACAAAAAACAAATATAGAAGTTAATGATTTAAATGGCGAGAATACATCGTCGCAAACAATATAAATAAGATACATCAACCCCGAACCTGTATATGAATGATATGATCCCCGTTTATAAATTCCAGTTGAATAAGGTCTTTTTAATTTTTTACAAGCTTTCGTCTGTTCCTACAGACATCATTAGGTATGGAAATAGATTTTGTTCTTGTTTTTACTTCTCAGTAATAAGAGGACAACGAAATTCGAGATGTAATCCGAAAAAATGCTATGAGAAATGTGCTATTGTTTTGGAACGTGCGGTCGCAACGCTGAGTTTGAATTTAAATTTTAAGGTTGTGCGTTTTTGTACAAATATAGTAATAAGAGAATTCTTTTTTACTAGTAGATTTTCCGTCAATATGGCATGAACTATATTGTTCAATAATTACAGTAATGTCACACTTATTATCCAAATTATTATGTGTGTGTTTGTGTGTGTGGAGAGAGAGAGAGAGAAAGAAAGAAAGAAAGAGAAAACACGGTGCAGTAATAGATAGCCTCTCGGATTAAGGAATCGGAGAGCTGAGTTCGAATTCCAGTCGTATCCATTACATTCAATTACGGACAAATACCTTGGGAAAGGTATGGATCCTCTTCTTCTCCCGCCATATATGGGTAAATAGCAGGATAGACTGGGTTTTATAGCCTTGAATGGCAACTTGTCTACTACAGAAAGAAATGGCAACATACTGCGGGGAAAAAAATCTGCTGGTCAGGCATGTATCGAAAGATACATGATCGCCTAAGCGTGTATCACTCATGGAACATAATTGACTGGGGTCTGTGGGAGCTGAGTTGCACGATGGAAAATAATTTATCACCTACAACAAAACGGAGACGCCTTTGAAGCCTATCGAGACCGCAAATTGAGAACTGTGCGAACTAAATATGACATGAGTACTTTACATAACTGTTCTTTTCTTTGATTTTAGAGTATTTATTCAATTTGTTTCAATAAATATTTTGCTAGACATTGTTTAATCTTAATTGCGGTTTTTATTACTAAATTTCCATGCTGTGAGACTAAACAACGTGGATAAGAATTGGTGAATACAATCTTATGAATATAAGAAACTCAGGTGACATAGTATTGACTCGGGAAAGAAATTACAAAATCTCCTACAGAAGGTATCGACGGAGAGTGTGAAGAAAGGACTAAGCATAAACTACAAGAAGACAGAATGCACAGTCATCAATAAGAGGATGAGTCCGAAATTCGATTTGAAGGTGAGGAACACTAGAATCAATCAAACTAAATATCTGGGAAGCGTCTTCACAGAGGACGGTAAGTCCGACACTGGGATCGCCAAGGACATTCCAAAAGCTGGGCAGAATACTGCGAGACAGGAGGATTTCTTTGGTAACAAAGAAAAGAATAATGAGCTGTCATGTGACATTTGCCTTTCTTTATGTCAGCGAATGTTGGACAATTTCCTCAAAGATAAAGAAGAGACTCGTGGCGACGGAGCTGTGCTTCTACATAAGGAGGCTAAGGATATCATGAACCGAGCGTATGAGCAACGATATGTTAGAGTGGTTTGCAAACAAGGAGAAGGCGTATACTTAATATCAGTTAGAGGCAGTTGAAGTTTCTGGTACACATAATGAGGAAGGAGGGACTAGAGAATCTGATACTCACGGGTCGATTAGAGAAAATGAGAGACAAGGGAAAAACAACGTTTAGCATACCTGGCACACTTAAGTAAGTGGATAACAGGACGCGGTCTTGGGGAGAAAGCAGAGAGATGTAACTTGTTGAGGGCTACAAGGGATAGAGGGAGCTGGAGAACTATGATAGCCTACGTCCTGAAAGGACATGGCACATAAAATGAAAAGAAAGATATTTATCAACCCTACTTATAAATGTCGTAAATTCAAATGTTGTTTCGTCCTGGGTATGACGATAAACTAAATCCGGCAGCAGAGCCTCTGAAAGGAGATTTGAAGGTTTTGAGGAGTGTGGAAGCACATCTTAATTACTGTTGATCCCTGGTCCAAACCGACCCTCACAAAAAAACAAAACTACATTTTTATGATAATATTATCAACAATACATTTTTATTGCAAAATTACAATCGATACAGAAATGTATACAAATATATTATTATAGTGAAACTACTATTTTACATTTAACTCTTTATCCGGCGTAGAAGTGTATATACGTTTTTACTGAAAGTGATCTTTTCAGACATGGACTATTAAACACGTCTTAAACATAACGTTCAAAAGACATCTAAAGACGTGTTTATACGTCGATCATGATCCTTCTTCTACCCTTGAAACGAGGTTAATTGTCAGCTCATAACTATAGTAGAAGTATTTTAGCTAAGGCTCAAGAACTTCATAGTGCCTTAGTTTCTTAGATACTATATTAAAAACAAATAAAAAATCGTCTGGAAATGAAACGTTTTTCCCAAAATAATTGGCAAGGAAGGTTTAAAATGAACACGCTATTCACAGGATATCGGGTATGTTTGTTAGAATTATTTATCGTATTTTATGAAGAGATGGTCTTCCAGGGATTTTGTTGAATTCTTTTTGAGTTCCTTTCTTTAACTAACATCATCTGTGAGGTACACTTGTTTCATGATATATCGTCTGATATTGACTTACTAGTTTGTCTCTAAATATTTTCTCTTGTCCTTATTTTTTAATCAAAATAACAAAGAAAAACAAACCATAACACCTTCACCGGCGTTGACGTGTATATACGTTCGTTTTTTTTTTCTGCTTAAAGTGTCTTTTTCCGAAACTGGCGTATAAACACGTCCAAATCATAACATTCCAAAAGCAGCTACATACGTGTTTATACGTCCATCTTGATTCTTTTTATGCCCTTCTGAACTTGAAACCGGTCCACTTGTCAACTCCTACGTCTGGTAGAGGTGTTAGCCTCCGCTCGGGTACCTCAAGGTCTCTCAGTTTCTTAGTTACTATATGAGAAACAAATAAAAATATTTCGTCTGAAAATGAAACATTTTTCGCAAAATTAATGGCGGGGAAGGAGTTAAAAAAATTATAATCTAAAAACTATATATCTACAATACATCGTTTTACCATGAAAGTATAAGATTACGTAAAAAATATTTTAATTCGGCATTAAGTAACCGATAGAGGTTTTGATATTGCTAAAATTCAATCAGATAATCAAACAAATTTTTCTTGAAGCCTTAAATACCGAAGCTGAATTCTTTTATAAAAAGTCTTGGAAATTAAGATGATGCACACGTTAAAAATAATTTAATGTCTTTAAATGCATCTTCTATTTAATATTTTTGCCATATTTTCGATAATACTATGTGCTACTTATGGCGGATCAACCGGTAATTTTTTGAAGCACAACGATGTTAAATTTTGAATTTCGCTATTTGAGGCATTTCGTAAGCCGCTAAAATTTGCATTTCTCTATTTGCGATTTTAAGGACTATTTTTGAATGACCGGTACAAATAAATTTCAGTATTTAAGACTTTTGGATTAATTTTTGAAATTCCTGCGCATACTAAAAAAAATAAATCTCGTTCCTTGCCAATTTCTGGGGTTATTTTGAAAACGTTTCGCTGCAATATAATCCGTTTTGACGTTTTGGAATCTTAAGTCACTAAAATTTAAGTTTCGCTGCTTGCAACGTTTTCAGCTATATTTTAAGTCCAACTACTGTCAAATTTAGGGTTTACTTTTGAAAGGCCAGAACTACTAAATTTAGTATTTCTCGAATTCGGGAAATAATTTTTGAGAGCCCCGGGATGATAAAATTAAAAAAAAAAATCTTTGTGATATTTCGTGTTAAGATTTCTGAATCCTGCAGTTACAAAGATCTCGCTATTTGCAACTTTTCAAATTGCGTTTAAAGGCCCTGTTCTACTAAAATATCAATTTATTTAGTAACGACTTTTTTTGTCTACTTTTAAATTTCATGCCCAAATAAAATTTAAATTCCACTTTTGAAAACTTAGCCCTACCAAAATTTGAATTCATTACTAACGACATTCGCTGGTGCTAATGAAAGACCAGCACCAATAAAATGATATTTTATCTACTTGCGACTTGGCCCTCAATTTCAAAAGGTTATGATTATAGTGATCAGAAAACTATCCTCTTGCGAGACCGTTCCGCAATGAATCATTTCTGGGTAAGAGTTGAACTTACTTCTCAGCAAAAGAGTAGGAAAGGAAGATGGATGAGTCGACTGGCATGGCAGCTCCTAGCTCTGACGGTCTGCACTGGTAAGGCAAGAAGTACCCCAGAACATTTCTCATTATTATAAGTAGTTAGGTTCGCCTTTCGTCCGATTCACACACTTCCACGAACTTTTGAATCTGGGTAGCGGTTTATCTTTTCTTGTTAAGGATTGTTTTTTCTGGTTCCTTATAAAACATATTTCAATTGCAAACTTCTAACATCTCCACCTAAACTCTGAAATTCTATTTACTTTTAATCATTTTTTTTTCTGTTTATTTTTTATTTTTCCTCAATAGAAATAGATAGGTTCAGCTATCGTTCGATTCACACACCACCCTGGTCTTTTGATCAAGAATAGAGGTTTATCCGCTGTTCACTGTTTAAGATTACGCATCCGGTTTCTTTAAAAGTATTTCACTTCCGGTATCCCCTGGCGTCTCGTTGACTTCATCACTTTGCTTCAGGTGGTTACATTTACTCTGTAACGCTCTACCTCGAGTGGATCTTGGGGCTTGTACAACTTTAAAATAGTGATCGAACAGCGAGAGGAGAGCAACATCACTATAACAATTTTAGTATAGTACGAAAATAAATTAAACATAGACTAGAACCTTGATTTGAAAAACACTAGTCATATTCTTAAATCGGCTTTTCAGATCTAGCCATTAATTCCGATGTTTTTTTATATTTAAACTGTCTGTTTAAAATTGATCTTGGTGTCTGTCTATATTTCTAACATGAGGTATTACGTACACTGTTTACATTATTCGGACTATCGTCCTTATCTTTGTTGCTATATTTATCACAACGTTTCGTCTGTTGTACGCTCCGGCTTTCTTCAGGTGGTTAGAATGTCGAACTGAACCCATTCAGACTTTACCTGAATATTGTTTTAACTGCTCAAGAACGTGTATTTCTCGTTGAACACGTATCTCGAAAAGGTGGTTGATACACAGATTTGCTGTGACATCGTTTCGCTGATAATTTTCCGATACACCTGTACTACATCGCAACGTAGTTCCTAACCTTGTTGATAATTTTCGGATAACAGGATTAGTGAACGATGCCAAACGTTGTCGAAGTCCAGCAAGGCTATCATAAGAGAAACTGTTTGATATTCCTCGTGTCATATTCTTAAAACGCCTCGAAACCGTCATATAGACGCCATCCATGGGGGCAGACCCATTTAGAAATATTAGGTTGGTGCAAAAATAATGACGTAATAATGTCGTTTTTTGACGTTACGTCAAAAAACGACATTATTACGTCATTATTTTTGCACCAACCTAATATCTATACTGTTAAATAATGACGTAATAATGTCGTTTTTTGACGTTAAAAAATACGTCAAAAAACGACATTATTACGTCATTATTTTTGCACCAAACTAATATCTATATTGTTAAATAATGACGTAATAATGTCGTTTTTTGACGTTAAAAAATACGTCAAAAAACGACATTATTACGTCATTATTTTTGCACCAACCTAATATCTATACTGTTAAATAATGACGTAATAATGTCGTTTTTTGACGTTAAAAATACGTCAAAAAACGACATTATTACGTCATTATTTTTGCACCAACCTAATATCTATACTGTTAGCTGCATACAACCTTTTTTTCTCAAATCCCGGGTTAATAATGGCTTTCAGCGAATAATGTCTGTGGACCTTGGCGTGGACCACCCTTCTTTGAACTGAAGAATTACTGAAAAAGACCTGTAGCAGATAGCAGAAACCACACTGCTTGAAGACATCTTGCATCAGCAACAATTAAAAGTGTTAACACATGTAAATCGAAGAAAAATAAATTGACATAATGAAGATTTTAACGATCAAATAAGAGTTTAGGAAGGAAATCACGCATCAAAACTGGAAGGAAAAATAACAGATACTGGGTTTGAGAAACTTATTTTTTAAGAGAAAGATTTTATAAATGTCAGTGGACAGTTCCTCGGTCAATGAATGCCTAATCTTTACTTTAAAGGAAACTGCTAATATTACAATATTACCAAATGCCTGATCGTCCTGGTTACGACGTTAAACTGCATCCAACAACAATGCCTCTAATCAGGAGGTTTTGAGGAGCGTGGAACCACCTCTTAATTGCTGATGTTCCCAGGTCCACCCTGACCCGGGGTGGTAGCACCTGTTAGGGTCACAGCTTTGGGCAAATAGTGAACTTCCAATCTAGCTCGCATCCATGGGCATGACGATAAACTGCATCCACGTCCAGGGGCATGAGGATAAGCTACATCCACATATTAGGCATGGCGATAAACTACATCCAACAGAAAGACCGTTTTTGAAAAATTAAGATTGTCGGCTATACGGTATTGGAAACGTAGTATTACCAGCTATACGTTTTCGAAGCAATAATATTGTCAGCAGTGTGTTTTTGAAAAATGATATTACCAGCCATACGTTTTGAAAAAAAAACATTATATTACCAGCTATACGTTTTTGGAAAAATAATATTCCCAGCTGTACGTTTTTGGAAAAAATAGTATTCCCAGCTCTAATTTTTTGAAAAATAATATTCCCAGCTATACGTTTTAAAAAAGAAAAATATTACCAGCTATATGTCTTTTAACAAAATCTTATTCAATGGAATTGTAACTAGGGTCAAAATACTGTGAAAGGATGATGTTTTTTAAAAAAAATAAAAATAAAAATAATGTTGCCAGCTATACGTTTTTTGAAAAAAAAAAAATGTTGCCAGCGATGCGTTTTTGAAAAAAAATAATATTGCCAGCTATATGTTTTTGTAAGAAATAATGTTGCAAGCTATACTAAAATAATTTTCGGCATAAAGTGACCACTAAGGTTGGAATGCCGTTAAACAAAACAAACAAACAAACCAAATGCCTGATGTATTTTAACGGCGTTAGATATTTCTATCGTCTTTATAGTTTATCATAAGAATACATTTTAGCGATAAAGTGAAACGATGATTTTCATCAATAAGAAATTATATTTTGTCTGATTAGATGGTAGCGACACAAAACGCTGGCCTTGCATAAAGTGAAAGAAATAAAAATAGAGATCAAACAAGACCGTCTGCGAACCGTCCGTCTGCTTCCAGCTGTAGAGGTCGTGATGTTTCCCACTCATAACACTTCTGGAAGAGTCAACAACATAAATAGCTCTTGATATTTCTGTTCTTTATTTACCTTGCCATCAGCGTATTGGTGCAACTCGCACATTAGTCGGTGGTTGGTCAGTCGAAAGAAAAATGCTTTATTTCTAGTTCACCCTTTCTTTCTCTCTCTTTCTCCTTCTTTCTGTTAGTCTTTCTTTCACGGACATATTTTTTTTTCTTTCTCTCGACTGCGCCTATCCTCCGAACTCGTAGTCATTAATAAAAAAAAAAAAAAAAAAAAAAAAAACATCGGAGTCAAGTTTCACGGGGAAAGTCCTGACAACTAAATGCACATGATCAATTTGTTTAAAAATGCAGCAAAAACGTTAAAAAGTTTTCTTTAAATTATATAAGCCTCTTGAATTAAAACGCCCATTTTATTTCCTTTCTGTAAATGTTGTTTTTTCAGTCCTGGCCGGTAGGATGTGAATGCAAGCGCATATCACATTAAGTGCATGAAAAACTGTTCTTGCAAACTGTATATAAAAAATATACAGGGTGATTAAAAAGTAACTCTCTACTTTAAAATACTCATAATTAATTTACTAACTAAAATTTTTGCAAGTAATTGATAAAGGAAAGTGTTGATCATGAGGTTTTATTTAAAATTAGATATGTTCACCAGATTTCATTATCAGCTTCTTGGGCGGCCCAGGAATCGCGTCAATTGATTTCACCAGGAACACTTGTGGTATTTAAGACATAACTTCTTGTATTCACCCTTCAAGTTCTTCCACAGTCTCGTTTTGGTATAGCAGACTTGCTTCTTTAACCAACCTCAAAGAAAAATGTTACAGGACGTTAAGTCAAGACTCCTGGCTTGCTACTCATACATAAAATAGAGAGTTACTTTTCAATCACCCTGTATTATTACTGGCTTCCGGACACTGTTCAGACACTGGTTCTCATACTATCACAGAAGTTAAGTTAAGTCTGGTCAGTACCGAGATGGGTGACCGCTTGGGAATACCGGGTGCTATCAACTTGGATGTGGGTGTGATGTGATGGATAAGGGCTCGGAATTAGTAATCGGACAGCAAACTCTCAATTCCACTCGGATTCGTAATACTCACTTACGGTTTGGGGAAAGATATGGATATATCGCTACTCTCCCAGCTATATGTAATTTAGTAGGAAGTGTATTAGCAAATAATTATTTTTTACTAAAATATTCTTACAATCTAAAAATAATTCCTGGCTTTAAATGACCTGAATGACGATGATCAGCTATAGAAATCAAAGCAGTCTCCAAATCAGTTAATGTTACGGCGGAATTGATCTTAAAAAGCCGTTATCTAAAGGCTGCTTAATTCATAGCAAATATAATTATTGTTTAGAAAATTCCAGTCCGTATTAATGATGAAATATATAAGATTAAATTGTAATGAACTGAAAGAAGGTGATCTTGTCACGGAGAAAAATTACTTCAAAAAGAAAAGTGCTATTCTAAATGTAGTAATAACAGCAAGAAAAAATGCCTCCATTCATATCAAACTCAAACAGGTACCACAATCTAAATATCTGAGAATTATATTAAAAAATGGCGGAAACTATGGCGTCGAATTCCAAAGCTGTATCGGAATAACGAATGATATCTAACAAAAAATAAACAGGAAAACTCTGTGACAAACAAAGAGTGCTGTAAACTGAAGTATTATTATGATTAGCGTACCCAGATATCTATCTTCTTTATATATCAATAATTCTCAAATTGGGCGTGTGTGTGTGATCAGATGTTGTTTATGCGTTTCCACAGTTTTCATCCGATTTCGATTGAATTTTTTTGCTTGATAGATAATTATTCAGTGCCGATTTCGAGTTCAAATTCGCTGGAAAAAATTACAACCTTGAAAACTGATGTTTTTTTTTTACACTTTGCGCAAGCATCAAAGGCAAAATTTAATGTCTGTAAAAATCAGCCTACAATTAAGTTAGAGAGTTGAAATGTAACACAAAAGATTATTAGAATTATAAAAATAAAATTATGTTATAAATAAAAATTATCGTATATTATTATTATGACGGTCCATGGAAGAGGTTCCGTCCTTGCAAGATTGAGAAGGCAAAAAAGGTGCATTGTCATGGTAACTCGACCCACTTCAAATTGTTTGGCTATGTGCCTCAGTTGCACTCAATTGATGTTAGTAATATTGATTTTCGGGTGGGCTTAAACGAATTGAACGGCAAATATTCCCAGTAATGAAACACCAGTTTGAAGACGGGTTATATTACTAGTATATAATACTGTCTATTTACTGGTTAAACTATGTGTCTAAAACTTGATTTACTGCTAATTCGCGATAGATTCAGAATCCCTTTAAGCGGTGATTAAATATTTACAAGTAAGTTTGCGTACTGACAATAAAAAAGTTAATCAAATATTAAGAAACAAAAAAATACTGAAATATTAATATCAGTCCTCTTATATGACAGTGAATGCTGGACAATCTACTCAAAGATGAAGAAGATACTTGAATCAAGAGAAATGTCGTTCTACAAAAGCATGCTGAGAATACCATTGACGGAGGATGTGAGCAACGAGATAGAGCATTTTGATTCCGATTCCCTTTAAGCAGTGCTTAAATATTTACAAATAAGTTTGACTGCTGAAAATATTTTGTTACGTGCAAGATGCTTTTCAAAAGCTAATCAAATATTAAGGAAACTTGAAGCATCAAAATGGCAACCTACAAAAGGATGCTCAGAATACCATAGACAAAGGATGTGAGCAATGAGAAAGATTTGAGAAAAAGGGGAAGGAAAAGTAAACTATATTTGTTTTTATTATCTCCCCATTCCCTGTCCTGTGACACAAGGTCATTAAGTAGATTACATCCTGCCCCCACTCCAACTTGCCCTCACTATGTAAAGTGTGTGCCTTATTTTCCAACCGTTCTTTCCTCATTATGGGTCCTCGAAAATTCAGTACTCACTTTCTGATTGTAAGTATAAACTTTTGCTGTTGTTGTTGTTTCAGCATCCTTCAATGCAGAGGCATCTCTGTTTTCTTAATATATCTTTTCAAAACTGCCTTCCCCTTTCAGCTCGGACAAAACTTTTTTTTCTTCCTTTGCTTAATACTTTTAATATATCAAATGGCGCTTTTAATATTCTTGGATTCTAATGTTATTTTCCGATCTCTTAATACTTTGCTTACTTTCTGAAAGGCAAGAGGAGATTGTTCAGCATTCACTGGTATATAGGGGACTAGATATTACATATCAGTTCAGCACTCTTTTCTTTGTCTCTAACGTCATTATCCTATCTCTTAATACTTTGCTTAGTTTTTGAAAGGTATGAAGATATTATACAGCATTCTCTACCATATAGATTACTATTACGTAGTTCAGCTCTCTTTTCTCTGTTTCTAACGACATTTTCCTATCTCTTAATACTTTGCTTAGTTTCTGAAAGGCATGAAGATATTATCAATCATTCATTGCCATATAGAAGATTAGATATTACATAGCAGTTCAGCACTATTTTCTTTGTTTCTAACGACATTTTCTTATCTCTTAATACTTTACTTAGTTTCTAAAAGGTATGTAGACATTATCCAGCATTCACTACCATATATGAGATTAGATATTACATAGCAGTTAAGCACTCTTTTCTTTGTTTCTAATGAGAATTTCCTAACTCTTAATACTTTGCTTAGTTTCTGAAAAGCATGAAGGGATTGTTCAGTATTCTATACCATATATGAGATTAGATATTACATAGCGGTTCAGCAGTCTTTTCTTTGTTTCTAACGACAATTTCCTAACTCTTAATACTTTGCTTAGTTTCTGAAAGGCTTGAAGGGATTGTTCAACATTCACTGGCATAAAAGAGATTAGATATTACATAGCATTTCAGCACTCTTTCTTTGTTTCTAATGACATTTTTCTATCTCTTAATAATTTGCTTAGATTCTGAAACCCTTGAAGACATAGTCTAGTATTCATTATCATATAGAGAATTAGATGTTACATAGCTGTTCAAAAACATTTTTGTTTCTAGCTATATTTTCATATATCTTGATACTAGGATTAGTTTCTGATGACATGTGTGCATTGTGGTGTCTTCCATGCTATATAGAACAGAAGATATTACGTAGCAGTTCAGCACTCTTTTCTTTGTTTTTAATGACATTTTTCGTATCTCTTTATACTATGCTTAGGTTTTTAAAGGCATGCAAGTATTGTCCACTATTCACTGCCATATAGGATATTAGATATTACTTTAAATTTCACCACTATTTTCTGCGTTTCTAACGGATTTTCCTATATCTTAATATATTGCTTAGTTTCCGAAACCCTAGAGGAAATTGTCTATCATTCAATGCGATATAAAAGATTAGATTAAACATAGCTGTTCAAAAATCTTTTCTATGTTTCTAATTACATTTTCGTATCTCTTAATACTATGCTTACTTTCTGAAAGGTAGCCAGAGTTTCTTCAGCATTCACTGCTATATGGGAAATTAGATATTATATAGCCGTTCAGCTCTCTTTTCTTTGTCTCTAACTACATGTTCCTATTTCTTAATACTTTGCTGAGTTTGTCCTTGAGGAGATTATCTAGTATTCATTTCCATATAGTAGATTATATATTATGTAGCTTAAAAAAATATTTCTAACAACATTTTCCTATTACTTAATACTATGCTTATTTTCTTAAAGGCGTGCGGAGATTTCTAAATATTACTGCCATATGAGAAGTTAGATATTCCATAACAGTTTAGCAATCTTTTCTTTCTGACTAACGAAATTTTCCTATCTGTTAATACTTTTCTTAGATTCTGAATGGCTTAAGGAGATTTTCCATCATTCACTGCCGTATAGGAAATTAGATATTACGTAGTATTTCAACAACCTTTCGTTGTTTTGAAGAAAATTACCCATCTCTTAATACAGCTTAATTTCTAACAGGTTGAAGTGATTGACGTAACTTTTAGCAGCTCGTATGAACTAAAAGAAAAATCGCTTTGCAAAATGATTCTTGTGTTCCTCATGCAATGTTAACTTTGTTTTTCTTTTTAACTTGTCTGAATTTCATACTTTTTAAACAGTTTAATCGATGAGAGTCGTGACTCTATCCTTTTTGTTGAGGTATTGCTTATCTAATATTTTCCCGCTACCAAACCGTTACTCGTTAATGATAAATGACATAACCCTTCTTTGATCTACTTTCTCAAAACGGATTTCACCCCAGGATATGTTCGAGACAATCCTTTCTAAATTATGTCACGGAATTATTTAAGAAATTCTCCAGAACACAGGCTATTAGATCGCTAGATTATTGAAAGTATTTGGAACATTGCATTGAGTCAATTTCAAGATATCAGGTTCGAAAATGGATGCTATATTTTGTTGTAAAACAATTTTCTAATTCTACTATTCGACTTTGCTTTGTACATTGCTGCCACATCTGGTCTAGTGCTCCTGCTGTATATTTAGAGATTCTTTATGAAATCTAAAGAAGAATCAGCAATGTTATTGGTCCTGAGCTGACATCTCATTTTCAATCCCACCCACCGCCGTAGCTTCCCTGTGCCTTTTCTATAAATACTTTCATGGTAATTGTTCTGACGAATATTACTCTATGCCATGTAGTGTCTACTTTAAACGCAGTATTTGTTTGGAGTAAAGGTCTAATCATTTTACAGCTGAAATTGCTAGATGTAGCCGTAAGTTCTATGCTAATGGTTTCTTCTATCGTACTTCTCACTTGCGGAACTCTTTTCCGTCTTCTTTCTTCATAATCAACATTGATCTTGAAAAATGTAAATGGAAAGCCAATCGTTATATTCTGTCTTCTTAATTCCTGTTTATTTTTTATGGTTTTTTCTCCTTAATAGTGTTTTTTTTTTCATATTCGCTAACACTAAGAAACCGCTTGCGTTTTAGTGGCTTTATTGCCTTGCTTGGGACTAAATGATTAAAAAGACGTGGCGGCAACATTTCTAATTTGATGCTTTTTGTATTTGTATTATATTTTCTTTGATTTCTGGTGTATGCACATTACTTTCCGGGTTCCAACTAAAGACCTAAGTTCGGAAATGGCATCATGACATTTTCCACTGAGAATTTTCTGAAAAAAAACAAACAAAAAAACAATATCAACCTTATTTTACAAAGATAAACCCGTTCATAAGGTGTGATCTGTAATTGTGAGTACAATTTTTTGTATTTCTTTAAGGCCTGAGCTACCAAAAATCCCTTCAAGAGCCTATTCGGATGTTTTCCAAAATTCGACTATGTGCCAGGTTTTTAGATTTCTATTTCAATATCCTTGTATTTAGATAGCTTTTTTTAAAGATCTTCAAAGATACATTACAGACTGAAGGGTCTGCCATGTCAATAAGGAGGCACAGTTTTTGCGGTCTCTAATCACAATGTCTGGGTGATTAGCTTTGATTTTTCTGATTCTGTGTATTGTAATGACCCATAAAATTGTTACAAGTCCTATCTCCGTAACCGGATCTGAGTGATGATCATACAAATTTCGTGCAGTTCCATTTCTATAAAATATGCAGATATTGGTCAATCTGTCCTGCTGGGTTTCATATTCAGTGGATGCCAATATCACGGAGTAGGATACAATATGATCAATTATTTCTGGATATTTATCACAGTAATCTGCATTTTGGGCTAACATAAATTTTCAGTATGTGTGCTTCGTAATTTTAGGTAAGTAAGCATTGACTCTGTGCAGCAACAATAAAACATTTTCATATCTCTTAATACTTTGCTAACTCTTAATACTTTGCTTAGTTTCTGAAAGACTTGAAGTGAATGTTCAGCATTCACTGCCATAAAAGAGATTAGATATTATATAGCAGTTCAGCACTTTTTTCTTTGTTTCTAACGAGAATTTCCCATCTCCTAATACTTTGCTTAGTTTCTGAAAGGCATGAAGATATTATGCAGCATTCTGTAGCATATAAGAAATTAGATATTACGTATAAGTTCAACAATCTTTGTTTCTGACGACATTTTCCTATCTCTTAATAATATGCTTAGATTGTGAAACCCTAGAATTCATTATCATATAGGGAATTAGATGTTACATGCATTCGCTTAATGTCAGCTATGGTTAAACTGTATTGCACCACAGCAACAGCTATAGATTCCATAGCCAGAGAGTTTATGTATCAGCAGATTTCTGATGCCATATTTTGTCACCTTTACTATATTGATGACAATGTTCATTGTAGTTAATTTATTATCTAGTACTTCGCTGATTCTGTGAGAAATGACAGTTAAGACATCAGCTGTGGTATAGCATAGAGAAATCCATACTGTTTAATGCTCGGGAGTTTTTCTTTTTCTTTTGTAGAGATGTTCAATAACATTCCTGTTGATGAATAGTACTATTATCCATTTCCTTAGGAGGAAACATTCTGTATTCATTGTCCGAACAGTCTGTGTTTCTTCCGATTGAAAACTATCCGTCAAATGCATACATTTACCGTAGCGTTTAAAAGAATGACATAAGGCTAGCAAGAGAGAAAATTGAATAACCCAATTGTTGGTTTAATTTTTTTCCAACAGAAACATGCTAATAAAGATCAGAAATATGTCTTTTCTGCAATTCTGTAAGTTACTTATGATACAAAATCTCTCTTACTCACAAGTCCGTGCTGACGTATCTCAGTAGCTGTTTTACTCACGAGTATTGGAAAGCATGTTCACTGTTGAGGCTACAAAATCTCTCTTATTCACATATCCATAATGTCGTATCTCAGAGGCTTTTTTTTATCCACGCGTCTGTAAATCATGTCCACCGTAGAGGCTTCACTGTCTCCCGCAAATGTCACATGGCTGGACAAATGCGGGGCGTACTACTAAGTGGGAATATTGAGTATGTTAACCAAGAAAAGCAATATAATTGTTAGTTGATAGTTGAATATATAATATTGCATCCAGTAAGTAACAATGTGGTTATACATGCAAGTTGATAAACATTTGCTGCCAAACACAGCAATTATCTCAAATTGCACATACGGATTTTTATTTTACTTTATTTTTTTTTTGTTAACAATAGAGAGGTCCATAATTTTATTGACGTTGTAATTTAGTAATCTTAGCTTTGTTTTCGTTTAAAAAAAAAACAAACTGACAAGCATATCGCGCCTAGTGAGTATCGAACACCTTATTTATTATCTAAACATCCACATTAAGCCCGGTCTATATTTTTTATTATATAGGAATAAAGTGCCTCTGCCAATACTTTTTTTTGAACATAGATCCCCAGTGAAGAAACACATGCGATCTCATTATTGAACTAAGTAGATCACGTGACGATACAAGAAACGCATATATAGAGAAAGTCACGGGCTGTTTTATGTGTTCGAAAAATGTAAATGGAAAGCCAATCGTTATATTCTGTCTTCTTAATTCCTGTTTATTTTTTATGGTTTTCTCTCCTTAATAGTGTTTTTTTTTTCTCATATTCGCTAACACTAAGAAACCGCTTGCGTTTTAGTGGCTTTATTGCCTTGCTTGGGACTAAATGATTAAAAAGACGTGGCGGCAACATTTCTAATTTGATGCTTTTTGTATTTGTATTATATTTTCTTTGATTTCTGGTGTATGCACATTACTTTCCGGGTTCCAACTAAAGACCTAAGTTCGGAAATGGCATCATGACATTTTCCACTGAGAATTTTCTGAAAAAAAACAAACAAAAAAACAATATCAACCTTATTTTACAAAGATAAATCCGTTCATAAGGTGTGATCTGTAATTGTGAGTACAATTTTTTTGTATTTCTTTAAGGCCTGAGCTACCAAAAATCCCTTCAAGAGCCTATTCGGATGTTTTCCAAAATTCGACTATGTGCCAGGTTTTTAGATTTCTATTTCAATATCCTTGTATTTAGATAGCTTTTTTTAAAGATCTTCAAAGATACATTACAGACTGAAGGGTCTGCCATGTCAATAAGGAGGCACAGTTTTTGCGGTCTCTAATCACAATGTCTGGGTGATTAGCTTTGATTTTTCTGATTCTGTGTATTGTAATGACCCATAAAATTGTTACAAGTCCTATCTCCGTAACCGGATCTGAGTGATGATCATACAAATTTCGTGCAGTTCCATTTCTATAAAATATGCAGATATTGGTCAATCTGTCCTGCTGGGTTTCATATTCAGTGGATGCCAATATCACGGAGTAGGATACAATATGATCAATTATTTCTGGATATTTATCACAGTAATCTGCATTTTGGGCTAACATAAATTTTCAGTATGTGTGCTTCGTAATTTTAGGTAAGTAAGCATTGACTCTGTGCAGCAACAATAAAACATTTTCATATCTCTTAATACTTTGCTAACTCTTAATACTTTGCTTAGTTTCTGAAAGACTTGAAGTGAATGTTCAGCATTCACTGCCATAAAAGAGATTAGATATTATATAGCAGTTCAGCACTTTTTTCTTTGTTTCTAACGAGAATTTCCCATCTCCTAATACTTTGCTTAGTTTCTGAAAGGCATGAAGATATTATCCAGCATTCTGTAGCATATAAGAAATTAGATATTACGTATAAGTTCAACAATCTTTGTTTCTGACGACATTTTCCTATCTCTTAATAATATGCTTAGATTGTGAAACCGTAGAATTCATTATCATATAGGGAATTAGATGTTACATGCATTCGCTTAATGTCAGCTATGGTTAAACTGTATTGCACCACAGCAACAGCTATAGATTCCATAGCCAGAGAGTTTATGTATCAGCAGATTTCTGATGCCACATTTTGTCACCTTTACTATATTGATGACAATGTTCATTGTAGTTAATTTATTATCTAGTACTTCGCTGATTCTGTGAGAAATGACAGTTAAGACATCAGCTGTGGTATAGCATAGAGAAATCCATACTGTTTAATGCTCGGGAGTTTTTCTTTTTCTTTTGTAGAGATGTTCAATAACATTCCTGTTGATGAATAGTACTATTATCCATTTCCTTAGGAGGGAACATTCTGTATTCATTGTCCGAACAGTCTGTGTTTCTTCCGATTGAAAACTATCCGTCAAATGCATACATTTACCGTAGCGTTTAAAAGAATGACATAAGGCTAGCAAGATAGAAGATGGAATAACCCAATTGTTGGTTTAAAGTTTTCCAGCAGAAACATGCTAATAAAGATCAGAAATATGTCTTTTCTGCAATTCTGTAAGTTACTTATGATACAAAATCTCTCTTACTCACAAGTCCGTGCTGACGTATCTCAGTAGCTGTTTTACTCACGAGTATTGGAAAGCATGTTCACTGTTGAGGCTACAAAATCTCTCTTATTCACATATCCATAATGTCGTATCTCAGAGGCTTTTTTTTATCCACGCGTCTGTAAATCATGTCCACCGTAGAGGCTTCACTGTCTCCCGCAAATGTCACATGGCTGGACAAATGCGAGGCGTACTACTAAGTGGGAATATTGAGTATGTTTACCAAGAAAAGCAATATAATTGTTAGTTGATAGTTGAATATATAATATTGCATCCAGTAAGTAACAATGTGGTTATACATGCAAGTTGATAAACATTTGCTGCCAAACACAGCAATTATCTCAAATTGCACATACGGATTTTTTTTTTTTTGTTAACATTAGAGAGGTCCATAATTTTATTGACGTTGTAATTTAGTAATCTTAGCTTTGTTTTCGTTTAAAAAAAAAACAAACTGACAAGCATATCGCGCCTAGTGAGTATCGAACACCTTATTTATTATCTAAATATCCACATTAAGCCCGGTCTATATTTTTTATTATATAGGAATAAAGTACCTCTGCCAATACTTGTTTTTGAACATAGATCCCCAGTGAAGAAACACATGCGATCTCATTATTGAACTAAGTAGATCACGTGACGATACAAGAAACGCATATATAGAGAAAGTCACGGGCTGTTTTATGTGTTCGAAAAATGTAAATGGAAAGCCAATCGTTATATTCTGTCTTCTTAATTCCTGTTTATTTTTTATGGTTTTCTCTCCTTAATAGTGTTTTTTTTTTCTCATATTCGCTAACCTAAGAAACCGCTTGCGTTTTAGTGGCTTTATTGCCTTACTTGGGACTAAATGATTAAAAAGACGTGGTGGCAACATTTCTAATTTGATGCTTTTTGTATTTGTATTATATTTTCTTTGATTTCTGGTGTATGCACATTACTTTCCGGGTTCCAACTAAAGACCTAAGTTCGGAAATGGCATCATGACATTTTCCACTGAGAATTTTCTGAAAAAACAAACAAAAAAACAATATCAACCTTATTTTACAAAGATAAACCCGTTCATAAGGTGTGATCTGTAATTGTGAGTACAATTTTTTTGTATTTCTTTAAGGCCTGAGCTACCAGAAATCCCTTCAAGAGCCTATTCGGATGTTTCCCAAAAATCGACTATGTGCCACGTTTTTAGATTTCTATTTAAATATCCTTGTATTTAGATGAGTATCGAACACCTTATTTATTATCTATAAATCGACATTAAGCCCGGTCTATATTTTTTATTATATAGGAATAAAGTGCCTCTGCCAATACTTGTTTTTGAACATAGATCCCCAGTGAATAAACACATGCGATCTCATTATTGAACTAAGTACATCACGTGACGATACAAGAAACGCATATGTAGAGAAAGGTACAGGCTGTTTTATGTGTTCGCTATTCCTAGTCTGTCCTCTATACTATACTGATCGCAATTTCTGGTCTATCCTCTATACTATACGGATCGTAATTTATATTCTATTTTCTCCATCTCTTCTCTATTCATTGGCATTACGGAAGTGGCTCCAGGAGGATCGTTTTGAGATTACAAAAATGTTTGTTTTTTTTTCTTTTTACGTATCTGTTATTTTTTCCTGAAAAGAATCCTCAAAAGTAAAGCTGAATTTTTAAAATTGAAACAGACAGCAATCCATTCATGGCTTTAAATTGAGTTTATCACCAAATCCTGAACGTGTGCATTCAGTAGAAAAAGAAACATGCAAGGCTGGCGAAGAAAACAAAAATGAAAATGTAATTCTTCGTCATGAATAAAATATTCCACTTCCCATAATGCATATTGGAGAGTTTCTAAATAGATTTTATCGAGATAATTTTACATTAAGCTATTCTTTTCTTCGGCTTTCTAAGAAGTCTGCATTGACAAGATTCTTTTTTCTTATAATGACTTGGAAAAATAGAAATTAGAAACATTTCAGCAAGGTGACTAAAAGAGCTTTCATGGACAAATTCGTCTTTTCAGTGAAGTGATATATATATATATATATATATATATATATATATATACAGGGTGTAGCAAAAAATCGTCCAAATCGTGTAACAGCAAAATTGTCTAATTGTTAGATTAAGCTCTGAAATGAACTTAGAAATGATTTAAAATGTATTACTGGAATTCTCCGAGTTTTTTATAACATTATTGGACTCAACTTTGATCAATAAAAATGTATAATTACTCTTTAAGAAGAATTGTGATGAAATCGTTCATAAACGAAAATGACATGTTCATCATTAATAGCTCAGGGTCGGAAGGTCATGAAGGATTGAAATTAAGTTCATATATATATATATATATATATATATATATATGTGTGTGTGTGTGTGTGTGTGTGTGTGCGCGTGTGTGTGTGTGTGTGTGTGTGTTTGTTTCATTTTTATTTAATTTTTCTTGTGTTCAAAAAGTGCTTTCTTTTTTGGACACAGGGTCTGTTGAAAATGTCCAAATGTACTATAATTCCGACCGCTTTCGCCCATACTTTTAGCCATTATCAAGGATGGTTTTATGTTTTCAGTTTAATTGAGTGTGTGCATTATGTGTATGTTTTTAGTTTTATAGAGTTATTTTCCGAACACATCACAATGTGTCTTGGTTCGTAGTTAATATTAAGTGTTGTCATTTTCTTTTTTTATTATTAAGGCTTCCATTATTGTTCATCTTTTTTTAACAGTTGGATGAGGTTATTATGTATGTTTGTTTGTTTTTTTCCTAATATGTTTCGGTTGGAGTCTGGTAAGTTTGCGTGAGGGCTTAAATGGGTTCTAATACAACTATGGCCGGGATAGGTGTAATGTAAGGCGTCTGGTTAGGCATGTAGTTGTGTGACCGATGTAATTATTTATGAATTCGGTTGAAACAGTAACACATTGTTTAAGGGGAATTTGAACTCACACACACACACACACACACAGAGACACATACACACACACACACACGCATATATATATATACATATATATATATATATATATATAACAGTGTATTTATGTAGCAATCCTTCATTTATCCATGTTTCATTAAAAACGACAAACAAGGTACTACGATGAAGCTTTTTATGTCAATTTTCTTGTGTTCGAACAATTTATTTCCTTTTGCGACACAATAATAATAATAATAATAATAACAATAATAATAATGATAATAATAATATCGGAAGTATGAAACTCAAAAGAAATGTTACCGCCATAGGTTTTTATTCATTTCACCCCAGGCAAGGCAATAAAGTCACTAAGACGCAAGAGGCTACAGTATATTCGAGAATATTAGAAATAATTAATATGAAGGGAGGGAGGGAGGGAGGGAGACCAATAAAATATCAATAATTAAGAAAACAGTATATAACGATTGATATGGCATTTAAATTTTTCTAGATCAAAGTTGACTGGAAAGCAAGAAGATGGAGAAATTTCCACAAGCGAGATGTTCGATAGAAGGAATTCTTAGCATAGAACTTGCGGTTACATCTAGATATTTCAAATGTAAACTTTGATACCTTGTCGCCAATCTAGTACTGCGCTTAAATTTATAAAGTCTCGGTACCATAGAATAATGTTCATTAGAACAATTACCATGAAAGTATTTATAGAAAACTAGCAGCATCGCCCTGCATTGCCGGTGCTTGATTAAAAAATCGTACGACTCATACAGCAATAGCTATCCCTTGATTTAAAATATTTTTGCCCTTCCTTGCCTTTAAAGAAGTGCCCTTTGCCATGCTGATGTTGTTACATGCCTTACTTCTTGCCGATCTCACACTGCGAATTTTTTCTAAGTTCTATAATAAACATTTAATCTGTTACGAAAAAAGAACTAAACAAAATGGACACAAAACGATCAGCTTTAAAAAAAGGACTCATAACTGGAAAAACCGATTGAAAAAAGAATGTTAACAACAAATACTTATCACACCCAACCCAGTTCTGCGGAATCAGAATCAACGTTGGGTTTAAGCAAGAGAATGAGCCAATTGGACTAAAGTGCCATGGTGATTTAAATTTTTCCCACTTGTGACGAATGCAGCTATCAATTTTTTTTTTTTGCATGCTAGCATGCTAGTTAACATTCGTGTCAGTCATCTGTTCGCTCTCACGCTGACCAATAGAATCTTCCTGCGTATTCGTGGCAGCCAGCTATAGGATCTCTCTCTGGTCAGTACAAAATGACTGCAAATTACATGAAAACTGCTGTAGAAGCATGAAAAAATCGGTTATTTCCACTATCGATGGGAGTTGGGAAAGGCAAAAGTCATTCTTGGCCTTACCACTAACTTGGAGCCTGTGCATGTCAATTTTGGTGCAAATCCGTCGAAAACTGCCGTGCATTCGTTACACACACACACACACACACACACACACACACACACATCCTGCTTTTTATAGATAGAGATACACCGTGAAGACACGTAATGGCAGAGGGAAAAGGACTGATGCCGAGATGCCATGTCGGTACTAATATCTTTGTATATTCTTCGTTGGATTTTATCTGGAATATCTAAAAAATATAATGCTGGAGGACCCCACCAGATATGGCTGCAATATTGAAAACAAGATCTCATAACTAATGTCAAGATCTTATGGGATTCTCTCATCTAAACCGACCCATTCCTGAGGCCACTAAATCAAATATCATTATAGTTTCAAAAATCAAAAATCAAATCGTGTCTGCTCTTCAATTTGGGAGCCCCAGGTGACCATAATTTGCCAGAAATTTAATTTCTGTATCTATCTTTCTATCTCTCTTACTTTCCTTCCCCCTCTCCTTTTTCCCCGTGTGCAGTGTAAGAACTGCTGTTGCTGTGTCACGTGGCGAAATCGTGTCTAACGATTGGTCGTACGTGATTTTCCCGCTTGTTTTCGACTAGATTAGAGGAATCTAGTCAGTAGTAGCAGAAAAAAGGGCGCCGCAGTGTGGAGACAAGAAGTCGTCTTGTCTCGCGACGAAAAGGAAGCCAGCTTGAAGATAACCTGTTGTTGCTCTGACAAGGAAAACAGTCATAAAAAACCAGTCAAGAATATTTGTCTAAGAGAATTGAAGATAAAGAACAAGTGAGTGTTGGCCGTGTGGAAAAAGCTTATTCTCTAGACAAGTGAAGTCAAGTCTGTTCAAGTAATCAAGTGGATTATTGTTCAGCAACCAAAGAACAAGTCAGTAAAGACTTATCTAAAAAAATCGGTTAAAGAAATTATTGTAAAGATAATTTACAATAGAACATTCTCAAGGAAGTCTTCTTTCGACAATCGGGTCGAAGAGAGAAAAAAGTCAAAATTAAGCGATTGAAAAGCTACCTTCCTTCGAGGAGTTGTTATGTCCTATTGGTGGACGAAATTCTGACGTGAAAAAAAAGTATGTGAAAAAAGATCTTCTAAGTCGTCTCTAGAAGTTGAATTTGTGTCGCAGAGAAAGTTTGAAAAAACAAGTCTGCATTTATTTTTAACAGGAAGCTCGCTTATCTTCCAAGGAGAGCAACTCAAAAAATATCTAAAACCTTTTTTTCCCAGCTACTTAAAAAAAACATTAAATCTATTTTTTTGAAAAGTATGTCAAATTTTCCCTTCTTTCTGCTATCTCTCTACCTCTTTCACTCTCTCTGAACTGTTATTGCAGTCCGTTTTAAGGGCTCGCCAAAGGGACGTTCTTGGCAGTTATTTTCAAGTTGCACCAGTGAACTTTAACATCAGACTATTTCCCCCCCTCATTTTCGTTTTTTTTTTCTTTTCCCTCAATAAATTTTATAGCTATTTCAAGTGGTCTTTCCTTCTTCTTTATCTCGCTTGTTATGGTTGTATATTCTTGGTTTCAGGTTTCTTTTGTGTTACGCGGGATTCCCGCCATTGGACGTAATGACAAAGTTTGCCAACCTTTTTTGCGCCGAGTTTGGCTGTTACTAAGCTAAATTTCGACAAATGCTAAGGTCAGCTAAATTGGCAATCTTCAAAAAGTGCACTGACCTCAGATTTAGCTTACCTGAACGTTGAAATTCCTATTGCCATTGTTATCATTGGGTTCTTGGAATCTCTGCTAACGAACCTAAAGACTTACATTAAGAAAATCGGAATAAACTCATGTATCTCAATAGCACTCTCTTCCCGCTCAGTGAATACCGAGCGCTTCATTATATACAAAAGGATAATATTTATAATGATCTGAGAATATTCCTTGGTAGATCGGTAAAAACAGAAAGAGAGAAGAACTGATTGTTGATTCAAGATATCTCAAGAGAACGTCGAATCAACAGAATCGACTTTATATAAATGCGCACGTATAATTAACATTTAAAATGACTTCGATCTCAAATTAGCAAATATATTTTAGAATGCACTCAGATTCACGCTGTACATATTCCACCCTTATTGTGAAGAGAAGGTTTTGAGGAAAAACCTATGTTCGTATTTGAATTCTTATTGAACAACAATGCAATCTAATCTTTAAATGCAATTATACAATATCCGAATCACAAAAAATTTCAATGCATCACAATAAAAAGCGTAAATATAAAAAATATCCTATTTTGTTTGGTTTCAAACCTCTAAAACTCCAATTGCCATCACTGACGCTTATAAAGGAATCCGAGATTTCATCATTGGACACAAAAAGAATGTTATCCTCCGTCTCATCCATTGTTTTATTAATCCCTTAAGTGATTAAATTTGGAAAAATCAAAATTGCCTATTTATTAGATTAACTTTTGCACTGTTGTATCTTAGAAATTTTGAAAGATATCTTACTGGAATTCCGCGAGATTTTTATAACACTATTGGATTCCACTTTAAGCAATAACAACGTACAATGTCCCCCAAAATTTGACATCAATTTAAAAGCAATTATCTTGAAAACTAGTAAGTCTAGCTCAATGAAATTGAAAAGTTTATGTGTTGAACATAAGTTCATTACGGGACCGATTTCATACGTGTTCATTATGTACACCGGCTATGACGCGGGATATGTCAAATCTGTAGTTAAGCTGTTACTATACAAGCTGTAGCATGTCTCTGGTAACATTATCAGGGGCCTAAGTGACCATCTGTTTGAGTTCGCCAATGCTAGCCGTAAGAGATGGGACATCAACCAGTCCATTCACATAGCCCCATAAAAAGAAATGACACAGGGAAACGTCCGGTAACCGCGGTGGCCATTTCATCAGAAACTGTTTTCATCTCCACCACGCTCTATTCATCTCTCTGGCAGATTCTCATTGAGGTAAGAAAAAAAAAACATGAAATATAAAATCTTGATCTGCTTCTATACATTCTGTGAAAATTTGAGGTTATTTCAACGAGAAATGCCAAAATTATTGGCCTGCGAAATGATGTCGATTATTTTAGGACGCCGTGTATAATTAATCTCCTAGCTTAACGGAAGAATCGCAATGAATTCGATCATAAACGAAAATGACATGTTCATCATTAATTAATCACAGATAAGAAATAAGAAATAAAGTCATATACTTCTAAAATACTTACCGAAATACTTGTAGACTAACCACGTGTTTTATTTTTGGACCATTTAGTAAATAACAATAATAATTCGAGAAAAATTTTTTCAAGAGCCTGGGTGAAATTCTTTTCTAACTAATGAAAACCATGTATTTAAAAAGTTCACAAACCTATGTGAAATTAGATCATGGATATCCTTTACGTATATAAAAAATAGAAACCTACTGCTACTCGTGGCTCTCAACTATGTCGGAGGCCAGTTATATCAACACGTGCATACGCACACACACCACACAGCCTCACACAAGCACATAATAAAACGATGACCGCCAGCAGCCGCCGACGAAGTCTTTGGTTACGAACTCAAAAACACATTAGACTGACCGTCATAAAGTAAGATTGTTCACACAATTTTCACCGCACTAAAAACAATTACCTTATAAAACAAAATTCAGTTCATATATATATATATATATATATATATATATATATATATTATGTTGTCATATTTGGGCGGGAGCTGCCCAGTGCTTCCTTTCCAGTTTCGATAGCTTTAAAAAGCTTCTTCGAGTCTTGGTGGTGACGAATTATTTTCCACCGTCCAAACTCTCTTACAGGCGAGACGTGGCTAGCCTCTTACTGCTTTATCTCCTCGCCCATGAATAGTGCTCGGACGAACTACATTACTTAATTCCGACAGGTGTAACCTTCACGGCTAAAACTCGACATCCCATTTACATTATAGCAAAACATCTAAATTCCCTCCGCATTCCATCCGTGCGAAGTAAATTCACTCGAACAGCTTCTTCCAGCGAACCAATGCTCTGTGGAACCGACTCCCAAGAGGATGCTTCACTACAATCATACCCTGTTCAAGTCTAGGCTTAAACGTTATCTTGCCTTGTCATCTGTATAAACTGTCCTTTATCGTAACCTTATACCTCGAGTGGTCTCCGGTCCTTGTATATGGTGAACCTTCTATCTATCTATCTATCTATCTATCTATCTATCTATCTATCTATCTATCTATGTGAATATAAATTAAATAACAAGATATTAGCAGCTTTATATACGTGCGATAGCTTGAAAATAAATATTTACTTAATTTAATATATAGTACAAACAAAAGTGTGCTAAATGTGGTTAAACAGTGCTATGAGGTATATATTAATAAATACATATATACCTAAGTTTGGAGTGCATCTTAATTTTTCATGGTTTCTCTACTCGCCAGGCACAAATGGTAAATGAACCGCGTTTGGGCCTGACGACTTGGGAAACCATGGAACCATAAGTTCCATTACAAAACATATGTATATGTGTATTTATTAATATATATATATATATATATATATATATATATATATATATATGTGTGTGTGTGTGTGTGTGTGAAAATATAGTTAGCGATCGATCGTATACAAATACATATAAATATTCAAATAATACAGCTATTTAATATATATATTAAGAAATATACTTAATATCTTACATGAATTGCACAACACCGAGTTTCATGCCGAAGCAATTTTTTATTATTTATTTTTATTTATATTTTGGGTTGACACCGTTTTTTTGTAATTTTTTGGTTCACGCGAGGTCTATTATTGTTGTGGTGGAATATTATTGGAGTTAAAATATATAAATGACTGATAGTTTAAATTTGAATTTGAATATAAGCTCAGGTTAATATTATGATTGAAAATAAGTTTGGAAATAAGAAATTCAAATTCTAAATTGATTGACTGTTTCACTAAGACTAATGAAATCAAGAACAAATTATGCCATAATAAATATTTCCTAATATATATATATATATATATATATATATATATATATATATATATATATATATATATGGTGTGTATTTGGGTAGTACTTTACATTTTATGCGGCTCATGGGACGAAGCTGATCGAGTGGAACTTAAATCACACCAAGGAAATACGAAGGGAATGTGGTTGATTTGCTACAATGTGCGTAGAATGACGGGTCTATGATGTGAGAAATTGGTAGAACCAAGATATATAGCTTGTGTGGGAAAATGGTTGCAGAATGGAAAATAATCGCCAACAAAGATGATTAGGACTCTATCGAGACTGGAATGTAAAGACTGGGTTGCTGCTGACCATATATGGCTAGAGTACTCCAACTTTTGGCCGGATATGGCTCTTTTGGAAGAAAGGCACCTTTCTCTGCAAGTGAATAGTGAATTAATACTTTTTATCGAATAACAAGGATTTTTTCCAAATGAAAGTTCTATAGCTAATCCGTATTTGGGAGGAGTCTAAATATTAACGCAAAACGATTTTCACATCAGATTTAGATTAGAAGCGCGTTTTATGCACCAAAAATAACACGCGTTTGAAGTTCGTCCTTAAAGACAATAATTTCTCAGTTGACAAACTTTCATTTGTGTATCGTGTAAATTTGGCCTCAGAAAATTTAAGGTATGATTACTTCTGGATTGCAAACAGGTTTCTGGTTAATAGATGACGACGTAGGAATCGAGCAGTGAATCAAATTTCAAAGACGCTGGTTTGCATTTGGTTGCAGAGGTGAGCAGGGAGAGAATAGAATTACTCGGATTAAGAGACGTTACTAATCGGTGAAATGTACGTGCCGGCTTGTTGAGGCTGGCAACAGTTGCCGCGATTGCAGAAGATGCAGACGTTTGATTCAGACTGAAGCCAATCCCAGTGTGAAGCGGAAATTGGAAAGTACGTTGCCATTGGCAATAAGGGGCGCTAAACTTTTCGGATACATGTCAAGTAAAGAAAAGTACAAACGTTTATCACATTATACGTTAGAACAGAAATAGTTCAGTTATATTATGCTTCGAGTATGTCACTTAATTACGTAGGACGATTTAAGTACATGAGCACTAGTGCACGTAAATAGATAGATAGATAGATAGATAGATAGATAGATAAAAACACTGAGATAGATAACAAACTGAAACAATAGATGTATAGAGATAGCTAGATGTGAACAGAGGAATATATATATATATATATATATATATATATATATATATATATATATATATATATATATAGATAGATAGATAGATAGATAGATATCAACTGACTGCAGTATATATTGACAGTGAAATTAATAGATAGAGAGAAAGACTGAAATATTGTTATATATATATATATATATATATATATATATATATATATATATATATATATACAGAGGTAGAGAGATAGAGAGAGAAATAGATATGTACAGAGTGAGGTAGAAACACAGAGTGATATATATGAACAATATAGAAATAGAAAGATATGGATAGAAAAGAGGTATACAGAGGTAGATATATAGAAATTGAGACAGCGAAATTCGTATATATATATATATATATATATATATATATATATATATATATATATATATATATACATGGCCAGAGAGAGAGAGAGAGAAAGAGATAGAGAAAGTGAGAGATATGATCAAACTGAAATAAATAGTTATGTAAAGTATGAGACAGAACGGTATATATATATATATATATATATATATATATATATATATATATATATATATATATATATATTTCAACAATATAAATAAAAGAAATCAGACCTCTCTATCTAAATATTTTTGGCATCTGAAGGAAATGAATAAAACACCAAAAGTAAAATGGAAAATTATAAACAAAACTAGAACATGTCAAACTTGGGATGACCCATGCCCTTTATGCTTACATGAGAAAGTACACATTATTAAGTTTCTAAATAATAAAAATCTATTAAACACTAGACATGAGTTAACGGTTTTGACCGACATCATCAAATCTTTGCATTGAATAATTAGCATAATTTTTTTTTTGTAAATCCATAGTCCTAATAAATAGCTTAAATACCCTAGAAAAAAGATAACCCTTTATGAAGTCGTCAAAAAACAAATGTTACGGCAGTTTTTTTTTATATACACAAAACCCTTTCAGAAAAAATAAAATAAAAAATAAATAGATCTCCATAGACACGTAAACCAGACTAGACGAAAATCATCTTCCGTTTTAAATTTAGACACCCCCAACCTTACCGTGTCTTGAGATCTATGAATGTAACTCTATACTGATACAAATTATTAACACCCTGCGCCCCTGTTTATATGAACAATCGCGCTGGCCGTTACCATGGAAATTTTGATTTCAATAATGAATCTGCTATTAAAACACGTAAATTTCAGAAATAAGTTATTCCAAAAAAAATTTCGCTTGAAGATGGAACATGGCTTACTTTAATTCAATTTAATTCAAATAATTATATTGAAGTTTTCGGCTCTTGTTTTGAAACATGAGAACTCTTATGTAGCGTGTTGGAATCATATTCTTAAATAAATATTATATATATATATATATATATATATATATATATATTGATATTGATATTGATATTGATATAATAAAAATCTATCGAGCCTTTTGAAATTGTTTTCTTTTTTTTTCAGACGCGAAACTGTTCAAATGTGTTTCGATAAAATTCTGAACACGTGAGTGTGTTGTAAAGGTATAAATGGAAAGTTGCTCGATTCTTAAGCTCATCGTAGGTGAACGGTCAAACAAGCCTGACTAGATGGCTGTTCCATACATACATATATATATATATTTATATATATATATATATATATATATATATATATATATATATATATATATAATTTTCTTTGTCTATCTCACTTTTCATATATCTGTCTCTGTCAGCCTCTCTGTATGGCACTATCATACTATCTATATTAATATTCATCTATTTCAATTGAAATAAGCTATTATTATTATTATTATTATTATTATTATTATCAATAGAGGTGACGGAGAACTGATACTACACATGGTATTTACGCCCATCCTGGTATCGGGGTATAGCACAAGGCCGGTTTAATGTGCGTTGACATGGGCCAAGTCTCGAAAGTACCCACAAACAAAGACACTCCCTCTTTGGTGCAATGGGTGAGGTATTGCCGAAGGGCTGAAATTCGCAGGATCAAGCATCCTTCATTTATCTGTTGTAGTCTTTCCGAAGACAGAAACATAATACTTTGATCTCAGTCCGATGACAAGGGAGTAAAGTTGTTCAGAACTGGCTTCTCAGCCAGTAAATACCGTTTTTTTTTTTATTATTAAAAGGAAAAGGCTGATATTGCCATTGTCATTAAAATAGCGACGGTTTGCAACCATTTAATTTCCAGTAAAGAACCTGGTTTAGATTTATGTAAAAATCATTCTAAATCGAAGATCCCCCGAAGAGGATCAGAACGGAAAAAATCTTATTATTGCTGAAAGAGAAAATTCTATGATAGACACTATTAGGAATGCCTTTATGAACAGGTGAAGCAGAAGAAAGATAAAAATGCAATTCAATAGAAAATATTTATCATTTCCTTATTAACTATTGCTTTTGAATATTATCCCTTTTTGCGTGAGTTTTCTATAAAAATAAAGACGATTATTAAAGATTAAGAAGAGAATGAGACGATGCAGACAACAGATCAGAGAAGACCGAAAGCATGAGATAATGCATAATATATGTGCAACTGTAATGAAGAAGAATTAAAGTAGTTACCAATATCGGAAAGGATTTGGGTATTTCCCATCAAGTGTCCCGGGTTCGATTCGGGATAACATCTGTTGTTTTTAGAAAAGAGATTTTAAAAGGTAAATTATTAAAAAGTGAATATGCTTCCAGTTTCGGCTTTCTGAATACGGATTGTATTTCAGTCTAAATTTCGGAGACGAGGAATTAACATTATCTTACGAGGTCTGATCAAAACGTATAGGAACTGGTGTTATAAAAAGAAAACTACATCATATATCAATTTAGGATTGAATCTCCTTCGATGTAGTCCCCTTCTGAAGCTTCACAAATTATCAAACTTTGTTTCCATTGATGGAAGTTTTCATGGAGCACCTTTTTTCGACTTCTTGAAATCTTGTTTATATTTTTGGAAAGCGGAAAATGCAATGGTCGTGATCAGGGTAATATGGTGGTTGTCAGGCTTGTGGAATATTTGCAATCGACCAAAAACCTGCTGCACAAACCATGGTTAAGGATGGGAACTTTGTGGCGTGGTGAGATGAACACACTCTGCGCACTTTCCTTCCACGATCCAAATAATGATATTCATTACAAGAAATGAGATTAATCATAGCAAACCACTTTTTCTACAATATATGCGATGTCTTTTACTTTATTATAAAAATATATTGTTGGTCAGTTTGCTATAAAAATGTATTGCTGAACATTTTATATATAAAAATGAATTGTTGATCATTTTTTTATAAAATGACTTGTTGGTTATTTTACTATAAAAATGTACCGTTATTCATTTTACTATAAAATAGTATTATTCTTCATTTTAGTATAAAAATAAATTGTCGATCATTTTACTATAAAAATAAATTGTTGATCATTTTACTATAAAAATGTATTGTTGCTCATTTTACTATAAAAATGTATTGTTGCTCATTTTACTATAAAGCTATATTGTTGAAGATTTTACTATAGAAATCTATACTATTTTACTATAGAAATCTATGGGATATTTTATTATAAATATGTACTGTTGTTCATTTTCTTGTGAAAAATGTATTGTTTTTCATTTTAGCATAAAACTACACTGATGATCAATTTCCTATAAAAATGTATTATTGGTCATTAATAAAAATGTACTGTTCTTTATTTTAATATAAAATGTATTATAGGCAATCTTACATTAAAAATTGTTGGTAAATATTTTTTGGTCATTTTAATACGAAAATTTATTGTTCATTTTAATGTAAAAATATATTATTGGTCATTGTACAATAAAAATGTATTTCTGTTCATTTTACTATGAAAAAGAATTGTTGGTCATTATAAGATAAGATTGTATTGTTGGTCTTATTAATCTAAAATGTATTGTTGGTCATTTTAATATAAAATTGGACTGTTGCTCTTTTATCTATAAAATGTATGGTTATTCATTTTACTATAAAAAGGTTTAGTTTTTAATTAAATTATAATAATGACCTATTGATAATTTTACTATAAAAATGTATTGTTCATTTTATTATATAAATTCATTGTTTATCATATTGCTATAAAAAATATATATTGTTGATCATTCTACATTAAACAAATATATTGTTGAACATTTCAATATTAAAATTTCCTGTTTATTTTTACTTCAAAAATGTATTGATTTTCATTTCACTACAAAAATAATAATTGTTGTGTATTTTACTTTTCATAGGTACTTACTCTAAAAAATGTATTCTTCATTTTACTATAAAAATGTTTTGTTAGTCATCTTAATATAAAATATATTGTTGATCAGTTAACTGTAAAAATGTACTGTTCATTTTACTATAAAAATGTATTCTTGATCATTTTCATATCGAAATGTATTGCTGTTCATTTTGCTATACAAATGCATCGTTGGGCATTTTGTTATAAAAATCTCTTGATGGTTTTTTACTATAGAAATAATCTGCTGATCATTTTACAATAAAAATGTACTATTGATCATTTAATATGAAAACGAATTTTTGATCATCTATTATTAATTGTAATATAAAAATATATTATTTTTCATTTTAATTTAATAGTATGTTGTTAGTCATTTTACTATAAATAAGTATTGTTGTATCATAAAAAATATATTGTTTTCATTATACTTTAATAATATATTGTTGGTCATTTTCCATAAAAAAATATTATTAGTTATTTTATATAAAAATGTACAGTTGTTAATTTTACTAAAAAATATATTGTTGCACAATTTCCTATAAAATAGTTTGTTGATCATTTTACTGTAAAAATATATTGTTGGTCAATTTACAATAAAACTTTATTGTTCATTTATTATAAAATATATTGTTGATTATTGTACCTTAAATGTATTGAGGTCATTTCATTATTAAAAAGCACTGTTCATTTTTACTATAAAAATGTATTCATCATTTCATGCTGAAAATTATTGGTCATTTTACTATAAAATCTATTGTGGATCATTTTACTATAAACACATATTGTTGATCATGTATTGTTGTTTATTTTAACATAAATATTTATATTGTTCATTTTACTATAAAAATGCATTGTTGGTCTTTCTAATAGAAAATGGTATTGTGAATCATTTTAGTACAAAAATGTATTGCTGGTTATTTTACTATAAAAAGTATCGTTGATCATTTTATCATAAAGATACATCCTTGTCATTATACTATAAAAATGTACTTGGTGCTATAAAAATGTAATATTGATCACTAATTTAAAACTTATTTTTGTTTATTTTACTATAAAAATGCATTGAACAAGATTAGCAGACCGGATGAGAAAGGACATCACTAAATTCTTTAAGGACCATGAACTGAATATTACCATCACTAAATCTAAAGTGATCAGTTTCCTAGACGTTATATAAGACCTGAGTAAAGCTCTTTATAAACCATATACTAAGGATCCATACAAACACGAGTACATCGACATAAAATCCATCCAACATAAAAGGATGTTTGACAACTTGCAAAAATCAGTACTATTTATGCTATCGACCAACTCCAGTAAGAAAGAACTACGTAATGATAATATAACAAAATATACAAAAGCGATAGAAAAAAAGCAACCACAAAACGAAACTACATTATGCATAAAGAAACAAGAACATATGTAAAAGTAAACTAAAACATCGCAAACGTGACGTCATATGGTCAGCCCACCTTACGTCCAAACTAATTGTCAGGGGTTACCTATAACTACAGAATGAAGTCTTCCTAACACTATGTATACTACGCCTCTCAAGAGAGAGGGTCGAATCAAGCCGAGCTTCTTGGCTTGACGGCCGAACTCTCTGCCTCTGAGCAGAGAGGAACCCGGACGAGGCTCCGCCGAAGGACAGAGTCTCGTTCGGGGAGGTTGACCAACCCGATCCCTATTTATACGGGTTATACGGGCATTTTTTGGCCGAGCCTACGGGCTCGGGAAACCCACGTTAAACTCGGCCTTGTGCCACATGCAACCCTCGTGGGCGGGTGGCTAGATACCGAATCAAGCCGAGCTTCTTGGCTTGACGGTCGAACCAATTACAGCCTCTTTCTCTTTACTTTCCTCTCCATCTCCCCTTTTTTCTTTTTCCTTTTTCTTTTCTCCCTCCTCCCCTCAGTTTCTATATATCACTTCCGTTAAGTTAACCATCTAAATAGGTCAAGGTCTGGTCACTCCTCCCACAATATAAAGTATACTTCTGAGAGATATGAAATTAATCCCTCCCTATACTCTTCCATGTCTATTTAACTATCCCTCTTACACTCTCTGTTAAATTACAAAAACTTACACTACCCATCAATTTTGATTTCATTTTTCGTTTCATTTCATTTTTGGAAGTGCTATCTGATGATCCGGCGTCATTTAAAATGGCTCTGGTGAAATAAATTATTATAATGGTACCTTAAAGTGGTCTGTTTTTCTTTTAAATATTAGCTCTTGATTTACATTCAGCTCTCAGGATTTCATCCTCCTTGGGATTACCCATAAGTATTATCAAGTTCTTCATAACTTAAATTTATTTATATATATATATATATATATATATATATATATATATATATATATATATATATATATATATATATCCTTCAGCGATACCACAAATCGGAGTTTCGTGCACATTTATAGCTCTTTTACGTTACATCCATCGCTATTTTATTAACATCTTCACTCAATGTGTGATATTACATAAGAGATAACAAAATATACATCACTTGAAGACGTTCAACAACAGTCACAAGTAAAAAGGAATAAATCGACAGATGAATGATGGCATATTTAAGATGCAGACGTTCGACATACTTCAAACAAAAGCTTAGGAAGGAAACCACTGTCAATACTGGAAAGAGTGATAATAATTAGTCCACTTCAGAAACATTTTTTCTTAAAGAAATATAACTGAATGATTTTATTAATGTTAAGAGTAAAGAAGCATTAGCTGTTCGATCAATAAATGCCAAATGATTTATATTAGGTTGGTGGAAAAATAATGTCTTTTTTTGCCGTTTAGCTTCAAAAGAAAAATGACATTATTTTTGCACCGGCCTAATACAAGGAAACAGCTGATAATTGCATTACAATTACCATGCCATATACTCCGACTGTCTCGTGACAGTGACACGTCAATTTATCAAAGTAACGAACGAGCTTAATTGATCGGAAAAATTGACTGTCGGATATTTGGATTTGTTTCGTGCGATCTTTCCACTGTCTGAATATATATTGGCTTTTGATTGCCTTTCTTTTGTAAATTCAATTCCACTTGAATAAAAGTCAGAGAAACAAGCAAAGAAAATCTTTTAATATTGGTACACAACTGTTTCGCTTTCATTAAAGTATCGTCAGAGAATGACGTATGGGGAAAATGTATTTTTTTTTTTAATATTGTTGCATTTTTTTGATTTTCATTGGTTAAGTAGACTTCCCATGCATTTGACTAGACAAGCTAATATGTTTCACTTTTATTAATGCTTCATCAGAGAATGAGATAGAAAAAGGAGAAAGACATTTTGGCATAAATATTTTGTGTTGTGTTCATTGTTTAAGCCGGCTTCACGCGCATTGGACTTGTTAAATTTAGTATGATTTATGGCGTTCAGAATTCTAGGAGAGACGACGAGTACTATTTGAGGTCAAAGAAATTAACCGATTCCAACCCTAACTGAAAAATAAAGGTAAATATTGCTTTATATATGTAAATGTTTATAATTCTAGTTTGCCTATGTGGGATTCAGATGATAATGAATATTCTTATGTTTGTGTGTATATATGTGTGTGTATCTATTTGCGTAGACATAATTATTTGGGAACCTCGTACTCGATAAACATACATGAGATTCTTTAAGAATAGATTCAATAATGGTTGTTGAAGTAATGTAGTGTGATTGGCGTGTGTTTATAGTTGGTTAAATATCTATCACAAACACACACACACTATATATAATTATATATATATATATATATATATATATATATATATATATATATATATATTAAAGAGATTTTTATGTTTAACGTTCTTTTTATAGATACAAGTATTTAAGTAAATGCTCTGTTTATAATAAACAGTATTAAATAACATTTACCGGCCTGAATGTCCGAGAAATTATAAACAGAGCATTTACTTAAATACTTGTATCTATAAAAAGAAAGTTAAACATAAAAATGTCTTTAATAAATAAATTGTCGGACTTTGTCCATTTCTTAATGTATATATATATATATATTTATATTTATATTTATATACTCACATTTTTCGCACACACACACACACATATATATATATATATATATATGTCATTCGCAGACAGTAGCCTTTCACTGTATCACAGCTCCTCAGTGCGACTAGACAACCGATTGCCTCAAGCCCGTATCGAAACCCAACCGATTTCGTGTCAGTCAGGGCTTCTACCACTGAGCGAATCATCCAAAATTAGCGTATTTCTTTTACAAACGTACACAAACGCCAAGCAGCCATAGTGCTCCATTCATTTTACTGAAGAGCTTCGCATTTACTATGATGACCGTTGTTTTTAGAATTAGCTTATCTCTCAATATTGCTCAATTGAAAATATATTTTCAAGAGCTAAATTATGTCATTCACAGACAGTAGTGTTTCCCTCTATCACAGCTTCTCAGCGCGACTATATATATATATATATATATATATATATATTGCGTTGTTTGATTTTCATTTGTTCAGTAGACTTGCCATGCATATGTTTAACTTTTATTGTTATATTTATGTTGTGTTGTTTGATTTTCAGTGTTTAAGCTGCCTTCACGCACATTGGACTTGTTTAACACCGTTAGTATGATTTATGAATTCTAAGAGAGGCGAGGATTCTTTCAAAGCTGCAAGAAATTAACCGATTCCAAGCCTAAATGAAAAAATAGATATAAATATTGCTGTCCACCAGAGCTCGGAATTTCCTATATATATATATATATATATATATATATATATATATATATATATATATATATATATTAATTGATGACCACTCGTATTCAAGAGTACCAGTCAAGTAGTAGGCCTAGCTAGTCACTATTGAAGACGCCTGTCAGGCGCATTTTGTTTTATTTCAACACCCACAGATCCCACCTGCAGTTTATAATGCGACTACGCTGAGCAGACATGCGTTACACTTTTTGGGAAAGCGTGATCAACAATTTGAAGAAGGCCAGTACGCTCAAACCCTCGGAAATTATATATATATATATATATATATATATGAAAATATATAGAAAATAAGAAAGAACTGGTTAGGTAAATAATCCAAAGTTCTTTAGTATTTTTGTTATTATTTAAAAAAAAATAGTGCTCGATACAAAAGTAGAGCATATATATATATATATATATATATATATATATATATATATATATATATATGTGTGTGTGTGTGTGTGTGTGTGTGTGTGTGTGTGTGTGTGTGTAGTAAATTTAACAGTTAACAGAGCTAACAGTTAATTTAACACTTAACAGAGACACATCCCCTCGCCAGGAACCAATAAATCTGTCAAACTCACCAGGGGAATTCTGAGCTGCAGGGATCCATCCAGCTCTAATCGCAAATAACAACTTAAAAGAGTGACTTTTGTTAAAATATTATTCAGATTTCAAAACAATTGAAAGAAAAAAAATCTTATTCTTTTCCCTTAGATTTTATTAAGAAAATTCTTCTTTTTCCTACCATTTCACAACAGATAATGTCACTGCATTGCTCAGAAAGTTAAAAGATAATAAGAAAAAATATGTTTTCGTCTCATCTGGAAATTGATTCACGCAAACAAACCAAGTAGGGGACATCTTTGTATTTTTAATAGGATTTCGTAACAGGGTTCACGTGAGTGACCCCAAATTAGATATGGACTGATTTTTTTTTTTTTTTTAAATCGATGGATGGAAACTTAATCCGTAAATGCCAACTAAAGATATCATGTTTGAATTCTTTTTCTACATCCCTTCTGGGCGTAGGCGGTTCATGGCTCTTCACAACATCCGGCAATTTGTTGCTCTCAATAAGATCTATTGTCGGACAATCTTTGACATTTTTCTGTCATTCATTCAGACAACTCGGAAATATTTAAACCGCTTTTAAATTATATTAATATAGTGTTGATTGGGCAGGACCGCCATCAAAACTCTATTCAAACTTTTGTGAGTCTAGAGCATGGCAATAGGAGTAAGGCATATTCCGGCGCAGTACAAGTATAGGGAGAATAATTCTCTTGCCTTGGATTAGCGGTGGGGCTTATGACATGGTGTGTACGTTGATCACATGTTAATTCAGCACATTTTCAAAACTTGCTTTTAGAGGAGTTTTTCCTTTTGTTTATTAAACAGTTGAGATATTCTCATTTTCATGAAGTTCACATATGTGGAGAACGGACGTTATGTTCACTGTTTTTAGATGAATGGAAACGAGACCTCTGTCACCAAGTTCGGCGAGACACTTTGTTTCGCCTTGTCAAGGAAACCCGAAAAAGTTTGGTATTTATCTTTTTTTGTGCCCCAGTTCCGGAATGTTCGTTCTTGGACCAATGTGTACATTCATCTGCGCGATTTGTTCTAACATTTTTGTATTTATTAAAAGTTTTAATTGTGTGCGGGCGTTTATCTCGTCTTTCATTTTCGTTTATTCAGTGTTAGTGTATCAACTCTATACGCAAGCCGCTAGTGGCCCACTGGCAGGCCGACAACGGCAACACTCGCTGTCCTCTGGTAGCAGCCACTACGGGGCCACCTGTGGGCCTCTAGCGGTCCGCCAGTGGTAACATTGCCGAGACGAACGTGCCGGCGGTCCGACAGGGGACCACCAGTAATGAGGAAAAAAGGATTGGAGAATGTGACATGTACAACACTGTCTGAAAATATGGTGAGGAAAAAAGTGAGTAACCTTAATAAAAGTTTTTGGTAAATTGATGGCAGAAAAAAAAACTGCTAAAACATTGATAAGCAATGCAAAGATAGGAAATTATGGATTCCCCACGTTCTGAAAACTATCTGTCTATATACTCATCTATGTCATCCAGTCTATTAATATCTATCTATCTATCTATCTATCTATCTATCTATCTATCTATCTATCTATCTATCTATCTATCCCAGTCTTTTAATATATATATATATATATATATATATATATATATATATATATATATATATATATATGTGTGTGTGTGTGTGTAAAAGTGGACATTGAAGTCAACAAGCAGATGCAATACACTGTTTCATCGTAAGCGCATTTAACATGAAACAGACTGTGACCTTTTATATTTGCATACGCTATCACCAATATTGAGGAATGTAACACATAAATATAGCACACTTTAAAACTATTTATCTATCTATCTATCTATCTATCTATCTATCTA
>OZ010582.1:57938474-57945974 GCA_963932145.1 Acanthosepion lycidas | reverse complement strand
AATTTAGATTCCATTTTTTACACACTGTTTTTGCATATACGTTATAAATTCTCTGCGTGGGGCACGTGTATATGTGTATATATGTAACTTTGTGTACAACGTAACATTATAAAACACTTTCTGAGAATTAATCATGTTCTCAGAGAGAGTTTTTTTTCCATTCACTGTTCCTTTACACCCATGAAATACAATGTTATTATATAACGGACAAAATAATGCTGATAACGACGGAAATTCAAATACGAGAAGAAACTATTTCTATCATAGTTCTCTCCCGTTATAACAAATTTTGAACTTGAGAAATATTGTTTAAGATAAAACATTTTTCAAATTTCAACCGATAGAAGCACAGGCTGCTCGGCTACTGATTGCTTGACGTTTCCTTGTAAGTAAATAATTAATATTAGTATCATTATTAGTTATACGCAAAAATAATTTCAACCAAAATTTAGAACTCAATAATTCGATCATTATTAAGAGAGAAAATAACTTTGGTTTCTTTCTGCCAAGAATGACACCATTCTTCAAAGTTTCTTGCTGCAAAGGTCGCAAAATAGAGAAAAAAACTGAGATTATTGACTTTCTTTGTTATCCTGTGGGTAAATGAAAACTTAAAATTGCTACTGGGTTATGCTTGCGCGCTCGTGTGTTCCGAAAAAATAAGTTATATGTAAACTATCTCTATAAACTTACCAAGGGACTTTATCAAGTTACGTGTAAGGATTTAATTTTACTACATGTATTTATGTGTAGGGGTGGGGGTTTGTTTCCTCTCTTGTACTTCTCACATATGGAAATCCGTTCGGATTTTTTTGCTTACCGTATAACTACAATCTTCAAAAATTTAAATACGTCCTCAATCGCCATCTTCAGTCCCCTTGGACCCCGTTCACCTTTTTTCATTCCACAAATAAAAAATAAAACTAATCTAAAAAAAAATCTCACTTGAAAGGAAAAACAACATTCAAGGCGTCTGGGAAATCTAATGCTGCCCTTTATTCATAAAAATTATTTCCAAGAATGCTACCATCAATGGCAATGGATACAGTCATTGACCATTGACTTCAGAATGTCACGACTTCGAAGGAAATTAAATGCCGAATTGATGTGTGTTTAGCTTTCTTTTTGTAACACAGCCTCTATACTTAATGCTCACACCAGTAACACACACACACACACACACACACACACACACACACACACACACACATATATATATATATATATATATATATATATATATATATATATATATATGAAGAAATATAGTTGTAAAGTGTGCTATATTTACGGGATAAAGTGCTCAATATTAGAGATAGAGCGTATGTGAGTATAAATATAAATATAAAAGTGAACATTGAAGTCAACACTCAGAGGCGACAGGGTGTTTCATGCTGGATGCAATCGCTAGGCCGCGAGTGTTGGATTTTTTTTCGACTATTTATATATATATGGGTCAGTGGTGTATTGTGGGTAATCTTTTCTGGCGGTTATTTTGGCGAGAGAGGCTTCTTTATTTATTTAATTATTTGGATTAATTTATTTTATTTGTTTTTGTTATCATCAATGAAAATAAAAATAAAACAAAAACAAGAAAAATAAATATAAACTTATATATATATATATATATATATATATATATATATATATATATATATATATATATATATGCCGGTTGTAACAGCAGAAATATTCAAATCGTGTAAAAGCAAAATTGTTCAATTTTTAGATTAAGATATCGTACTGGAATTCTCCAAAGTTTTTATGACACTATTGGAGTTAACTTTGAACAATCAGTTAATTATGTACCGTACGATGTGATACACGCTTAGACGAGGCAATTTTTCCCGCAGTAGGTTGCCAATTCTTTCTGCAGTAAACCAGTTGCCATCCAAGTCTATAGAACCCGGTCTATCCTGCTATTTACCCATACCTGGTTGGGGGAGAAGAACAGATTTCATACCTTTACCAAGGGTATTAGTGAATGAAATGGAATTGAGCGGAATTCGAACGCGGTTCTCCGATTCATCCAAGCCGCTATCCATTGCTCCACCGTGACTCTTCTTTGAACAATAAGAATATATTTAACTCTAAGTTGAAATGATGATCCCTCTTTCTGTTGTGACCTCTTGATCCAGTTTTACTCTCTTCTCTTCTCTTCTCTTCTCTCTTTAATCTTATTCACCGGTCTCCTCATGTTTATTGACTTAACATTGAAGATAGAAGCCTGTGTATCAAGTTCGTACCATTACTGAATACCAGAATGATCATTTTCCTCTTACCATTGCTCATTTGCAAAAATATTGGGTCTGACACAAAACGATTTTAACCTGTTCTATTTCTAGCTGAATAAATCAAAGGGTTTTTCAGTGATTCTTACGTAAAATGTAGTCGAGATGAGTAAACATCTTATCTGAAGACCTGGGGAAAAGAAATTAATTTAGTTGGGTTTTTTTTAGATATTGAATAATTTGTAGGATAGACAATTATTGCATACCGTTCACAATTTGGAAAATTTTGCTGTTACTCCTGATAGCTATATATATATATATATATATATATATATATATATATATATATATATATATATGTGTGTTTACGTGCTTGTGTGTGACTCTGTGCATGCGTGCGTGTCTGTGAGCTCTCGATTACGTGTTTGGTGTGTAGAAAAAATTCAGTTATAATTAAAATATATCTATAAATTTGTCAAGGAATTTATCAAGTTACATGTAAGGATATAATTTTGCTACATGTATTAGGTTGGTGCAAAAATACTGACGTAATAATGTCGTTTTTTGACGTATAACGTCAAAAAACGACATTATTACGTCAGTATTTTTGCACCAACCTAATATTTATAGCCACGAGTAAAAAATATCGTATTGAAAATGCTGAAGCTTAACAACGTATTAAAATATTATTAAAACAAACCGACGGCGGCTCGGATTGGGAATCGGTGTTCGAATTCCAGTCGAATCCATTACATTCACTTATGTGATAATACCCTCGGGAAAGGTATGAATTCTCTTCTCCCACCAGCTATAGGTAAAAGGCAGGACATGGCGCCTTCATTGTCATTAAATTCGGTTAATGTGGGCGCCGTAGTTTATTCCATCCTTATAAAACATCTCGTAACTGTCATTCAAGGTTTTCTTCTCTCTTTTTTTTCTGTCACTCCATCGCACTAGACAATGTTTTGCTTGAGCCTCTCAGGACGTCTCACTAAAAATTCTCCAGTGTTATTTTTGTTTCTTTACATTACAAAATGTGCGACCTAATATTGTCATTGTAAATGTCTATGCTGCCTCCTGGTCCTGCTTAATCAGGGTGATAGCGTTTCAAGAATCTTTGCACCTCATCTCAAAGATTAAACGAATCAAATACCTAGGAAAATTCTTCCTTCCAATCACTTCCTCTGAAGACATTTCCTTCAAAATCGTCTTTTGCTACCGTTCCGTAAGTTGATCTTCTGTGCTGAGCCCATGTTTTTCTTTCCTCGACTACCTCATATCAATCTTCATTGTTAACCGCCAAAGTCCATGTTTGTGCCTAGAGAGAGAGAGAGTATTACGGACAACAGAAAAAGTTTCATTTCCAAAGTATCAACCTTCGACACAATCCGGCTACAATTTCCCCCAGATCGAATTCCTGGAAATATAAGACACTTGCCGCTAGATATTGTTAGTAAGAGTTAAGCAATTCCCGTTATTAAAATGAGGTTTCTAGAAAGTCTCTGAGTGTTAATTCTGTTCCAGAGGTTACTTCAAAACATCTTTGAGAAAGAGCTCTTTGAAAAGACCTGTTGATCCATAGGCTGGATTAGATGTGTTGCGTTAATAGGCAGGAGGATGGTGGAGTTATGGATAGTGGTTTGGATTGAGCAATCGGAGAAACGAGTTCGAATTCAAGTCGAATTCTTTACTTCACTTTAGTGCATTAATAATCCTAGATAAGATATGGGTAAATAGCAACGCAGATTGGGTTTATCTCCTTGGGTGGCAACCGGTCATCCTAGAAGAAGGAAAACTGAATGTAAAACTGCCCGGGGAAGTTTGGGCTCCGTCAGAATATCTTGCTCAAGAAACATCAGTTCTGTTGCGGATGCTGTACGTGTGGCGTCCCTAATGGGTCACGGGACTCGTGATCGGTAACTTCGATGTGATGTAATATAATACCTCCACCAACTCCTTCGCCAAGCCTGGAAAGTGAGCAGATTCATTATCTATCACAAGAAGTCACTTTGGTATTAAATTCTTTTCTTTCAATTATTTCTTCATAGTGTTTTTATGGATTCGCTCAATCAAAAATTGTCTCGTTACTCGAGCCCTCCACATAGCAGACAAATTAATACTCCCGACTTATCGTCTCATGTTGCCCCGGCTTGAATGTTCGTCACTAGCTTTTAATTCTGTTAATATCTATATCTATCTATCTATCTATCTATCTATCTATCTATATATATATATATATATATATATATATATATATATATATATATATCCCTGTCTGTATGCAATTCTCTTCATATCTATATATTTATGATTATATATGTAAGTTTGTGCGTGTATGCACGTGTATTAAGTTCTTTTCAGAGCTATCTATCTATCTATCTATCTATCTATCTATATATATATATATATATATATATATATATATATACATATATATACATATATATATCTATGTGTGTGTGTGTATTTGTGTGTTAGTGCGTATGTGTGTGTGCGTATTCAATTATGTTCAGATCACTATCTATCTTTGCGTATGTATGTGTGTCTGTATCCAATTCTGTTCACATGTATGCATCTATCTAGCTAGCTACATGTCTGTGTGCCTTTATCCATTTCCCTCTCTATCTATCTATCTATCTATCTATCTATCTATCTATTTGTTCGTATCTATCTCAATCCATTCAGATAGATGGGTGTATGTATGTACCTCACTAGATCACTCTCAGTCTGTTCATTATCCATCTATCTTACTATCTATCTATCGATCTATCTATCTGTCTGTTCGTATCTATCTCAATCTGTTCAAATAGATGGATGCATGTATGTATCTCTCTATATCACTTTCTGTCTGTTCATTATCTATCTATCTATCTATCTATCTCAATCTGTTCAAATAGATGGGTGTATGTATGTAACTCTGAATATCACTGTCTTCATTATCTATCTATCTATCTATCGATCGATCGATCGATCTATCTATCGATCTATCTATCTGTCTGTTCGTATCTATCTCAATCTGTTCAAATAGATGGGTGTACGTATGTAACTCTGGATATCACTTTCTGTCTGTTCATTATCTATCTGTCTTTCTATCTATCGATCTATCTATCTGTCTGTTCGTATCTATCTCAATCTGTTCAAATAGATGGGTGTATGTATGTAACTCTGAATATCACTTTCTGTCTGTTCATTATCTATCTATCTATCTATCTATCTATCTATCTATCTATCGATATATCTATCTGTCTGTTCGTATGTATCTCAATCTGTTCAAATAGATGGGTGTATGTATGTAACTCTGAATATCACTTTCTGTCTGTTCATTATCTATCTATCTATCTTTCTATCTATCGATCTATCTATCTGTGTTCGTATCTATCTCTATCTGTTCAAATAGATGGGTGTATGTATGTATCTCTCTATATCACTTTCTGTCTGTTCATTATCTATCTATCTATCTATCTATCTATCGATCTATCTATCTGTCTGTTCGTATCTATCTCAATCTGTTCAAATAGATGGGTGTACGTATGTAACTCTGAATATCACTTTCTGTCTGTTCATTATCTATCTATCTATCTATCGATCTATCTATCGATCTATCTATCTGTCTGTTCGTATCTATCTCAATCTGTTCAAATAGATGGGTGTATGTATGTATCTCTCTATATCACTTTCTGTCTGTTCATTATCTATCTATCTATCTATCTATCTATCTATCTATCTAATACATATTTCTTGCTTTTATAATTGTTCTTTTTTTATTTTATTTTTATTTTTTTGTTAGTCTAATTAAATTTATACATATTTTCTAATTTATTAGTTTTACCCTGAAATATGATCTTTTCCTAAAAATTCGCTGTTTTTTTTATTTGTTTTGTTTTTTTTGTTTTTTTTTCACGGGTTATTTATCGATTTTTCTTTCTTTACGACCGTTCTATTTCTTTTCCGATGTGTGCAATTGTAAGTACCATCTTCCTCGCGCTTTTTTGAATTCTGGCTTAATCGTTTTTCGTTCGTTTTATTTCATTTTTGTCTTTCAGCAGAACGTGAATAACGACCTCCGCCCCTGAAGAAAAATATCAGAAAAAAAAAAAAAATGGAGAAAAAGTACAACGCCTTTTTTTACTTTCGAAGTACATAAATTGTTCTTTTTTTTTGTCTTTTGAACATTCGTTACGATAGCAAACATAGATGCCTTTTTCTGAGAATTCAAACGAAACACAGATTTTCATTTTCTTCGTGTCAAAAATGTAAATGTCACCTCAGTAGCAATATTCTATTTAAGGAATCCTGTGTTTGTATTGTAGTATTCTCATTGACTTTCACTGTCAGTAACCTTTTGCGTTTTAGTGACTTTATGCTTTTGCATGGGGTAAAATATATAGATATGCATTTTCTTTCTGTCTTCCAGACGTCTAAAAGTATGAAGAACGTAAAAGCTTTGATGATGAAATGAAAGATTCACTTAAAATTCAAGTGTTAATAGTATGAGTAAATTGTCGCCATTTAAAATTCGCGCATGCGCCTTGTTTCTTTTTTATTTTGTCGACTGCACGTTATAGTAGGGTCAGTTAACCCCAATCGATGAGGAAAAGAGCACAATGATGGAAATGGAATTTGGAAATAGCATGCTGTACTGCTTGGCATTCGAACCGGAAGCCTCAATGCGAACATCTAAGAATGTTTAGGTGTCAATCTAACGAGAGTGCAGATTATTCAGTAAGAGTTGGATGGGGCTAATGGTGATTACGAAGGTGTTTGAGTGATCACTATTGATGACGACAATATTCTCACATTAATTTTCCCACAGGGACATAACCTCAACACGGAGTCTATAACAAGTGCCTTGGGGAGGTAGTGTTGCTCTGGATCAATACCAAATATGAACTGACGATAAGAATTATGCCAACATTCACCAAATTTATCAAGGAGACGGTCTATAAAATTTGCAGGAGATTCTAAAGTCGTCTGGCGGCTGTGTTTTAAGCCAATGGCTATTTTATTGAAGAGATCTACTCTTTAATATGCCAAGATATTTCTGTATAATTTTGGTAGATATATCTATTTAAATATTCGTAAGAAAGCGATGGATTTGTTATTAGGTTGGTGAAAAGATAATGTCGTTTTTTGACGATTTTTTTTGATTATCGTTCACCCATTTATCCGACTTTTTTGACTCCCCTATTTGCTTTAAATGGCGAACGACTGTTGAGTGGTCGACCTCGAGTTCAACAGCAACTTCTCGTGTGGTTTTGCGAGGATCGGC
>OZ010582.1:57870974-57933474 GCA_963932145.1 Acanthosepion lycidas | reverse complement strand
GGAAATATTCGAACAGCACTACACTTTCTACATACATATGGCAGCAAAAAGACAAAAATATTACACCAACAATAAGTTGGGAAATATTGAAAAAATCCCCTGCCTACAGCAACATTACAAAAAAATGCCTACTTTGCCTACACGAAAAAGTAGCAATAATATCACACAAACCGCAAAAGAACCTACTAAACAAAAAATCAGAGATAATCTCCAAATGTAGACATGAGAACAAGTACCTATTATCCGAATTCATACCAAACGGATAAAATAGACAAACCACCAACAATCACTATTTAATTTCAAGATACCATCACAATAATTGCATCTATCATTATTATTATTGCACCACCATTAGTAATCACTTTTACCACTTTACAATAACTATTATCTAATAATATTATCATTACCACCAACACCCAGCACCATCACTTGCATATCACATCTACTATTAACATATAAATCCACTATAATCATTAACGTATATTACTCGCCCAGCATATTTAATACCTTAAAAAAAACTAAAAAAAACAATAAGATCAGATATAATTTCCATATGTAACCATGAAAAATAAATACTCATTACCAGGATGCATACCAAAATAAACAAATAAATATAGAAAATAAAATAAAATAAAATAAAACACCACTCTTTAGTTCAAGCTAGCACCACAATAATTACATTTATAGGTTTTATTATTCTCCCACCAACATTACTAATCACTACTAACAATTTACAATAAATATTAACAACTTATATTACCATTGCCACCAACCACCTTACACATTGCTATCACACCACATCTACCATTACCATATAAACCCGCCATAATTATTAACGTAAACTACCCCCTCCCCAGCATATTTAATACCACCATAAAAATAACCAATAAGGATTACAAACTGAAATTTCTACCAGTCAAATATACACAGTCAACAAAAAAAGGATTACAAACTGAAATTTCTACCAGTCAAATATACACAGTCATCAAAAAACTAAAAAAACAAGGAAATAAACAGCTTTAATATAATAACAATAATGTTTTTTGTAAATTAAAAATTAAAAATTAAAAATAAAAATTATAGCAATCTCCAACTATCATAATTTTACCCAGAATACCTATTATCAGGATTTATACCAAAATAAATTAATACATATAACAAAATAAAATAAAACACCAACAACCATTTTTTAGTTCAAGCTACCACCACTATAACTACATTTATGGTTTTATCATTCTCCCACCACCATTAGTAATCACTTCTACCAATTTACAATAATTATTATATTATCATTGTCTCCAATCCCTTACAACATTACTATCACATCATATCATATAGACCCGCTATAATTATTAAAATAAACTACCCTCTCACCCAGCATATTAAATATTAAATATCACCATATAAAATAACCAATAAGGATTACAAACCGAAATTTCTACCTGTTACATCTACACAGTCATCGAAAACAAACAAATAACCAACTTTAAATATAACAAATGAACTACTTTTTTTCAAAATTTAAAAATAAATATAAATAATAATAATTTTTACCTATCATAATTTAACACAAACCCCACCACACGTATATAGATACATGCGAGGAAATATTATTCAGTGGAAAAATAAAAAAATATGACATGTATACATTCACGAGACATTCACGAGAAATTTTCGCTACACTTCCAGTCATTGAATTTCAACATACAAATGAGTATGTATAGACACAACACCACCCGTATACATACATATGTCATATCCGAGACTGCCCACATATATTTATATATGTATGAGTCCCAACGGACGACCAAATATGTATGTGTCTGCGTACTCCATTAGGCGTATGAACATACATCGATGTTCGCGTTAGTACGATGACACCGCAACGACGGTTCCCCCACCTCTTCCATAATAACACCAATACACGCAATCTACATAAACCCAAAATTTAAAAAAAAATTAATCAGTTTGTCTGAAGATCGCAAAAGCGTGAAACCCAGGGTCACAAACTCACATCTATCCAACCAAATATATATATATATATATATATATATATATATATATATATATATATATATATATATATTCGTGTCTGCTGGATTTGAAATTTGTTCTTACGTACAGTTTTGTCTTTCTTTCATTCTAAAAGCAGACGCTCTCGACGAAATCTGCCTTTTGTCGCTTTTCCACTTTCTGTGACAATCTTCAATGACATATAAATGAAAGAAAGATTTAATTGTTTTGTTACTTTTTATAAATCTTATTTAACTCCAGAAATTATTTTCATATTGTAAGAATATAGAGATATATTCACTGATAAATGTTGTACTAGATAACCGACATATAGGCAGAAGAGGCGTATTCAAACATTTCCGAAAGGTCTTTGCGCTTAAAATAATATAACGAACCCCAGTATAATTGAGTCGATTCTTTCCGATTTCCAATTCCAATCCGTTCTCATACTCACCAGACTCGACGTTAATTAACTTCGTTGTTATTAAGAGAAGTGGTGTTTCAACGTGATATGAACGTAAGACTCTATAATTTAATATATATTTGCTTGCATATATATCTATGTGTGGGGAGTATTAAATAGATCCCTCATATATCACTTATTTGACCAGTGCCATAAAAAGTTATTTAGTCAATCACAATCTACAAGAAAAATATAGAAAATCCTGGTTGTTAGCACCATCATCCTTCATAAACTCTGTTACCGAAAACATCTCGCTCTCAAAGAATTTGATATACCGCTAAACAAAATCAACCACCCAACATGAAAGAACATTTTCATGACATTAATCCATAGAATACCCTACTATTTCTTAAAGAAATCAAACTGTATCCCAAAATATAACTCCAAGAACATTACAACATAAAACACACAAATCACCACCTCGAGCAATTATGTCTACACAAACATGTATATACACAAAAGCTGAGTATCATCTACCATGTATTCAACTGTAAAAGCAGAATAACGTTTTTAATATTTTAAAGCTCATAAGAAACAGATAAACAGATTTGTTCATAATCTTTTTGGTTATTACCAGTCGAAGTGCAACTGAAATGCACTGAAACGAAGTTGCATTGTTGTAGTGAGTAAACTGTTTTTGTCTCTTTGTAAAATTATAATAATAATAATAATAATAATAATAATAATATATATATATATATATATATATATATATAATGTATTGGTATATAATCCAAGTGAATCCTAATAATATAAAATATTAAAACTGATCCACGAAGAGAATTCAGTGTATTTATTCAAACGGATCATATAAATTACATACAAAAGGAGTAACAATTACTTCATATTTATGAATTAAGATTTGCTTAAAAGGATTTTCAAACCGATCGTGGTAAAAAGATAAAATAAAATGAAAAGAAACGAGATCTAGAGTAAATTTTAAAACAAGTTATGACCGAAAACAAAAAACAGAAAATGCACTGACATGCAGAGTAGAGTATATATAATGCAAGATATCCACACACACGCACACACACGCGCATATATATATATATATATATATATATATATATATATATATATATATATATATATATATATCTTCAGGAACAGTCTAACTGTTTCTCTTTATCACAGCTGATCATTATGGCTAGACATCAGATCGCTTCAAGCCGTGATCTAAAGCCGGCTGATTTGGCATTAATCAGAGATACTACCGCTAAGCTACTGGCACCAGGTAGAGAGGAAGTGAATGTTTGCGTATTTATTTTTAAATAAACACGCCAGTGATCGAGAGTACTCAATCCGTTAGGAGAGCATTACCAGCAGTAGTAGTCACTGTTTACAAATTCGCGTTTCTCTCTCTCTCTCTCTCTCTCTCTCTCTCTATATATATATATATATATATATATATATATATATATATATATATATATATAATTAGAACATCTTTTATTTATAATTTTTTCTCTTGAATCAATAAAAATGTCGGAGCATATATATATATATATATATATATATATATATATATATATACAGTAGCGTCCAAAACTAAGGGACAAAATTTTAAAACCTAATATTTGTTAGAAATAACAACTTTGAAAAGCTGAAATTTTGACAACTGGTAGTCGTTATCATCCATAATAACATACTAAAATTTGAATCATTTGCAAAGGATAGAAAAAGAATTATAACAATTATTTATTTATTTTCAAAATAGGATCGTCCAAAAGTAAGGGACAAAATTGAGAAAAACAATGTAAACAGTATGCTATATTGAATTTTTTTGATTTTCTCTAAAGAATAAGTCTTACTTAGTCAGTTGTAAACGTTGCATCAGCCGGCACCATGGCGAAACGCCAAAAACTTGATTATTCTGTGAGACAAACTATTGTGAAGCTACACAAGGAAAAGCACACCATTAGAGAGATTTCAGACTATGTAGGCGGGGTTGTTAAATCCTACAATGATACTGGCAAAATAGTTAGTGCTTTTAAAACCGGCAGACCCCGCAAAACTTCGGCAAGAGAAGCTCGAATAATGCAGCGTATGTCATTAAAGGACCGTTTTAAGTCTTACACAGAAATTAAAAGGGTTATGAATAGTACCTCATGTGTTAATGTGTCAAGACAGACTGTTTCTAGACGACTGCAAGAAATAGGGCTGTTTAATGGAACCTCAGGGAAGAAACCACTTGTTAGTTCGAAGAATAAGAAGAAGAGATTAGAGTTTGCAAACACGTATGTAATTTGGACATATGAAAATTGGGCAAAAGTATTTTTCAGTGATGAAAACAAGTTTAATTTATTTGGAAATGATGGAAAAAACAATGTAAAGAGACGTATTGGTGAAAGATTAAGTGCAAAGTGTACTAAGAAAACTGTCAAGTTTGGGGGCGGAAGCATCATGGTATTTGGAATGTTTTCTAGCCAAGGTACAACGCCTCTTGTCCGGTTACAGACTCGTGTAAACGCGCAGATCTATAAAAACATTGTTCAAGATCATGTTGTGCCAATCATGGAGAATTCAGGTTTCGATAGGGCTATGCAAGATATTGCCCCATGTCACAAGGCAAAGGTGGTAATGAGTTACCTTAGTGAGCAAGATTTGGAAATTATGGATTGGCCACCGCAAAGTCCTGACTTAAATCCAATAGAAAATCTTTGGAAGACCTTAGGAGTGAAAGTCATGGAAAGAAATCCCACTAACACGGAGGATTTGTGGGTGAAGCTTCAAGAAGAATGGTCTAAAATTAGTATCGAGGATTGTCAAGAACTGATTCGTTCTTGTAGTCGAAGATGTGCAGCTGTCATTGAGAGCAAGGGCTCATTTACTAAATATTGATTGTACATGTATTTTTATTGTTTTTTTTTTTGCTGTTTACATTGTTTTTTCTCAATTTTGTCCCTTACTTTTGGACGTTCCAAATTTGAAAATAAATAAATTATTGTTATAATTCTTTTTCTATCCTTTGCAAATGATTCAAATTTTAGTATGTTATTATGGATGATAACGACTACCAGCTTTTCAAAGTTATTATTTCTAACAAATATTAGGTTTCAAAATTTTGTCCCTTAGTTTTGGACGCTACTGTATATATATATATATATATAAAACATTGGGCAGCATATAATTTATATACAAAGAAATAATCACACATAGAATCAATCAGCAATATTAATGCTATTCATAGCATTAATATTGCTGATTGATTCTATGTATGATTATTTCTTTGTCTCTCTCTCTCTCTCTCTCTCTCTCTCTATATATATATATATATATATATATATATATATATATATTATGGAAATTTTGGGAAGATTTGCATAAACATTTATAGTAATTGATCGAGTCTAGAAGAATCGCCAACAAAGACTATTGGACGGCCATTTCGTTCTATTTGTCACCCATCAGCAGTGCGCATCCACTACGGAGAATCGAAGCCGGGCCATTACGATGCAACTCTTGCGTCATGCCATGAGACTAACGGGCGTCGGGGACGAAGAAGAACCTGACTCGATATATCGCCGCTAATCACTAAATTCCATGGTGGTACTCATCCACATATACGAAACCCGACTACCTGTACCCCAAGGGCAACGTTTTCTTTCCTCAAAGCGCCCCTTTCAGTACATTAGATGCTGAATCAAACAAGATACACAAGTGATAGAAATTTTAGGTGTAGTGTAGGGATTTGAATAATCATTTATAATAATTCATCGATTCTAGAAGAAACCTAGACAAAATGCAGAAAGCACTGGCCGGGCGAAGAAATCGATGATTGCGCTGTTTAAATCAGCTGCTGCCGTCTTTGAGCATGCAGTATTGTCCGTTGCTCATGTGCAGTGACCTTGGTACACCGGAAAAAGTTTTGCGCGCAAGTGTCCGCTATAGCTTGGATGCGGTGCACTTGACGGTTGTGTATGTTCAAATTTGGCATGTAATTCATCTATTAGAGAAATTTCTATTTTCAGAGATGGTTGTGCTTCCGGAGCCAGACCCCCGCCTCGAAACCGGTATTTATCCCTAGTGAGGGTTGGTACCGTTAGGTAGTTCCATGGTGGGTACTTTCTTTGGTTTTCGACACACTTTTACTAAGTGGCTTATTATTCTACAATTGAAGCACCACATATTATTTGCCAGTCAGTTCTCCCATCCTCTCAGTTTCTTGGGATGTGATATCTTTCCGCACACTTTATGGGCCATCCCTGGAAAATTTTTAGAGGTATCGTCGCTCTGCGGCCACATCCTCGGTATTAAATGCCGTAAATGCGGAATTGACTTGACCGTAGTTTTAAGTCTGGCCAACCTGTTAAATTTCTGTTACAGCGTGATGAGAGTATTAGCTTCAGCTAGTATCTTAGTATGGTGTTCTGTATTAGCGACTTTTGCTACAAGTTGACCAGCCACCATATCCTTCAAATAATTGACTCACTGGTTACAACTTTCAATCCGATACTGGGGCGTAAATTCGCAGTACTTCCCCTGCGACTATAATCTCACTAGGAAATGTGTGACACCTTCTACCTCTTCTTTTCTCATGTTCTGGAGTGTCTGACTTGTGCAGACATTCAACGCCAACGTGTCGTATCTGAAAAAGAAGCTGCTGTTCTCTGCTTATGTTGAGGGTTTCATACTTCATTTCGCATTTCCGTTATGTTTGTTAGCCCACACATTTTCTTTGTATGGATTACACGAAGAATAGTGTCCAATCACCACCAGTAGAACTTTGTTCAATGCTGGATTTTTCTGTATTTTTCGAGACCGACGGCCTTTGAACATTTCATCGGCGAAATTCATTGTACTACTTCTGCACTTCCACTTGTTGCTGAACAGGTTGTAAATAATGGAGATTTACGGCGTCATGTTCTGAGGCTATTTCTAAGATGTTTTCAGTGTTATAGCACGTGTCTCCGTCTTAAATTCGTTGGTAGGTAAATCCTGTTCAGAGCACCATGGAACGTAGTGTCAATTCGAAATCGAACGTCCTCGTCTGCATATGTCGAACATTATTATTATTATTATTATTATTATTATTATTATTATTATTATTATTATCCTCTTCCTGGTCAAATACATGTGACAAAGATATAGACAAAATACGCATGCGGTATACGTTAATGGAAAATCAGACCAAACAAACGTTTTCAAAAAACATCCTACAGCGTCTCACTAACTTTAACACATTTTAGCGTCCCGAATATTTCTCACATATATTTGAATATTATCTGTTACTTCATGACACGTGACACCTATCTAACCAAAAGAACTAACCAATCAAAATATATAATTAATGTAGGTCAATTTAATAAACTGAAACATGTTACATTAAGGCCTTTATATTGTTTTTTATCCTACCATATATATATATATATATATATATATATATATATATATATATATATATATATATATAAGGCATCCACAGACAGGCTGTTACGCAATTTATTAGTCTAGCTAGACATTGGATTGCATCAAGCCGGGATCGAAACACGACTGATTCGGTATCAGTTGGAGATTTTACCCCTAAACCATTGATGCAAGGCAGGGATAAATATGGGTTTCGGTATATTTATTTTTAGACAGACACGCCAATGACCGGAGAACTCGATTCGTCTAAACGAAGAGTCTTGCATCAGCCGCAGTAATGATCACTGTTTACAAATTTACTTTTTTTCCCGGAAGCGCTAAACAGAAATGTTCAGGATCAGGTATATATATTGTCATCTACAGACAGACTGTTTCGCTGTTTCTCAGCTCATCAGTATGGCTAGGCATCCGACTGCCTGAATCCAAGATCGAAACCATATTATATATATATATATATATATATATATATATATATATATATATATATATATATTATGTCGTCTATTTCTAGTTCTGTTTACATTAAATCTTTTTTTATTTTTATTAATAAACGTAAAGAAAATTTCAAGAGATAAAATATCTATCTTTTTTAAAGCGTTCAAATGTTTTTTTTCTCTAGTTCGTTTTTATCAAAAACCAAAAAAGGTTCATTGATACATTTTCATTGTCAAAGAATATAGCAGTTTATATGATGCTTCCGCTTTTATCGGTAAGGTCGGCATGAAACATTTGAGTGGCATTAAGATTTCTTAAAACATGTTGAAATATTAAACATAGGTTTAATATTTCAACAGTTGAGTGACATGTTCAAGACATGGATATATTGTAAATGGCAAATTCGAATCGTTCTTACCTGGTAAATATTACAGTCTCATGTGGCATCAGAACAGTTTTTTGCTTGTTAGTTTTTACAAATTGAGAATTACTACATAATATCGAGCTCTGTATAGTATATTATCCGATTAATATTTTATTTATATGTTTGGATATAAATTTTAAATACTGTCTTTATAATATAACCAATAACCCTGTATATTGCGAATAGTTGTTTGGTACTTAAACCATATACTGTGTGCAACAGCAAAATTGTCGAAATCTTGTAACAGCATAATTATCCTTTCCACAAAATGTTTAATATCTAAAAAGAAACTAAACTAATTGAGTTTCTTTCTTTCGAGGATTTCGGATAAGACAATTAGCCATCTTGTCACCATTTGTCGTAAGAATCACTGATAAACCCTTTGAGTTATTTAGCTAAAATACAGGTAAAAATCGTTTTGTGTCAGCGCAACTGACATCTCAAATGAGAAATGGTGCGAGCAAAAAGATCATCCAGACCTGCATTGATGGTACCACCCATCAACAGAACGGCGGAAAAGTTTTAAAAAAAGGAAACAGTAGAGAGGAGAACTGGATCAGGACATCACAACAGCAAGAAAGATCATCATTTCAACTTAGAGAAAAAGATAACAATAAGAAAAGATCCAACTCAATCCATAAGACGTTTGGCACGTGAAAAAGGACTTCCTGCTATGACATTCCAAATAGCAGTGAAACTTGAAAATGAAATCTGTAAAGAAATTTATTAATACATCACGGAAAGTTAGAAGCTTAGAGAAGGCAAAGATAATTTTAGATAAGTTGGAAGATAATCCTGCAATAATATCTCTCTCTATATATATATATTTATATATATATATATATATATATATATATATATATATATATATATTTGCACTTTATTTCAATCCTTCCTAAGCTTCCGAACCATAGCTATGATTATTTAATGATGAACATGTCAATTTCGTTTATGATTGTAAATTCTTATGCAATCATGTTATGAAAACCTAGAATTCCAGTAAGTGATTTTTAATGGTTTCTAAGATACAGCGATTCAGAGCTTCATTTAACATTTGGACAATTTTGCTGTCACAACCGGTATATATATATATATATATATAGACTCTTCGCATAGCGAATCCAGTCACTGTCAGTCACTGGGCGTGTTTCTAAAAGTAAATACGCTAAAAATCCACATGCTTCCCTGCCGAGCGCCGACGGCTTACTGGTAGAATCTCCGGCTGATACCAATTCAGTCGGGTTGCGATCCGAGCTAGAGGCAACCGGATGTCTAGCCCCACTGATGAAACTGTCTGTGGATGGCGTTATATATATATATATGATACACATATAGTTTTAAAGTATGATAAATTTTGGGTTAAATTTTTTGATATCAAGGATTGAGAGTATATAAATATAAAAGTGGACATTGAGAGCAACAGCCATCCGCGGCAGTCTGTTTCATGCTTAAACCCATCCTCAGCCCAGGCCAAGTGTCTACTTTTATACAAACACACACATACACACACACACACATATATATATATATATATATATATATATATATATATATATATATATATATATATACTCACATATATATATATAGAGAGAGAGAGAGAGATGGCCAGAGAGAGAGAGAGAGAGAGATGCATGAAGCGCAGTTTGAATGTGGCATAAGGCTGAAAGTATGGAGCATCCATTGATGTTTGGACTCACTACTCATTCGTAATTGATTTAGCAAGACATGCTTGCCAACCAGTACAACCAACAGTGTTCCGCTCTCACTACGCACACACACACGCACGCATGCACGCACACAGACACACACACACACACATATAGAGAGAGAGAGACATATATAGATATATAGATAGATAGATAGGGAGGAAGGAGGCACGGTGGTATAGTGGATAGTAGCTCGGATTGAGGAATCGGAGAGCCGAGTTCGAATTCCAGTATTAATCTTCTTATCCCTGCTGTAAATAGCAGGAGAGACTCTTCAGTGTTATACGTTTAACTGATTATGTAGATTTTATGGTAACTGCTGGATTTGAAAACATTGTAACTGGTATTGTTTCTCACCAACAAAATTGTTTGTAACGCTAAAGATGAACTGAAGGCAAAGATTATGCATTCACCAACTTAAACAAGGAGACTGTCCAGAAGAGATGCAGGAGACTGCGAAGTTGGCGGGCGTGGTTGAAGTCAGTGCCGAATTTATTAAACAAATTTATTCTTTGGTATTCCAAGATATTTTTGAGTAATTTTGGTAAATATAACTGTTAAAATGAGATGTCATTTTTGCGTAATTTAGACAACAATTTATCCAATGTACCCTGTATTTTAGAGGGTTTTGCAATTACCCAAAAAGAGCCGATTACAGCCAAAGTTTAGTAAGTGCTATGTTTGCTTGAATACACACATAAGCGCTCGAATATATATATATATATATATATATATATATATATATATATATATATATATATATATATATATATTGGTGAAAATTGTTTTTTATTAAATAGTCCAAAAATAAAACACGTGGTTAGTCTACAAGTATTTCGGTAAGTATTTTAGAAGTATATACCCTAGTACAGATGGTTTATCAAACACACCTTATGATGGGATTTTACTGCTTAAATATATATATATATATATATATAATTAAGTAATTCATGGTATCTAGATGAAACCTCTAGGCTTTTAGACTCGGATAAGTTACACCACGGAATTTGTGAAGGGCGACGCTATATTGAGTCTTATTTATTACCTCTTCGTGACCGAGGCCCGTTAGTACTGTTGGTATGACGTTTGTCTGATATCTAGACTCTTCGTGTTTCAATTCTCGGTAGTAGATGCGTACGGCTAATGAGTCCCAAATATAGGACGAAACGGCCGTCCAATGATTTCTGTATTTTGGTAAGGTTTCTTCTAGACTCGAAGAATTGCTTACTTATGAGTATTTAAAATCCTCCTAATAATTTCTATTACTTATATATAGATATGTAGGATTTAATCCCTGTAAGTCAATACGCTCATAATAAAACTCATGAATAGAAGGTATATGATGACAAAACGTTACTCTCTGGAGATACTGAAGCCAGTTGTACTCACAACTGAATTGTGCCAGCAAGATCATCGGATACATAAGATAGATAGAATCTTGAAAAGGACCATAAAAAACATAAGGCGTGAATCGACAGTCATTCACTTTAACTCGGAGATCAAGAACACTTTTCATCCTGTTGTGACCTGAATGAACTAAAAAAAGGAAATCAAGTTTGGCCCGATTCACGCGAACCAGGCTCGCAATATGTATTCACCTTTCGCTAAGATCTGCCGAAAAGAAACTTTTTATCAGATTTTATCTTCGTTTAGATTTCCTATTCTGAAAGAAACAAATCAGATTTTGATGAGAATGTTAGTTTCCTAAGTTTCCTTCAATTCGCGTCACCCATACCACCATTCTTCAACGGTAAGCAGCGGGAGAAACAACAACGGTTTCATACCAGAGAACGTACATGGGCGTAACTTTATCGCACACGTACGAGATCAATGAACACATGCACCAGTAGACAGTGGAAGAAGGCTTACTCGGCCGTCTCATCAAACCAGTGGCAATCAGGTATGTCTTCCAGTACAGCATACTTCAGATGTAACGCATCTAAGGCCAATCACCTGATGAGATAAAACTTGCTAATTCTATCATTATTTGTGCTATTTCTACCATTTTTGTTGTCATCGCTTTAGGAAGTCTTCAAGTTGTGTAGGTTGTTTATAGATTTCGGTTAGTTATGTGCCAAGGGAGAGGTGATTATGTTTATTTTTCATATAAGTGGACTCTACCAAGCGTACGTGGACTGCTGCCGTTAAATACCCAGTGTTACAGTCAGTGAGAGTAGTCGTATGGCAGTCGATGTCGGACGACCGGTTGAACTCTCTGCTTCCGGGCGGGGAGGAACCCGAACGAGGCTACGCCGAAGGGCGTAGGTCGGGGAGGTAAACCGACCCTGAACCCGTTTATACGGGTTCAAAGGGTATATTTTTGGCCGAGCTCACGGGCTCGGAGATCCTACGTTAAACCGGCCTTGTGCCACATGATACCCTCGTGGGGGGTGACTAAATACTAGTCGTATGGCAGTCGGTGGTCGGCAGTCGGAGAGTGAGAGAATACACGAACGGAGATAGTGTGAGGTAACCTCTTGTAGAAGTCAGTTACAAGCACTTAGACTCTAAAGACGTCCTACTTCGAGACTGTATATATCTATCTGTACTTGCTACTAACCACGTTCCTGGACTTACTAACAGTATTACTCTTTGTATGATTGTGTAAATTCATTTTATTTCTTATATTTAATTATTGCGTTTGTCATTCCTTTGAGACCGAATTCATCTCGGAATCCACAACAGTTTCAGATTTTAGTTACAATTAAAAGTTTTGGCTCTCTTTAAGAAAGTTCCTTACATCTTAGAGAGATGACGCTACCTTCTTTCAATGAAGAAATGTATATTTTTTTCTTTGACCGTGACAATTATTAGTGACAGATCAACTTTGTCAATTAGTGAAAATTACATTAACCCAAATTAAGTCTAATCTTCTTTATTTTTACCGTATGTTTAATTATTCGCCTAATTTAATTAAACGTGGAAACAATATTATATTGTCTTTTTAAGCAAATTTTCCTTTGTATTTCTCGCTTTCATCAATTTATGTAAATTCTTTCATTTCTATCCGGAAGCGATTTACGGATATTAGCGAGCAATCATGCTAATTGCTGGGTTCAATCTTCATTGGGAGCACTATACTCGTAAGTTTGAGCCCCAAATACGCTTACTAAATCTGTAAACGTTGAAGTAATGGATAGCGGCTCGGATTGAGGAATCGGAGAGCCGAGTTCGAATTTCAGTCGAATCTATTACATTCACTTACATGCTAATACCTTTAGAAAAAGTATGAATCCTCTTCTTCTCTCCGCAGCTATGGGTAAATAGCAGGACAGACCAGGTTCTATAACCTTGGATGGCAGCTGGTCTACCTCAGAAAGAAATGGCAAACGACTGCGGGAAATATCTACTCGTCAGTCATATATCGAAAGACACATGATCGCCTAAGCGTGTATACCTCATGGCACATAATTGACTAAGATCACACATATGTTACATAGGTAAGGCTCTTCGTAAGTGTTAGCTGTACATGTGGGAAAAATCTTTTGTATTTCTTTAAGGCATGGGCTACCAGGAATCACTTCAACATGTCTATCGGAATGTTTACCAATTAATCCGAGGGTTCCAACTACGACTAGAAATACTGATGTCATAATTTGCTACATTTCTACTTCAAGATACTTGTATTAGGATAGATTGTTTTTAATATCTTCAAACATGCATTACAATCTGCAGGGACTGCCATTTCAATAACAATGCATATTATATTCCTGTGTTTTTTTATCATGATATTATTATTATTATTATTATTATTATTATTATTATTTATATAGATTATATAAAGAAATATATTTCACAGTTATCAGTTTTTATCTTTGAATCCCTCAGATCTGTCAATCACTTTTAATGGCAGATCATAATTATACCCAAGTTGTAATGCGAATGTAATGCGTGATAAGTCAGTTTTCCTATTACGACGCCAAAAACTAATGCGTTTTCAAAAGACGAACTTCGCGTTTTCCCATGAAGCATCTCTATGAAATGTTTTGGAGAAAGTTACAGGTAAAAACTTTTTTCTGCAAATTGGCAGTCAGTATTTTCGAAGCGGCTACGATCAAAGAAAAACTGGTGAATGATTTACATGGACTAATCACGTGTTTCATATTATTACCCGCTACTTTAAAGAAGAAAAAAAGTTTTAAAAAAAACCTCTTTTTCATCAAAGAAAAAAAGTATTATAAATATGAAAAATAGTAAAAAGATTTAGATTTTGTGTCAAAATGAAATCAATGTATCTTGTTTAATCTGTGAAATGAAACACCTGCGTACCGCCATGATTATGTGTGTATTTTAGGATTTGCTGGAGTGTGTATATATATATATATATATATATATATATATATATATATATATATATATATATATAAAAGTGAACATAGAAGTCAACACTTAGAGGCGACAGTCTGTTTCATGCTATATGCAATGGTCAGGCCACATGTGGACTGACGATTGCATATAGCATGAAACAGACTGTCGCCTCTAAGTGTTGACTTCTATGTTCACTTTTATATTTACACACGCTCTATCTCTGATATTGAGCACTTTATGCCATAAATATACCACACCTTAAGACTATATATATATATAATATATATATATATATATATATATATATATATATATATATATATCAAATATTACCATTACATTTATATGTTATATAATATTATAGATTATTTTATTATATATAATACAGTTAAGTAATTCTTTTTTATATAAAAAATAATATATAATATTGTCTATCTGTCTCCCTCTCTCTCTCTCTCTCTCTCTCTCTCTATATATATATATATATATATATATATATATATATATATATATTATAATTTTATCATATAGACAAAACCATTTTACTCACTACAAAGGTGCATTTTTCGATTCTCACTCGTCGAAGTGCAGTTGAAATGCACTGAAACCAAGCTGCATCTTTGTAGTGAGTAAAATAGTTTTGTCTATATGATAAAATTATAATAAATAAATAATTATCGCTCTACTATGGGTAACGAGCCCGCTTTTGGATTAATGCTGTGAACGTTGGAATTTATACATTACTTTCGTTCCCATGGCATCGGATATATATATATATATATATATATATATATATATATATATATATATATATATATATATATATATATGTATGTATGTATGTTATGGGAACACGATATATAATTTTTTATAACTATCGTGAAAATCTTACACTATTTACATTGTTCGGACGATTGCCCTCATCTTTATTGTCATATTCACGACGTTTCGGCCGTTGTATTCTCCGTAAATCTTCACATGGTTTACGCTCGAATTTTGAACTGAATCCTTTATTTCTTCCACCAGGGTAGATTGATCTAGTTCCACGTGCCATGCCTTTTCTCGATATCTCATTTTCAGTTCATTCCCTTTTTTTAACTCAACACTCCAAGTTTGTCTTCAGCTCTGCTTTGGCCATGTATTGAACTCTGAACTCCTTTGACCCAACAGTGTTGTGAGTTCATTAATTGAAACGGAAATATCCAGAAAAGACATGGCACCTGGAACTAGAATAATCTGACATGTGAATAAATAAAAGGTTTTGCGGAAATTTCATACGGATTTTTAAGGCAAATTAAAACATAAAATATTTATTCAACTAAATATGAGCCATTTTATTGATGGAGAAAAAAAACACCTTTCCTGATCGCCAATTCTGGATGTTTTTCTTTAATTGCTGCTTTTAATTCGTCACGTCGCATGCAGTACTTTTCATAATCAACTGACTGCTTATTTGACAGAAGCGCAAAGTACAGGACTAGCAGCATGGCCCGGTGTTGCCCGTGCTTGATTCAAAAATCGTACGAATCATACAGCAATCGTTATAACTTGGCTTAAAATATTTTTGCCCTTCCTTGCCTTTAAACGAATGGCCTTTGCCGTGCTGATGTTGCTACATGCCTTACTTATTGCCTACCTCACACTGCACATTTTTTATAAGCTCTATACTAAACATTAAATCTGTTACGAAAAAGAACTAAACAAAATGAACACAAAACGATCATCTTGAAAAAAAAGGACTCGTAACTGGAAAAAACGAATGAAAAAAGAATGTTAACAACAAATACTTTTTCACACCCAACCCAGTTCTACGGAATAAGAATCAACGTTGAGTTTAAGCAAGCGAATGAGCCAACTGGAGTAAAGTGCCATGCAGATTTAAATTTTTCCCAATTGTGACGAATGCAGCTATCGATTTTTTTTTGTATGCTAGCATGCTAGTTAAAATTCGTGTCAGTCAGCTGTCGGCTCTCAAGCTGACCAATAGAATCTTCCTGCCTATTCGTGGCAGCCAGTTATAAGCTCTCACTGTGCCCAGTACAAAATGGCCGCAAACTACATGAAAACTGCCGGAGAACCATGAAAAATCGATTATTTCCACTATCGATAGTAGTTGGGAAATGCAATGTCGGTCTTGGCATTCCTGCTAACTTGGAGCATGTGCATGTTAATTTTGGTGCAAATCCGTCGAAAATTGCGGCCGTGCATTCGTTACACACACACGGACACATGCTGCATTTTATAGATAGAGATTCCTTTCCAATCCAACTAGATGGACTGCATAAGTTTCTTAGGACACACACACACAAGACATATATATATATATATATATATATATATATATATATATATATATATATATATATATATGTATGGTTTCGATCTTGGATTCAGGCAATCGGATGCCTAGCCATACTGATGAGCTGAGAAACAGCGAAATTGTCTGTCTGTGGATGACAATTTATATGCCTGATCCTGAAAATTTCTGTTTAACGCTTCCGGGAAAAAAGAAAATTTGTAAACAGTCACCATTACTGCGGCTGATGCAAGACTCTTCGTTTAGACGAATTGAGTTCTACAGTCATTGGCGTGTCTGTCTAAAAATAAATATACAAAAACCCACATTCATCCCTGCCTTGCGTCAATGGTTTAGGGGTAAAATCTCCAACTGATACCGAATCAGTCGTGTTTCGATCCCGGCTTGATGCAATCCGATGTCTAGCTCGATTAATAAGCTACGTAACAGCCTGTCTGTGGATGCCTATATATATATATATATATATATATATATATATATATATATATATAAAAGTGAACATAGAAGTCAACACTTAGAGGCGACAGTCTGTTTCATGCTATATGCAATCGTCAGGCCTGACGATTGCATATAGCATGAAACAGACTGTCGCCTCTAAGTGTTGACTTCTATGTTCACTTTTATATTTACACACGCTCTATCTCTGATATTGAGCACTTTATTCCATAAATATAGCACACCTTAAGACTATATTTCTTTATATATATATATATATATATATATATATATATATATATATATATATGATAGGATAAAAAACAATATAAACGCCTTAATGCAGCATGTTTCAGTTTATTAAATTGACCTACATTAATTATATGTTTTGATTTGTTAGTTCTTTTGGTTAGATAGGTGTCACGTGTCATGAAGTAACAGATAATATTCAAATATATGTGAGAAATATTCGGGACGCTAAAATGTGTTAAATTTAGTGAGACACTGTAGGATGTTTTTTGAAAACGTTTGTTTGGTCTGATTTTCCATTAACGTATACCCCATGCATATTTTGTCTATATCTTTGTGACACGTATCTGACCAGGAAGAGGAGAATAATAATAATAATAATAATAATAATAATAATAATAATAATAATAATAATAATAATAATAATAATGTTCAACATATGCAGACGAGGACGTTCGATTTCGAATTGACACTACGTTCCACGGTGCTCTGAACAGGATTTACCTACCAACGAATTTAGGACGGAGACACGTACTCTAACGTTGAAAACATCTTAGAAATAGACTCAGAACATGACGCCGTAAATCTCCATTATTTACAACCTGTTCAGCAACAAGTGGAAGTGCAGAAATAGTACAATGAATTTCGCCGATGAAATGTTCAAAGGTCGTCGGTCTCGAAAAATACAGAAAGATCCAGGATTGAACAAAGTTCTACTGGTGGTGATTGGACACTATTCTTCGTGGAATCGATACAAGGAAATGTGTGGGCTAACAAACCTAACGGAAATGCGAAATGAAGTATGAAACCCTCAACATAAGCACAGAAAATCGTAAATACGATCCAATTCATCAGACCTACAAATTCAAAAAGAAAACAGAAAAAACAACTCCGGAAATAAAAAATAGAATTTAGAGAGAGTGTAAGTATGAGAGTGTGGAACGAATGTTAGAGCTAAAGAGAGAGGTAACATACGAGTGACATTGTGTTCTACCTGGATTCTATCCTCTTGGAATATGTTTATTTAAAAAATATATATGTATGTGTATGCATGTATGTATGTATATTTATATATTTTGCATATGCATGTGTATATTTACCACTAATATTATCTATCTATCTATCTATCTATCTATATATATATATATATATATATAGAGAGAGATATATATATATATATATAGAGAGAGAGAGAGAAAGAGAGATAGATAGATAGATAGATAGATAGATAGATAGATAGATACGAGAGACATTGTGTTCTACCTGTATTCTATCCTCTTGGAATATTTTTATTTTAAAAATATATATGTATGTATATGCATGTATGTATATATATTTATATATTTTGCATATGTATGTGTATATTTACCACTAATATTATCTATCTATCTATCTATCTATCTATCTATCTATCTATCTATCTATCTATCTATCTATATATATATATATATATATATATATATACATACACACACACACACATATATATATATATATATATATATATATATATATATATATATATATATAGATAGATAGATAGATAGATAGATAGATAATCCAGAAACATTTTAAAAATTTAGATATTTGTGTAAAGTTATTATTTAGTTATACGGAGATTTCTGAGGCCTTAGATAGCATTAATTTTATTAAATGCGTACAGGTGTTTTTTCCAGTCGCACAAGAGTAATTATCTAGGAAACATAATTTGCCAGATAATATTATTTGAAAAATAAGTTCAAATAAGTTAATAAAGCAAAACTGATTCTACTTTCGTAATATCCACAAGACTTTAACGGCTTTCTGATTAATGAACAGATAATTAATTATTGACAAAGTCTACACGTCATAGAGTAGATAAGGAAATTGGCCGTATAATACGCTGTGCTTTTGTTAGATTTGTCCAATAATGAAAGCTACAGAACGAAAACTTTATCCTAATAACCTCGTCAAACAGAGAGTTCCAGTCTATCCCTGAATTGGGTGCTTTATCGTAAATTGATACTATAGACTAATATTTGGCTTATGTTGATAGAAGTATTATGTTGTTTGTAATGTGATGAAATCCACTAAGTTTCGCCAAGGGATTATTATTTAAAAATTTTGAAAAACTTAGCGTTGCTTCTTTGCACGTTCCGAGATCGTACACAACCGTCAATAGCAGATATTCAAAAAACATCTTTCGGTCGACAAACAATTATTTCGTCTTCAAGTTTTTGATTTTATAAGGAAAAAAACACATGCCTGATGATGAATAGAGTACTATTCGTAAGTACTAGCATTTTAAGATCACATAAACTGGAAACTACAGGCATCAATTTTATAGACAAGGAGTACTTCACTCTATGGATTAACAGTATTTTAATGCATATATTATACTTCTAGCGACGGATGTCGCCAATAATTGCATTAATATTTCTGATTGATTCTATGTGTGATTATTTCTTTGTATATATATATATATATATATATATATATATATATATATATATATATATATACATATATATATATATATATATATATATATATATATATATATATATATATATATATTATTGCAGGATGATTTTCCAACTTAAGATGATCTAAGGTTCTAACTTTCTGTCTAGATTTCACGTTCCATTTCATTTTCATGTCTTGTTTCCCTGCTCTTTTGACTGTCATATTTGTTTGGTTCGTTCTATGGATTTTGTAGGCTTGTTTTTTTATGCGTTTAAGATAAAATGGTATGGGTAGTGTAGAAGTATAATCCTCATCTTCAATAATGTATGCAGGGCTACATATCCTAAGGGATCTAAGGTAATATCCTATAATTATTCATGATTTTATTCTTCGGATATGGTAGGAATAGAAATTGATAAGGTAATTTTCGTTAGTGGGTGTACGGTAAACTTTAAATTCTAATTTGTTCTCGTTACGTATTAATGGGATATCGAGAAAAGGAAGCGATGTATTTGTTTCGAATTCGTGTGTAAATACAATGTTTGGTTCAACATTATTAGTTTTGCTATTATGTTTAAAAGGTTAGTATCTTGGAGATAAAATAAGAGCACGCCATCTTGGGGATAAAATAAGAGCATATCATCTTGGAGATAAAATAAGAAAAGGCCATCTTGGAGATAAATTAAGAAAAGGCCATCTTGAAGATAAAATAAGAACAGGTCATCTTGGAGATAAAATAAGAACAGGCCATCTTGGAGATAAAATAAGAGCACGCCATCTTGGAGATAAAAGAAGAACAGGCCATCTTGGAGATAAAATAAGAGCACGTCATCTTGGAGATAATATAAGAACAGGCCATCTTGGAGATAAATAAATACAGGCCATTTCGGAAGTAAAATAAGAGCATGCCATCTTGGAGATAACATAAGAACATGCCATCTTGAAGATAAAATAAGAACAGGTCATCTTGGAGATAAAATGAGAACAGGCCATCTTGGAGATAAAATAAGAGCACGCCATCTTGGAGATAAAATAAGAACAGGCCATCTTGGAGATAAAATAAGAGCACGCCATCTTGGAGATAAAATAAGAACAGGCCATCTTGGAGATAAAATAAGAGCACGTCATCTTGGAGATAATATAAGAACAGGCCATCTTGGAGATAAATAAATACAGGCCATTTCGGAAGTAAAATAAGAGTATGCCATCTTGGAGATAACATAAGAACATGCCATCTTGAAGATAAAATAAGAACAGGTCATCTTGGAGATAAAAGAAGAGTATGCCATCTTGGAGATAAAATAAGAGCACGCCATCTTGGAGATAAAATAAGAACAGGCCATCTTGGAGATAAAATAAGAACAGGCCATCTTGGAGATAAAATAAGAGCAGGCCATATCTCAGGTAAGTAGAGCTATTAGGTAGGAAATATTTAAATGTGGTGGATTCTATGAATTAAAGAAGGAGGCAAGAGAAAACACAACTGATAGGAGACTCCATAAGTAAATCGAATTTTTTTTAGAATATATTATTGAAAGGAAAGAAAAAGTGGTTAGTAATTAATTTACGTATTTTCATAATTTTGTGAACCGGTAAAGGAATTTTATCCTTGGATTTATTGAGATAATTTCTTAGTATATTGTGGTATTTTGTGATGGGTATATTGGTGTATAGTGATTTGATGTCATGACTAACACTATATATGTTAGTCATATTTATGTGTTGTATTATATGGAGTAAATTACACACACAAGCAACACACACATATCGGAGTGTCGTACCTCGATTAGACTCATCAAAATCTTTCTGAATCCTCTGCTTTGTCTTCAGATGGATACCCAAACACTCTGAAATGTTCGTATTGGCATTTCCCGCGCCATCACCAAGCAGTATTGCATACCGTTTCCAAATTTCTCAGAGACAGTACGCAACTGAGCCTGCTATAGTGTGCCGCCGACAAAATCAAAAATAAACAAAGCGCATGCGTGAAATTAATAATACAAAATAGCGACAATTTTCCTATTACACTCTAGATGATTATATTAGACTTTTTCTTTCTAAGGTAACCAAGAAAACCACTGAACACATAGATAAAATTAATCACATTAATATTTTTTATAAAAATCAAATTCATGTCAACTATAATTAAGATTAATATTCACTTGGAAACGTTATAAAGAAATTTGCAAATCCAGACGACAAAAATAAGAAACTTAAACTCCATCTGTAACACACCCGTTGGTAGTACAAATATAATAGCCACATTCTCGTGAAAACAAAGCAGCTAAAACAATTGAAGCCTTGTTAAGAAAGAAAGAAAAAAAATCAAACACACGGTAACATTAATGTGCCACAATATGCTGGCAATTTTTAGAAAGTAAAACATTCGTATTACTCTAAAGACATGCATAAATACATTCATTTAAACGTATAAAAGAAAACCTGATAATGGCCTAAAGAATCCCCAAATCACTCGGCCATTAAGAACATTCGGACAATTTCTACATTATTTATGCACAGAAAATTTTTCTATTGCTATTTTTAACTTTACAGCATTATGGTAATATATAAATTATCTAACGGAAGTCTACGGCATATTGTTAAGCAATAGCCTGCCAGATTTCTCTCATTCCTTATAAATCTTTTCTGTCTTCGTTTAATTACGGTATTATAGAGTTTGGTAAGGTACAAATTACAGTTGTCTATAACGTTTGGATAAACAATAGCCTGCCAGGTACTTTCACTTCACATATAAATCTCCACTATTTTAATATCATATTACAGTATTAATGGATTTATTCTCGATATAAATAGGGTTCGTCTCTCCAATCAAGTTAAATTTACCCGAATAGACACCTAATTTTCGTATATGAAACCCGACCCTCTAGCGTTATTATTTAAGCTATTGTTTTCCGGAAAGATAGGTTCATCAACTTTCATTTTCTGCTTTTTTTTTTCGCTCTGCGATATATTGTAAAATCTCGTCATATTTTTTTTTATTAATAATTTCAATTATTGTCACTTTTTTTGACGTCGCTAGGTGGCGTTTTTTGTTACTTTTTATTTTTATTTGTACACCACATCAGATAGATTGCCAGTCACAGATAAAAAGCCTCTATCGTTCATTAAGTTGCCTTCATTTCGTGCGAACGCAATTATGAACACATTTAGACCTGTATCGATTCCAAGATTTCAACTCTTGGTTTTACATAATGGTTGTTACGAAAGAGGCAGGGATCGTCTCTCAAGGCGTATATTATCAAGAGATCATCCCCTTAACTAATTTATGATAGCGAGATTTTAACACAGGTTCCATGACGCTAACATTACCTCTCAAACCTATTGACTATGTGACCACTGGGTATGCGTTTCTTTTCCATTCTAGGATCGGCAAAAATAATTCTTGTTTTAAATTAGGACTAAATATGAAGTAGAATTCTGAATCGTATTCTTAGATACAAACCATATTCTTCAGAGCTAAATCATCTTTTCCTACCTTTTTTATCATTTCACCCAAGCAAGGCAATAAAGCCACTAGGACGCAAATGGTTATTAAAAGTGTTAGAGAATTTGATATAAAAAAACTACTATTAATAAAAGAGGATAATCAAACAAGAATTAAGAAGAGATGAGATAATGATTAACATTGCGTATAAATTTTTGAAGGTCAAAGTTGACTGGGAAGCAAGAGAGTTCCACAGTGCGATTGAAAAAAACTGTTAGTATAGAACTTACGGTTACATCTAGCCATTTCAACTGTAAAATGATGAAACCTTACCGCCAATCTTATACTGCGCTTAAATTCTTAAAGTCTAGATCCCATAGCGAAAAGTTCATCCGAACGATTACCAAGAACGCAATGATAGAATAGACACGATGATTCTACGTTATGGAGGCGGGAAAGGGAGTGAAGCTGAGATGCAAAGTCAGGACCAATAACCAGACCATATATGGCGGTATTATTCAAAGCAAGGACGAATGGTAGATTTATAAATATCTAAGATAGATTCTAGAGAGAAAAAATATCTCCCATGTTATTTTGAAACAAGTTTCTTAGTAATTGATTCAATATACTCTTTTCATTTCATGTCAGCTGACAATACTAGTCCGAGAACACCTGAATGTCCTTTTTATTAGACAAAGTTCCCTATAAAATCGTTCTGCACCGATCGAATAAGGTAGTAATCGGCCTGATGCCAGGTAGAGTGAATATAGCGGGTAGTTTAGAACTGAGCAAACGCCTCCTATATTTATTCCTGATGCATACGGGCTTGTGTTGTTAAGGAGGAGACCAACATTACTACTATGGACAGGTTGCAGCTGCAGGACGTATAAAAGCCCATTTAATGTTTCACTGCTTTTTGAGAAGTCTGAATAAATAATACCCGGACGACCCCACAACTCGCCCAACACAACCTTTCGTCCATGGGGCTCAGATTTTGGAATCTGTTGTCGAGATGTGTTCTTGTCGGGCCACTGTCTTCTATGGTGAGGATTGTTGCATATTCGTGTACTCCATATTGATCGTTAACTACCATCAGCAGCTTCTGTTTTCCGGATATCTGTTATTTTGTTGTCTTTTCTCCTTACATCTCCTACTTTGAAAATACACCGGCTTTAGAAACTTCCGAGTGCTAATACACGGAAGACATGACGATCATTATCGACTAAAAATAATATATACTAAAGTGTATCTATCATATTCGAGGCGTATGGATATGTTCATTTTCTACGCATAGCTTTTCCTCCTGGTATAAATGATCAATTTCTACCCTGTTTTATAAAATGTATCTTTAATCTTCTATTAACTACAAGGGAGATGTTTTTATTTTTCAGTTTTGTCTCTTATGACCCATATATGTGTTGAAGTAATACTTTCATTATATATATATATATATATATATATATATATATATATATATATATATATATATATGAAATGATGTCATTTGTTTACATTTGATACGCCATGAGCAGATATGAATGTACGCGAGAGATTCATGGAAGATTGAAGTTTAAATACAGTAAATTCGACCTTGCTAACCGAACGTTCCTTTGTGGCCAAATCGATAAAGGCACGTCAATCTAAATGACGATTCCGTATAGGATACAGGTTCGAATCCTGTCGGAGGACGAATGTTTTCTGTGAAAATTTCTCGGACATTCAGGCCGGTAAATGTTGTTTAATACTGTTTATTATAAACAGAGCATTTACTTAAATATGTGTATCTATAAAAATAATGTATAAACATAGAAATGTCTTAAGATATATAGGTGTGAGTTGATAGAAATTAGGATATTTTTATATTATAATTAATTCATCGAGTCTAGAAGAAAACTCAACAGAATGCAGAACGCACTGGACGGCCGTTTCGTCCTATATTTGGAACTCATCAGCAGTGCGAATCCACTACGAGAATTGAAACCCGGGCAGTTACGTTATCAAGCAAACGATATACCAACGGGCCTCGGTGACGAAGACTTGATCCCATATCCTGTTTCGCTGGTGGAGGCTCGTTAGAACAGTTGTTATAACGATTGTCTGATTAGTAACTGTCCAGGTTTCAATTCTCGGTAATGGATGCGCATTTCTGATGAGTCCCAAGTATAGGACGAAACGGCCGTCCAGTGCATTCTGCTGATGTTTCTTCTAGACTCGTTGAATTACTTAAGTATACACACACACACACACACACACACATACATATACATATATATATATATATATATATATATATATATATATATATATATATATATATATATATACTTGCAGTATAAAGTCTCCCGGAGAAACAATATAGCTTTTCTTAAAAGCTCACTCTTCTGGTCTTCAAATCCAACATTTGCTGTATAAACTAAGTTATTTATTAAACATTTCCCACTGAGCGGATATAAAACTGATTCGCACGCACACACACACATAGAGCGATTTACTAAGCTTAGCTTAGATGTACAAAAAGGGCAGAAGTATGACGCACTCAGTGAAGAACGAATTCGCTATTTATTGGTAATTGATCTAGCGAGGCCAGCTTGTTAACCTCGAAGTGACCAATGTGTATAGATAAGTGTGTTAATTTTTTTTTAAATTGCTGGATTCATATATATATATATATCCACACACAAATAGGCTGATGTTACAGGCCATTATTTCGTCTATTAAATAGTTCTATCTTCATAAAATGCGAATTGATCCTCACAATATAATGTTAATAGAGAAAAATCACTCTTCATTATGTCAGATATTACTTAAAGGTTGATACACAAGAGTAATCCATCATATTTATCTCTTTTTTTTATTATTACGCTCAAAATGTTGTTTTTCGTCTATATATTTAACTTAAAGATATTGATGGATGATATGAAAGAAAATAGGTAGACGTTATTATATTTCGGTTGGAAAGACAAATATATTCATATAAGTGTTGCTAGCTATTAATTTTTACTATCAATTTTATGATTCCTTAATACTCAGTATTACAATTTCTATGTGAAATTGCGAGTCTTTTCAATTTAAATTTTTTACTGAATTAAATTTATTTGCGTGAGCTGGTTTCGTATGAATTCGAAATCGGCTCTCCGATTTCTCAAACCAAGTTGTTATTCATTACTCAACGTTGCCTCCTGGCGCAAAATACAAGCGAAAAAATGGTTTTCAAAGCATATCTGAGAACCATTTCATAGCTGATTCTCTAAAGGTCTCCGAAACAGTTCGCCTTCACAATCAAGCAATGGTCGTCTGCGTTGCACGGACCACGTCCCTTCGTTCATCTGTCCAAACTCATTGTCTCTTTGTTTGGGATTGATTTGATTTGATGATTCATTTTTACGGCTTAGCAACCCTTTGCTGGCTATCTAAAGCCATAAAATATTTTTTTAGATAAGGAGAATTTTTTTTGCAGGATTTCACCCCAAGGAAGGCAATACAGTCGCAAAGCGTTACTGTGTGTCAGAGACTATGAAAATATAAAAAGATCGGTAATTCAGATGTCAGAAGAGAAAGACTGATATTTTATTTAAATTTTTGAAGATTATAACTGACTGGAAAGTAAAAAGAAGGAAGCGAGTTACACAAGCGAGAAGTGCGAGAGAAGAAACGGTTAGTATAGAACTTGCAGCTACATCTTACCATTTATATAATTTTCTGAGTTTCGAGCGTCTCGAACGTTCTTTCAGCAGTCAAGTTCTACCAAGAAAGTATATTACTGCATTAATTCATTGCTTCTGCGTTCTCTACTGCCCAAAATACAAATAAATATAGATAAATAACATAGAGAGAAAAATGTGCATTTTACAGATTCACCGACTTTATTATTAATATTAAGATATATCCCTGGGTAATGTTATATTAATTTTTCGACATAATCTTCATGCATCTTGTCTCCGTCTTTGATAAAGCAATGGTTGCACAAATAAAAAACAGTTTTCACAATCATAACGGAAGGTTGTCACGTCGCCATATCATCAAGCACTAAATTTCGGTAACAAAACGATGGGTGAATTGGCATTGATATTCATTTTCTTAACTTATTTTCACCCAGCACAAGGTGCAAAGAGCCACCCAATGTAGAGTGATAGTGAATGATGTTTGTAATATAGGCATAATAAAAGGAACTAAGAAGTGAACATCATGATATGGAGTATAGACAACTATTAAACCGAGACTAATATAAATTTGTTGGGGGGGATATCCACGTGGGTGTTCGTTTCGCAAATTAGCGCTTCTTTCAAAGAAACAGAGTGGAACCGCCTTCTTAGAATTGGAAATCGAAAGGAATGAAGACAATGTGAAACTGTGAAAATAACACGGTGGGTCATATTTGCAATACTGAGTAGGTGAAGATAAAGGATGATATTTGTCTAAACATTTGTCATGGAAGAAAACCTTCTCCTCATATTTGAAATACGGAGGAAACGGGGATGATTTGGCTCTGTGGAAGTAGCATAGCGACTTCTATTGGTTAAGGTCTGAACTTGATTTAAGAGGCTCACCTGAACTTTTACCATAAAAATAGCGATAGAATATCAATAGAGACCCATTGAACAGTGAAACGCATTACTTAGTAAAAAAGACTAGCATCACAGAAATTTTAAACAGTTATTTACATAATCTAATTCTCAGTTAGTCTTGTTTTACTTTTCTTTTCTTTTTTAATGGAGTTCACTCCAAGAAAAGCCGTGAAGTCATTAAGCCACAAAGGGGTTACTGGATGTGGAAGAATTAGGGAACAGAAAATTTACTAATGGCCAAGAACAAAAGTAGAGCAATCCGGGAGACAGTTGAAAGTGATTGTCATTAATTTAAGTTTTGGAAAGCATGAAGCTGGAATAATTCCACAAGCGAGAAGTCCAAGAAAAGAAACTGTTAGCATAGATCTTGCGATTACATCTAACCAACTTAACTGTAAATTTGTGAAAATTCGTCGCCGGTTTAGTACTGCGCTTAATTCGAAGAGTCTGGGGACTCTAGCGAAGAGCTCATCCGAACAATTGCCATATAAGAATTTATAGAACAGACAGAGGGGGGCATATTTACGACGGTGTGAAAGTTACTGAAGCGGGAAACCTGATCAGGAGCAATATTAATGCTGATTCTTTTTGGGATTTTATCAAGAATCACCAATAAATAACAGGATCATCAGACCATATGTAGCAGTGATGTTCTAAGCATGGAGGAATTACAAAAAGACTACTATGTGGACACGATGTAAGATAGACTGAATTTCTTTTTACGACCGCTCAACCATTTGGCTTTTATTTAAAGCCGAACCATATTTTAGGATTTGAAGAATAATTCATTTATTTATTTCGCAAGTTAATACTGAATTAAGAATTTTTTTGGCGATAATAATAATTTTCATATATATGTCATATTATTTACCTATATCTGTTAGAGAAGAGGTGGATTCATAATTTGATTGAATCCCTGACGATCCGCTTAGGTGAAACCTTGGTAGGTTTGTCTGGCTCTCTAGGTTTAACTATATATATATATATATATATATATATATATATATATATATATATGTGTGTGTGTGTGTGTGTGTGTGGGTGTGCGTGTACGTGTGTGTGTGTGCATGTTACATTAAAAACGACAGACAAGGTACTACGGTTAAGCTTTTTATTTAATTTTCCTTGTGTTCTAACAAGAGCTTTCTTTTCTGGACAAAGGGTGTGTAAGAAGTGTCCAAATGTTTTATATTTCCGAGTGCTTTCGGCTATTTGTGTTTTCTACTAGTATGTTCCTAATGGAGTCTGGAAAATTTGTGTGTGTGTTTAAAAGGTTTCTAATAGAGCTGTGATCATATAGGTGTAAGGTAAGACGTCTGGATAAGCATGTAGTCGTGTAACCGATGTAATTATTTATGAGTCCGGTTTGATCAGGAACACAGTTCCTTAAGGGGCATTTGAACTCATAGATAATGTTCGTTCTTTGTAATGTTGGCTTAACTGGCGTATTTTTATTTTTTAGGATAAGGTTAGCTGTCTTGAATTTTTTTATAATAGACAATTAATTTGATGTTTTTATTCAGATTAATTGGAGTAGTATATTTCTTTATAATATGCCTTCGAGAAGATTCGTCTTGTTTGTAATTAATATGCATTTGGTTTTTGTAATAAATGTATATGTGATTTTTGGCTGTGTGTTCACTAACTTTATTACTTGCTTTGGGGAGAAATAGTCTAATTTGGTGGTGTATAAGGTGGTTAGGGAAGCCGTTGTTGATCAGTGTTTGTTTAACATTATTAAGTTCTTTGAAGAAGAGTAGTCGAGAGGATAAATTCTGGTGTGCTCTATTTAGAAATGTTTTTTATTACTGCTATTTTGTACCTAAGTCGACATTTGCTTTTGAAGATAAGGTGGCATGAGTTTTTGCTGGCGAGTTTTTTGTATAATGATGTAATGAAAGTCTTATTGCTGTATTCAACGGGGACATCTAAGAATGGAAGTTTGTTTTTTTTATGGCTAACTTCATAGGTAATGTTAAGGACGGAGATTTTCTCAAATGTCGTCTTAAGTATCCTTGATAATGGCTAAAGGTATATCCGAAAGCGCTTGGAAATATAAAACATTTGGACAGTTCTCATACGCCCTTTGTCCAGCTCTTGTTAGAACACAAGAAAAATTAATTAAAAAGCTTAACCGTAGTACCTTGTCTGTCGTTTTTCATGAAACGTGCATAAAGGCAGGATTGCTGCCTAAATATATCATATATATATATATATATATATATATATATATATATATATATGGGTGTACGGGAACGCATGTATGTTTGCGTTAGCGTGAGTTACATCACGACGACGATTTCCCTCCCACTTCCGTAATAACACCAATACATGGAACCTACATAAATCCAAAATTTTTAAATAATCAGTTTGTCTGACGATCGCAAAAGAGTGAAACCCAAGGTCACACACTCACATCAATCTAACCAAATATATGTATAAATATTTATATACTGACACTCTCTCTCTCTCTCTCTATATATATATATATAGAGAGAGAGAGAGAGAAAGAGAGAGAGAGTGAGAGAGAGAGAGTGCAAATTGAAAAAAAACAACAAAAAGGACAAATAACCACAACATACTTCACGATGCACACCCGCACACTTACATCAGCTAAAACATGCTGATCAGAATGCAAAGATGTAGATATTAGTCTCAATAATATATATAAAAATCCCAGTGCTTCATTTAAGGACTTTAGTCCTAATAAGGCCGTAGAAAGATCGAAAACTTCTGATCAAGACAAGAAAGATAGGGATACTTTGTATTCGGACATGAATATTTCTTATTTATTTATTTATTGTTTTAATGGCTACCTCTGTCCCATAATTGTTACTAAATTTTTTATTTCCTTCATATTGACCAGCCTCGACGTTTCTAAGAATTGGATTTAACACCCGGTATCAATGACAAGACATCCGACCCGAGTATCGATAATTCCTCCCCCATAAGTATAGCTAAACTAAATGCATTCGTAATGATTGCCCAAGAAGAATGAATTGAAACCCAAGAAAATTGTCGATGGTCAGAAATTAATGCAAGTGTTACTGGTAGAATAGTAATATTATATTTATAATGTAAATGCTTTGCAAATTGAATTCATTATTAGAAATGCTTTGTAATTCAAGACGCGCTGTTGAAAGAGGAGTTTTATTATATACATAATTACATTTTTATTCTTACATATTTCTTCAATGATCCAATTTTCAATGTTCAAAGTGAGTTTCGCTTTTTCTTCCTAACAACATTTACTTATTCCATTCAGCCTATCAAAGGCGTCCATATCTTGAATGGAGAGTTTAGCAGAATCTAATGCAATAATAGGGCCGATATTGGCCTGACAGTGATCACTGCTGTATGCCTGACCCAGTCCTGCACTGAGGGCATGGGTATGAACGAGGTAGATTTCTTTGGCACGACGTGGTAAGGATCAATCTGAATGGAACGAACGCTATGAGACCTTAAAAGAAATAAAGGGACGATGTGAATAATAATAAATATTCGATTGATTAGGCGGATAAATTCGTTTACAAAGACGGGGACATTTGAGAGAGGGAGGAAAAATTCGAAGGAATTAAGATATTCGAGAAAGAAAGAAAGAAAGAAAGAAAGAAAGAAAAAGAATATAATCACTGAAAGAAAATGTGAAGAAAGTTATTAAACAGAAACTGAATAAAAAGTAAAAAAAAGAAAAAAGAAAAGGATTTAGAGAGAATGAGAAAAATTGAATACACAATTGAAATTTATGATAGAAAGAAAATGAAAGAAAGCAAAGGAACGATGTGAAGGAAACCGTTCAGAAAGAAGGAAAATAAAAACTGAATCTGGAAGGGAACAAAGAAAGAAAGAAAGAAAGAGAAACAAAAGCAATAAGAAAGAAAGAAAGAAAAGGACAAATAATTGAACGGAATGAGAGAGAGAAAGAAAGGGAAAAATCATTAAACAGAAAGAAAGAAAGAAAGAAAGAAAGAAAGAAAGAAAGAAAGAAAGAAAGAAAGGGACAGATAACTGAATATAATGAGAGAGAGAGAGAAAGAAAGAGATAAATAATTAAAAGGAAAGAAATAAAAAAAAGAAAAAAAGAAAGAAATGGACAAATAATTGAGTGGACATCGAGGGGGGAAGAAAAGGATACATAATAGAACAGAAAAGAAAAAAAAGAAAGAACAAAAGAAAGAAAGAAAGAAAGAAAGAAAGAAAGAAAGAACAAAAGAAAGAACAAAAGAAAGAAAGAAAGAACAAAAGAAAGAAAGAAAGAAAGAACAAAAGAAAGAACAAAAGAAAGAAAGAAAGAAAGAACAAAAGAAAGAAAGAAAGAACAAAAGAAATTGTTTCACTATTTCAATGGAATCTGTAATCCAACCAAGTACAACTGGAGAACATATGGTTTTGTTCTTTTTTAAGTGCACGGATTTGTGCATGTGAAAGCGGCTGCTTATATTTAAATTCTTCGGATAAATATCAAGAAATATAGTTTGATAGAATCCTTACTGCCGAAGTACACTTTATATATATATATATATGTGTGTGTGTGTGTGTGTGTGTGTGTGTGTGTGTGTGTGTGTGTGTGTGTGTGTGAAAAGTGTGTGTAAATAAATATATATATATATATATATATATGTATAATTATTTATATATTATATGCCCGGTACTTATTAGAGTTTGTCTGACGATCGCTAAAGCGTGAAACCCAGGGTCACAAGCTCACATCTATCCAACCATATATATATATATATATATATATATATATATATATATATATATATATATATATACCCTTATATACCCTATAGTTTAACATTTTAGTTGTGTTTTACTAAAAATAAGAGAAACTTATTATACATGGTTAAAAAAATACTGAGATATTTGTTTTTAGAAATTTTATTATGAAAAACGAAAAAAAAAAAATTATGATTAAATTTTGGTCACGCAAAATATCCTTCTTTACCCTTGATTACTGCAGCACAAATATTGAAATTCGTTGCAAAGTTTTCCCACAGTATAAGTTTGATAATTGATTCCATTTTTCAATGACACTCAGAGACTTTTTCATTTTTTTTTTCACTATCCTGTCAATTCATTCCATGTTAATTCTGGGTTTCAAGTTTTTGAACTGTAAAATATATATATATATATATATATATATATATATATATATATAAAGGTAGAAAATTTTATGGAGTGAGTGAAAAGTGAAAAAAAAAGGACAAATAACCACGACTAACTTTACGACGCACACCCGCACACTTACACCATGAGAAAACATTGCAATCAAAATAAGTTCATATAAAAAAGAAAAATCGAGAAGTTTAATCAGTCAGTAGGTGATACCCCTGATGAGTGGACGAATTAATTCCCGTAGAGTCTGACTACGAAACTCTGGAGTCGGAATGTTCAGGATAACATTAATCAGCAAATGCAAAACCTTTTACTTGCATTAATTATATTATCGTAATTTACCCACGCACGCATGGACTCCCAGCTTTGAATAAGAGCAGGTTCTGCATTTTGGAGGGTGAAGTTTCTAGCAGTCAACCCTGACAGTCAGACCGAACAATCTTGCTGTAACACTCTCGTTTGTCTATGTTTGTATTACTGTTTCTTACATTATTTACATTATTCGGACTATTTTCCTCATCTTTGTCGCCATATTTGTTACAACGTTTCGGCCGTTGTACGCTCCGGCCTTCTTCAGGAGGTTGGAATGTCGAACTGAACCCTTTATTTCGCTCAATGGGGTAGACTGTTCTAGTTCCACGTGCCATGCTTAATGGATGTCAGTTATCAGTTATCTCCTGTTAGTTTTCCCTCTGAAAGTTCTCCACTGCCTTAACCGGGTATTGAACTCACACACTTTCGGTCGAGTCACTGGATCTAACCAACGCGCCTTCATCCACTGTGCCATGTGTCCTTGAGGAAACGTAGTAATAAATATGGCGGCAAAGATGAGGACAATAGTCCAAATAATGTAAATAATGTGCATAATACCTCAGCTCAGAAATATAAACAAATACTTTTTCTGTTAATATATTTGTTTAAATCAATTCCTCTCTTTGTGCTTTTATTTCTGGCCCTAACAAGGCCACAACAAATTATTACCTCTCTCTTTCTCTCTTATATATATATATATATATATATATATATATATATATATATATATATATATATATATATATATATAAGTAGGTTCAAATAGGCTGATATTGCTATCGATTTTTTCATTTACTAAATATACAATTTTCACGAGGCTCGAATTGATTCCCACATAATTATATTAATATAAAAATCTCATCTCAGTTTTTATCTGATATGACACAATCCTATACCATTTTCCTTATATAGTTTTCACTATTAATACGTACTATGCATTCTTTCCTTTGTTCATATATTTAACCAAAAAAGAAACAATAACCAAATTACACGACGTTATTACATCCGTTTCAATTTTCTTAAATTTAAAAAGACGAATTTAGCATTTCATGAACCTATTTTCATTATTAATTAAAATATTCGTGAATATATTTGCATCATTCATTTTATTACGCATTTGGTTATTTCACAAGATATGCATACGTTTTATTTGGCATGTCACACTTAAGATATCATAGCTATTTTATACAATTTACCAGACTTTCCAAGTGTTACATCGTGAGACAGTTTATAGAAACATTATTTTGAAATTCAAAATGATAATTATAGAAAAGGCACAATAACTATCAAAACAACTAATTTGAACAAATTATTCAGTCTTAACTGTTTTAGTGAGACAAGCTTGCTAACCATTACACTACGCCGAGGTGCCTAACGTTATATCATTTTAAGATTTCGACATTTTGATTTTACATACAAGTCACTGCCGTTTTGTTACATATGCGCAGAACAATCAGATTTTTCTCCTAACTACGCAGTTGGATATTGGCGTTTTTCATCAAATAAAACTTCAGATTCTGATGAGATATTTTTACTAGGTCAAATAAAAAAAAATATCCACACGTTTGCCATAACATGTCTTTAGGTCTGTCAAACTGCCTTAATCTCGTGTGTCCCTGCAACTGTAGACGCTTGATCGAGGTTTGACCTTGGTTACGACAGTTTACCTGAAGTGTGTTACAGTGTAAACACGGTCGTTTAAGTGACAATGTGCATCATGAAGTAACAAAGAGCAGTGATCCGTATCTGCATCGAACATGCTACTTCGGCGATGATAACTCGTCGGTTCGCCATTACCACCAATCGAGCTTGCTGAATCTTCCGGTCGCTTATGTAGGTTAGCGAGCGTCCTGCTTCTCCTTCGTACCTCACGCTTATCCGGCCACTTGTAAACTTCGGCATCCACTCATACACACTTCTACGCCGTAGGGCACTATCGATGAATTTCTGCCTCTTACTTCTGACCAGAGAAATCGGATTACTGTTCTTTGTTTCTCCTGAGTTCACGCTGATAGCGGAGCAGCCATGTTTAAATTTTGAAAGTAGCAAGAAAAGTGGCGCGAGCAAACTCAAACTTTGATCACGTGACTACGATAAGAACTCTAAGCAGCATGAACAGAAGGCAGTGCGACAAATCTAAAGATACGCTATTGCGAAAGAGCGAATAATGTTTTGACTTACCCTAGAAAGTGCGAATAATGTTTTGACTTACCCTCGAAATAGCGAATAATGTTTTAACTTACGCTCGTAAGAGCGAATAATGTTTTGACTTACGCTCGAAAGAGCGAATAATGTTTTAACTTACCCTAGAAAGAGCGAATAATGTTTTGACTTACGTTCCAAAGAGCGAGTAATGTTTGACTTATCCTGGAAAGCGCGAATAATGTTTTGCTTACCCTCGAAAGAGCGAATAATGTTTGACTTACCCTCGAAAGAGCGAATGATGTTTTTACTTACCCTCGAAAGAGCGAATAATGTTTTGCTTGCCATCGAAAGAGTGAATAATGTTTTGACTTACCCTCGAAAGAGCGAATTATGTTTGACTTACTCTCGAAAAGGCAAATAATGTTTGACTTTCCCTCGAAAGAGCGAATACTGTTTGACTTACCCTCGAAAAAGCGAATAATGTTTTGACATACCCTCGAACGAGCGAATAATGTTTTGACTTTCGCTGGAAAGCGCGAATAATGTTCTGATTTACGCTGGGAAGAGCGAATAATGTTTTCACTTACGCTCGAAAGAGCGAATAATGTTTTGACCTACGTTCCAAAGAGCGAATAATGTTTGACTTACACTCGAAAGAGCGAATATAGTTTTTACTTACCCTTGAAATAGCGAATAATGTTTTTCTTACCCTCGAAAGAGCGAATAATGTTTGACTTACCCTCGAAAGGGCAAATAATGTTTGACTTACCCTCGAAAGAGCGAATAATGTTTGACTTACGTTCGAAAGAGCGAATAATGTTTGACTTTCCTTCGGAAGAGTGAATAATGTTTTGCTTACCCTCGAAAGAGTGAATAATGCTTTGACCTACCCTCGAAAGGGCAAATAATGTTTGACTTACCCTCGAAAAAGCGAATAATGTTTTGACTTACGTTCGAAACAGCGAATAATGTTTCACTTTCACTCAAAAGAGCGAATAATGTTTGACTTACCTTCGAAAAAGCGAATAATGTTTGACTTACCCTGTATATATCTATAAGACATGAATTTGTTAATAATTTGAGACGCAGTGTATCATTTTGAGTTGAAAATATCTAACGGAAATTAATGTTGCCAGACGTGGAATAAAGTTCTTATTAATTTTCACGTCTATAAAGCTTAGAGTTCATTGTTAGCCTTATTTTTATATATGTTGGAGTTTGTGTTTTTCTTATTCTTCTTGAATCAACGACATAGAAGAACAGAAATACACTGACGGTTTCAACCAGGAGCAAGTTATCGGCTGACTATTTTTCCAATAAGTAAACAAATAAGTGGCGTTGGTCTCTTAATATCTAATGATCCAGAGGATAACAAACAAATTCAGTAAAAAGCAGATCGATCAATTAATGTCCAGATTTTTATGACTAAAGATATATTCCTCCATACTTTTGATGGCTGACACACACTTAATATTGTACAGGAAGATCATTTGAAGTTTAAACACTGCTGTCTTGTGTTTTGGTGCCATGATATAAAAAAATGTTCAAGATGGAATATTTTCGCTTGACATTAACTCTCCAAGTAACATAAGACAAGTGAAATGCAGAACGACAGTGACAAGAATTGATGGAAGTCACCTGCAGATCGGACAAAAAGCAATGTGTGTGGGGGGGGGGGCATGATGATTTTATATTGTGTTTCCTGAAAAACAGAAAGAATGTCTAAGAATATGACTTAAAAGGAAATAGTGAAAGAAAGTAGAAACAAAGAAAGAAATAATAAGAGAAAGAGAAGAAAAAGAGGAAAGAGAACTTTGGAGAAAATATAAGCTAAGAGAAATGATACATAGAAGCATGATTACGTAGACATTTATTTACAAAACTGGACGCCTAAAAAGATATTAAATTAAGAAACCGAAAAGAACGAGAAGAAAGAAAGGATAAATGAAAGAAAGAAAGAAAGAAAGAAAGAAAGACAGAAAGAAAGAAAAAAGAAACAAACAAACAATAGAAATAGAAAAAAGAAAGAAATGAAAGAAAAGAGAAGAAAGAAACAGAAGAAAAAGTAAAAGAAAAGAAAGAGAAAAAAGAGAAGAAAAAAGGAAAAAGAAGAAAGAAAGAGAACAATGAGAAGAAAAAAAGAGAAGTGAGACAAGAACGAAAGAAAAGAAAGAAAAGAAAAAAGGGTTAGCACATAAGAAAGAAAGAGAGAGAAGAAAGAAAGTAAGAGAAAGAGAAGAAAGAAAAAAGAGAAGTAAAGAAGAAAGTGAAGAAAGAACGAAACAAAAAGAGAATAAAGAAAGTAAGAAGAAAGAAAGAAACAGAAGAAAGAACGAAAGAAAAGGAGAAGAAAGAAAGCAAGAAAAAAGAAAAGAAAAGAGGAAAAAGAAAAAGAAGAAAGAAAGAAAGAGAAAAAAGAAAGAAAGAACTCTCTTATCTTTCTTCTCATTTTTCTTATTTTCTATCTTCTTTCTTCCTTTCCTCTCATTTTTTTATTTTTCATTTTTTCTTTCTTATCTTTCATACTTCTGTTTTTTTTTCTTTTTTTTATTAATCTTTCTTTCTTCTTTTTCATTTTTTCTTCCTTTTTTCTTTTTCTTTTATCTATTTCTTTCCTATATTTTTCTTTCCGTGATTGTTTTTTTTTATCTATTTCTCTTTCATTCATCTCATTTTATTCTTTCTTTCTTTCTTTCTTGCCCAGCATTTCTTTCTTTTTCTTTCTTTCTTTCTTTCTTTCTTTCTTTTTATCTTTTTTCTTTCTTTCTTTCTTTCTTTTTCTCTTCTATCTTCCCTTTTTCTTTCTTTCTTTTTCTCTTCTATCTTCCCTTTTTCTTTCTTTCTTTCGTTCTTTCATTCTTTCTTTTTCTCTTCTCTCTTCCCTTCTTTCTTTATTTCTTTTTGTCTTCTATTTTCCCTTCTTTCTTTCTTTCTTTCTTTCTTCTATTTTATCTCTTTTTTCTTTCTTTCTTATATTTCTGTAATTTTTCTTTCTTTATTCCTTCTTTCTTTTCTTTATTCTATTTCTTTTTTCCCTTCATTCCCTTTCTTCTTCTTTTCTGTCTTCTCTTCTCTCCCTCTTTCGCCCCTTTCTTCACTTTCTTTCTTCTCTTTTTCTCTTTTATTCTTTCTTTGTTTCTTATTTCTTACTACTCTTCATTTCTTTTCTTTCTCCTCTCTTTCTTAGACATTTTTTCTTTTTTCTTTCGTCCTTTCTTTTTTCTTTGTCTCTTTCTATCTTTTGTTTCATCCTTCTTTTTTATTTTTCTTCATGTATTTTCTTTTTCTCTTTCTTTTTTCGCTATTCTTCTTTTTCTTTCTTTCTTGCTTTATTTATTTACTTGTTTCTGTCTTTCTTCTCTTTCTTTTTCTCCTTCCCTCTTTAATTCTTTCTTTCCCTTTTTCTCATTTTCTGATCTTCTTTTTTCTTTCTTTTTATTATTCCTCTCTTATTCGTTTTCTTGTCTTTCCTTCTTCTTCTCCTCTTTCTTTCATGTCTTCTCTTTCTTTCTTTTCCTAAAATTCAAATATTTCATAGATACATATTTTCCATTATTTTTTTCATAAAATACTCATTTTTCATATTTGATTTAAAAAAATATGCATATTTCATATTTCTTTTTTTTTTTTTAAAAAGGACGTGTTTTTTTTCATATTTATTTTCCTAATATGCGCATTTTTTATACATTTATTCTCATAAACTGCATATGTTCGTACCTACATGATGTGAACATTTTTGCATATTTTTTATAAATATAATTCTCAAATGTGAATATTTTTGTACATAATATGTTGACAATAAAAATTCGTTTAATAATTATATAGATTGAAAATATTCTAACAATTCAGTATTCTTTTGTTTCGTTTTTAGTGAAAAAATTTATTTTTTCTTAATATTTTGTTTAATTTTTGAAAGCACCTTTTCACCATTCCAAGCGTCTTTGATTGCGTATTTTCCGTCATGTCTATCGGTCACGTTATTAGAGATTTGCTTTATCTCTTTGCGTCGACGCGTAATATCGATGATATATCCAACCCTCTCCAAATTATTGACCAAAATACTCCAGGAAATAACTCCAATGGTGGTTCTCTCAATCAAGTGATGTTCACTGTTCGCATTATGATCGAATTACCCAGAATTCACCATAGCTTCCTCTGTGGGATTCAATTGGGATTTATTTATTTATTTGTAATAACTGAATTCATCACGTCTCAATCCAGCCAAAAGCTGCAATGTGAAACAAAATTTGAATTTTCCTTTGGATTCACCTAAGAACATTCTCTCTAAGATGACTAGATTTCTCCAAACATCGTTTCTCAGATAATGGTCAATTACACAGAGTTTGAGACAATCCGCGCAAATGTATTTGAATAAGAAAAAAGAATTTTCGGAACGTCTGCTTTCACCAAGTCATATACACTAGAAAATTATTTAATAATCATTAAAATTAAAATCGGATCTGAATATATTATTATTGACAAGTAATCCATTAATATCCGAAGTTCACATGTGGATAAGCGTCTCACGATTGTATCACTGTGGATCATTGACTTGCACGTATGCTTGTCAGATTTTGAATAAATTCCACCTTAAACATAACATTTACACACGCGCGCGCACACACACAATATATATATATATATATATATATATATATATATATATATATATATATATATATATAGTATATTTTGGCAACATGTTTCCATGAAGATATGTCTCATTAAATAATTTAGAAAAAGATTATGGTCACACCACGACTGCGTTGTCTGGAATGTTGAGTTTTTATTTGAAAGATACATCTAACAACTCCAAGCATTTACAACGGCATGCCTGTCCACATTCGCAATTCAGAATTCTTGCAGCTAACCATAGTAAAAATTGGAACCAAACTCTAATAAAATTAATTACGAATACTGCACAAATACTTTAAAATGTTTACAGTAGATAGTTTAAAATACCACGTTCTTAACTAATAGCTTTAACTAGTTTTAAAAAAATATTTAGATATCTCAATAACTTAGGTACTTTTCTTGACTTTACTACACGTATAGGTTTACATGATAAAATTTTTAAATCGTAACAGTACATAAGTTTAGCGGTTTTAACTTTACAAGTAAAAAGATTAATTATCAAATGGACACAACAATTTTTGTTTTAGAAAAATTATGAACATAACAAATTTGATTTAGAAAAAATAAGACCCTGATGATGACATTGTGCTAATAGCGAAAATATTCGGATAAAATAGTTATAGATAATATTTCTTTCTTCTTTTAATAACAATACAAAGAATCGTCATCGCAAATATGATAGGATCCTATTAAGAATAAGTAGACATGTTTTCATAATATGTCTGAATTAATTAATGAGACATGTCTTTATACATACATTATATATATATATATATATATATATATATATATATATATATATATATAAAGTGGGTCTCCTGCACAAAACAAACATCCACCCCGTGGCACTGAAGATCGCGATCCAGCCTCTCCCTACGAGACTCCGACGTCAGGCCCCCGGTATTCAAACTTGCTAACCAGAGAGCCATAATAAAAGCCAATTAGTGTTGCTCTCCTGTGTTGAAAATGGCCGGGAAAAGGACACCGACGGCCTCTCCCATTGAACCAGTTCCCATCTGATTATTGATGGAGCCATCGGGAGACAAGCCACCGGCGTCCAAGGGGAAAGTTAATTTAATAGCTCTATACAGGGAGGGGTGAATAACATGCGGGAACCTTCCAGCACAAAATTGTTGTAACTTATTAAGAGTTTCGTTATCGAAACCCGCCATGTGCGGGAACATGGAAAAAATGGTTACCTCTGCTACCATGGACCAAATCTGCTGCCCAGCCTCTCCGGCACGGATGACCTTATTCGCATTTGAGAAATTCATTGAATATTCAACATCTAGATCTCCAATCTTTCTGAAATTTAGAAGAGTTTTTAGATTCTTTATTTTTTTAGAATGTAGAAGTTATTTGTTTTCCAATTCCTTGGAGACCCGGCACACGTCTACTCCTATGTTGTAGATTGGTTTTGGTTTCTTTATTTGTGAATTTTCTGCAGTATCAGGAGACGGAGTCGTTTTTTTAGATAGTTCTGATTTTGGAGGAGTGCAGGCGATTTTTGACTGGGGAAGGCTTTGGGGTATTGGGGGTATTGGTAGCGGTGGGACGGTCTTTTGAAGTAGCCTTTTTCAAGGTTGTAAATTTGGAGGGCGTGAGAGAAGGGGATCTCACGATAGAAGGAGGAGCCATAAGATGTTGTTTAGAAGAAAAGGAATATGGTTTCAAGGAGAAAGGACCAGATATTTTGGGTAACCATTTTTCCTTTACAGATTCCTTTAGGTTGTATAGATTTTTCTGCCTTCTCAAAACAAGGCTTATAATTGAGTTTTTGTCGCCGCATTTTATCTGCATAGCGAGTCGCGGAGTTGCCCTTGAGCGGTTAGAGGGAATGGGACTGTCTTTGTCACAAACCTTGGGCGCTTCATTGGGACGAGGACCCGCTGCCTGGAGCTTCCCGCTAGCCTTACCAACAACCTGCCATTCCCTTTTTTCATTCTCCGCAAACGCGCTAACGGCGGGCAAAGACTTTTTGGAGAGTGGGGGCCGAGACACGGATCCAACCGGGGGTTTTACCGCACCGGTCCTGGCTGCTGACATGCCCGTTACAATCGAGACGGAAACAGACTCGGCCAGAGAGGAATTTGGGCCAGCGGGGGCCAGAATTTCAGAGACCTTCTTCTCTGGGCAGGAAGAGGAGAGGTGACCAGTCTCTCTACACTTCCAGCAAGTTGGTCTTCTTCCTGTAACTATGATAGGCATTTTCTGGTCCTCACCATACAGGCAATTGGGGATGGAGACGAAGGCCTTGCTATCAACCGTTATTTCAAAGCTCCATTCCCCGGTCATACCATCGAAGGAAGCACTAACTATCTGGCACAAATAAGCGACAATCTGAGAAAGAACCTCGAATACTGTCACTTTGGTCTTATACCTGCCTTGATACTCGGGCCTCAGAATCAGATCTTTAGTGATTAGGTCACTAGTGCTCATGGCTTCGCAGTCGGCAGGCGTGGGCAACTGTATGTCCCACATGAAAAAAACCTTTTACTTTGATTACTCTCTGCGGTTTAAACCCCAGGGATGTTAACGATTTGATGACGGTGTCTTTCGTGGAGCGATTAATTTTGCTCGAACGGTTGTCGACAACAAAGACTGACACAATTCGTTTCTCAACCTTCTACAGTTCCTTGGGATATGACAAGAGTCCATCTTTGGTAACAAGATGAGCGTAGCTCTTGGCTTTCTCCAAGAACTCCGTTATGTTGATCTTACATTTCGTAGGGGACGTCCAGCAAGAGCGCTTCTTCGTGACCCCTGAGTTGTCATCGTTGTTGTCAACAGTAGACCTGGGAGAACTTGGGCTTGTTTCCGCCATCATATTCAACACCATCTTTTCTGCAGTGCTTGAATATTATATTTGAATCTTGTCCATTTCCGGCCACCATATTCTCAGATAAATTTTGGCTGTTACCGGCCACTATATTTTCTACAGACGGTATCAGTTTTTCTGTATTGCTTATCAAGGGGATCATTTTTCTTTCTTTTTCTTTTTTTTAAATTTTTCCGCAGGCTTTTCGGCACCCATTCAGTATATATATATATATATATATATATATATATATATATATATATATATATATATATAAGGCAAGGGAAGGTCGTTTTAGAAAGAAAAAATTAAATAATATACAGTTAAGCTTAACAAAATAGAAAAGACGAAATAGACAGACTTAAACAATAATCTTAAATATAAAACGAGACAACAAAATATTAACCAGACAATACAGAATACACAAAACAATAGGAGGTGTAAAATATAAACGAGAAAAAATTTGAAAATTAAACTTAAACGATAACGACAAAGATAAAAGAAAGTAGCAAAAAGAAAGGTTACAAGTGCAAAACAAAAATTAATACAATAATGCAGGCAAAAAAGAACGTTTAAAAATAATAAAAAACGATAAGCTTCAAAAACATACAAAACAACCAATCGGGACATTTTCAATATGGCCGCTGTTAAAACAAATTGCAACCAGAAAATGAACGAAACACAAACAATAACAAATACAGATTAAACAAATCAAACGTGAAATTTAACACAGAATAATTAACGATAAAAACACGGACTGAATGATATTTAAAACGGAAAACAATAAACAAATTAACACGTAATAAATAAAGAGAAAATGAAAAACTAAAACACGTAGAAACAAGGAAAGATTTTGAGGGTGGGGACTGTTACAGAAAATTAACAAAAGAATATAAAACCAAAGTAATAAATGAAGAAAAGAAACAAAAATTTATAAGATAAAATAAGGGGGAGTGAAAGAAAAATAAAAAAAATCAAACTTTTAGCAAAGAACGGTCAGTAATGAAAAACGAAAGCAAAAATAAAAAGCAACTTATCGTAACAAAGAGTTCAAAACAAACAAATAAATGTTTAGGCTGACAGAAATCTCTGCTGAAAGAAAGAATTACCGGTCGTAAGAGGTCGGTAAAAAAAGGATCACCACTTTCAGAGAGTAGGATTGCAGATCAATCTAGATGTCACGCGACTTCCTATATATCGGTTTCCTCTATGGCCGTGTGGCCTACTTAATTTAATAATGGGGTCGCCTGTACTTGTTCACTGGCGATCTATGTTCAAACTCAAGTGTTGGCAGCGACATTTTATTGCTATATAACACAGACTCAGGTAAAATTTGCGGTAAACTTAAAAAGCCAAATGTAGTTCAGTGTTAAACAAAAATATTCATATAAATCCGTTTTCCTCCTCACCAAAAAAGTCAACATATTACAAATTTAAACTAGAGTCAAAAAACAAAAAACGTGATATGAGTTTGGTTTACAAAAATAGTGAAAACGTTTTAGTTTTCATACAATTCAAAAATGTCAGACAGGAAAACTTAGGTATAAATTAGAGTTAAAAACCTAGATTGATATCTGGCTCACCGAAAAATATTGATATCGGAACGATAGCAACACCAGATAGAATGGTTGACCTAATTTTGCATTGGAGTAAAAAGTCAATATCTTTAGACAAAGTTAATGACATCGAACCGATGTAAAACACTGTCGAAAATGTTGACCTAAATAAATTTACATTAGATTAAAAGTCAGTACTTTTAGACAAAAGTATTGACATGGATCAGATTTGTGCTTGTGTCCAAAAGGTTGACATAATATTATTTACACTAGATTATAAAATGTTAGACATGTGTCTTGTTTACACAAAAGTATTGACATAGTTCTATTTTAAGATTTTGTTTAAAAAGCCGACCTAAGTAAAATTTACACCAGAGTAAAAAAGTTAGACATGTGTTTTGCTTACAAAAATTTATTGACATCGTTCTATTTTAATCTTGTGTTAAAAATGTTGACCTAGGAAAGGTTTGCACTAGAGTAAAAATGTTATACGTGTTTTTCTTACACAAAAATATTGACAAAGTTCTAGTTTAAACTTATTTTAAAAAATCTTGACTTAGGTAAAATTTACACTAGAGTAGAAAATTTAGACATGCGTTTTGCTTAATATTTATCGACATCGTTCCAACTTCAACGTCATTGAAAGAGCTTGACATAGGTAGAATTTACACTATAGTGAAAAAGTTACTCATGTGTATTGTTGACACTAAATTATGTGCATCGTTCAAATTTACACGCGTTTATCTGGAAAAAATCAATTTTCCTCTTAAAATAAATTCAATTCAATCGTCATTCTCAAGAAAAAAATGAATCTTTTAATCCGAAATATTTTTCGGCTACGAAGGCTTCATAAGCCGTAACATAATCAATAAACCTTTTAGTGGATTAAATTGATTACACATTTGTTTTCATTATGTAATTCAGCTGGCTGACACCTAAGTATCTGAGACATCATAGCCACTGTATCATATAGGTCGGTCTGGAGAACCGTGACCGTCCAATTGCGATTATATCAACAACTTCACATTCATCATCGCCATCAATTACAAACTTTTCAAACCAGTACGATGTTATTCCTAACTTTTATTTCCCTACTCTTTCTTCATTTTTTTCTCGTTTTTATCTTTGCCTCTATTTTTTATTTTTATTTTGGGAAACTATATTTCGTTCTTTCTGGCCATCTTCGTAAATTCCGTTATTGATTGACTCTGTGATTTTTTCCCGATCTCGCTCTTTCGGTCTATATCCGCCATTTTCTATTTGCTTTCAAATCAGCTCGCGTCGTTTCCCTTTTATCTATTTATTTCAGAATATTTTTTCACTGCTCCTGAACTTTCATCATTCCTTTATTTGGTTCATATTATTCGAGATATTATATATATATATATATATATATATATATATATATATATATATATATACTTCTTAACACTCATATTATAATCACATTCTATTGTTCAACTAGCCCTACAAGCAACGGCCGAGACGGGAAAAAATGTCTTCCACCACATTCTACAACTTTGCAATATATCTGTGCTGATGACCCGACAAAAACTATCACGGCACATGCGCACATTAGCGGAACATACCAAATCCGCATCTCGTAATGCGGTTCGTCGCACTGGAGTCTCTGAATCGATAAATATTGCACATAAATTCGACGAATTCCGCAAACAAAAGCTGCTATTTCATGGCTTTACAAAATTTTTCTCTCGTCTGTTTCCGCTCCCGCAACGAAAGTCGTAGTCTACAAGCCTTCGTCAAAACCAAATGTGCTTCATTACGTAAACGAATGTATGGAATTACGGCTTTGGTTAAGACAGCAAATATATAAAGTGTTTCTCTGCCTAGTCAGAATCTGAAATCATACCGAAAACTTGGTCAGAGTGCATTTAAAATATTCCAGTGCCTGTATGCGTTTCTATAACGCAACGTTTATTAAACTTTTTCATTCATGACCTCGTTTCTAATGACGATATTTTTCGCGACCTCCGGTATTAACCAACCACACTGATAATACATCCGTTGTCAATGCACTTTGTAACAACGCCGCATGCACATTTTATTGCCACGGGGTATCACCTTATATATTGAGCATTTGCGAAATAACATATATATTGAAATTCAAGTGTTTCAATTTAATTTTCGCGACCCCAGCATTTCGCTTTTCAACCCCAGTTGCGTATTGGATATTTGCGTCCCGGAAAATGCGTACCAGACATTTGCCCTACCTCTAGAAAAATGCCTCCCTGGATAATTGCGTACATCTGATAATTTTTTGAAGCTTTTCAAGGCAATCATCATAAATTTAAAAAAAAAAAACATAGATAGTACTCATAAAGTTTAAAAGAAAATAATAAAAGGAATTATGTTTGTTTGAAATGCAATGACAGATTAACAGTGTTGCAAGATCTTTGTACACATCACCAAGACGTTTTTGTTTTTATATGGCTTTTTTCTTATGATAGTTGTAGCTGTAATTTTTATCATCAATCAGTGTTTTCGGAATTTAACCATAGGTTCCAAATAAAAATATAATCTATAAAATCCAGAATCTATTAGATGTTTGTGGTAGGCACTGCTGGAGTAAACTGAAACTGCTAGCTTAATTTTCTCTTACTTTAAAAAAAAACTTTTCACTCTCTTTTTTTATTCATGGTAACCCACTTTCTACTTGATTAGAGTTATTAGAGGTATTGGTGTGTAAATTTCTATATTAAATTGTTGTTAATTTTTTTTTCTTTCAAAATATGTGTTAACTACCTTTTTCTTGTTTAGAATAATTAAAATTATTCTACAATTATAAATACTTAAGAAAAGAAAGTACGGTAACTTCAAAAGATTATCATATATACGCTGTTATCCCGAGACGTATTTGTTCAGAGACGCAATTATCCAGCGACGCAATTGTCTGGTACTCAATTATCCGAGACGCAAATGTCTGTCCACCATTTCTGACGTAAGGTATTGTAACTATTTACTTTTACATTGTTCAGATTTTTGTCCCCGTCTTTATTGTCATAAAAACGACGTTTCGGCCGTTGTACGTTCAGGCCTTCTTCAGTTGATATACGTTGGGACTTTTCGGGAATATTACAGTAAAAATGTGGACAATATTCCGAAAAAGGTAAATAGTGTAAACGTTATTTTTTCTTCTTTTATTTTTAAAGACATACTCTCAGTTGCGTACAACCTCAGATCAATACTTAAAAACAGATTCAAGCAAATAAATCCTGTAGGTCGTAGCGAGGACCATTCATCTTCGAAACATGTGGACTGGCGCTGGACAATCACAAAGAACCGTACCAAATAACAGAAATCACATCAGGGTGCGGACTACCAACAGCAGTGACGACTAAAATAGCACATAACTAGGAGAGAAACTAATAACATAATCAAGATATTATAAACTACTTCAAATAAAAGGTTAGGGAGGAAACTCTTTTAATACTGGAGAGGGCGATAACCATTTCACCCCAAAGAAGGTGGGAATGCCACTAGTACGCAGGGTCTTGCAGGGAGTGAAAGTGAAAGAGAAGACTGAAAATAGGGGCGAATGGGGAAAAGACAAAAGTTGAACGGGCTTCAAGATGATGATTGATGTTGCATTTAAAATTTTCAATATTGTAGTTAATAGGGAAACAAGAAAATGGAAGGGAGATGCACAGGTGGGAAGTGCGAGAAAAGAAGCTGTTGGAATAGCAGTAGCTGTTGCATTTAGCTATTTCAACAGTACCTAGATGCCAATCTAGTGGTACGCTTAAATTCAGGTTGTAGAGACACCAGAGAAAAAAGCTAGTCAGAAAAACTGAATGAAAATATTCTTAAAAAAGACAAAGAGAAACCATGTCAGATCGGTGAGAAAGCGATTGAAGTCGATATACCATATCAGGATCGATTTCATTACAGACCTTTCTTTAGAATTTAGAATCTCAAATGAACACCAGGAGAACCAGGCCAGATATGACAGCAGGATTCAATGCACGGACGAATGTTAGATTTGTAAATCTGCAAGATTCTGGCGGGATGAATTTCTGGCACGTCACAATGAAGAAAATAGAAATTGCGTGTGACCTAGAATAGACCTTTGGAAGACACCCACCTTCGGGAAAAAGTATCTGGAAGCGAGTCCGTTCTAAACCACCTTCATTTCACGATTTTCATATTAATGATTTGATTAAATGAAACATCCGCCCAGTGACGCCGTAGCCCTGGAGCTTACGTAGGAGAAAAGCATGCTAAACACGGTCAAACGCTTTCAAGATATCTAGAGACACAGCTAACCGTTCGTATCGAGAGCTTTATATAGAAATTCAGTGAAGGCCGTTAACACATGAACACTAGACCTGGCGAAATGGAAGACATACCGTTTCTCCGAGAGGGGGTCGTGAGATAATCAAGATAACGATATTCTTCAGGGGAAAAACAGTGAGGAAGGAAGCTTCACCAATAATGGAAAGAACAATAAATTACTGGATTTAAGCACGCTATTTTCCTGAAAGGTCTTAGGGCCGAGTATAGCGTGTAGGTCTCAGAGAGAATCATCCATCTTCAAACCTAGTGAAATGGCGCTACAGGATCACAAAGCACTGTACCAAATAACAAGAACCTCATCGCTTGAAGAGTCTCAAAGTCGTCAGCCGCTATATCACGTGTAAATCTTAGAGAAAATAATTACATAATCTAGGTTTTGGCGTTTCAAACTACTGCAAACAAAAAATTAGGAAGGAAAGCTCCGTCGATACTGAAAAGTGCAATAACAGTTACATGGCTTGAGAAAGCTATTTTTGTGAAAGATTGTTTCAACCGACTCAAGCACTGGCTGCTCGATCACTGAAGCTGGATATTTACTAAAAAGAAAACAATATTACCATGAATTTTAGCGATGAGAAAAGATATTACAATTGCTATTTACTTGCCTACACGACGTTGAACGAGGCCGGTGTAAAGTCGGGAAACCAAGCGCGTGAACAGGAGTAAAGGCCAGAAACTGTCCAGTCAAACGTTACGCTGAGGTCGGTATTATACCGAGCCCCCTTTTTTGGTGCAGTGAGGGAGGTGCTGCTGCTTACTTGTATCCTCAAGATCATTCATTCTTCATTAATTTGTTGTGTTCTGTCTGAAAACAGTAACGAAATTGAGTAATAAAAGGTAGGTTTTTTTTTTCACCTGAAGGCTGATTGTGTTTACTTAGCGCCTCACGTCGGTAGGATGTGAGATAACTTCATATCAAGTTGTGGAGCCCGACCTTGTTCCCGCGTGTCAGATCCTAAAATAAGCCAGACCCGCAATCGTTGGTTGCACTGGCGATCAATCCTCTTTAGTGCAATAACGGCGACACTGTTCCCCGGAACCGGACATTTCTCAATAAAATTTTCTTACGTTCTGTCCGACGACAGAATCCCAACTGAGCGATAAAATGTTGCTTGTCCGCCCGAAGGGAGATACTACACTTTGATCCCTGACCTAACGGCTACGAGATGCAAAAAAATGTAACAATTCGCACAGTGAATGGTTATTAATTCTTTCTTTTTATGTGCCATGTCCTTTCAGGACGTAGGCGATCATGGCTCTCCACCTCCTCCTATCCCTTGCAGCATTCATCAAGTTCCTTCCCTCTACTTCCTCCTCCCAGACCACGTTCTGCCATCCACTTGTTTAAGCCCGCCAGGAATATCACGCGTCGCTTTCCCTTGGCTCTCTTTCCCTCTATTCTACCAGTGAGTATTAAATTCTCAAGAACCTCCTTTCTCATTATGTGTCCCAGAAACTTCAGCCGCCTCTTCCTGATGTTAAGCATGAGTCTCCTCCTTGTCTCCAGCCACTCCAAGACCTCATCGTTGCTAACACGCTCGTCTCACAAAATCCCCAGAATGTCAAATCTTCGTGAGTCAGTTAAAGCTGAAAGATATTTTGGATTGAATATTTCTTTCAATGGAAGAGTATATTTGATTCATAATTTTGGGTCAATAACAAAGACTTTTGCAGATACAAGTCCTTCTATGTAAACCAGGGTTGACGTGAGGTGATGGATTTCATATCTTTGCGAAGTTTATTTGCACGATAGTAAAATCCGCGTCGGTAGAGTAATGTATAACGGCTTGGATTCAGGAAACGGAGGAGTCAGATCCATTACATTCAGCCACGTGCTAATATCTTTAGGGAAGCTATGAATCCTCTTCTTCTCCCTTCAGTTATGGGTAAATATCAAGACAGTGCAGGTTCTACAACTTTGGATGGCAACTGGTCTACCGCAGAAAGAAATGGCAACCAACAGCGGGGAAAAAATTTCCTTCCTCAGTCATGTATCGAAATATATATGATGGCATAAGTGTATATCATACACAGTACATAATTGACTGATTGTTGAGTCAAATAGTGTTATAAAAACGTTGGAGAATTCCAGTACGATATCTTTAATCATTTCTAAATTACAGTGTCTGGGAGCTTAATCTAAAAATTGGACAATTTTGCTTTTACACGATTTGAACAATTCTGCTGTTAAAACAGGCAAATATATATATGTATATATATATTAGTGGTTTGAATATAAAGTATCGGGGCTGGTGTCATAAAATAAAGCTACAACACAACACTTCACTTCGTTATTTAATCTCCTTCGGAGTAGTGGCCTTCTGAATCCAAACACTGTATCCAACGTCATTTCCATTGAGGGAAGCATTATTAGAAATAATTTTTGTGGATAGAAGGCAACATTCTCTTGTATTTCCTAGACGACTCGAATTTTATGTTTTCTTCTCAAGTGAGATTATATTTTGGGATGACTGAGGAAAGGAAAAAGATGAACAGGGTTAAAAAAAACAGCAGATGACGATTGACGCTGTATTTAAATCTTTGAAGATTATTTGCACATAAATAAAATTAGCGGCGGAAGAGTAACAGATACACGGCTCGGACTGAGGAAACGGATGAGTCAGATCCATTACATTCACTTACGTGATAATATCCTTGGGAAAAGTATGAATCTTCTTCTTCGATCCCCCACACCCCATATATGGATAAATAGCAGGACAGACTGGGTTTAAAGGCTTGGATGAAAACCGGTTTAGTATTAGGTTGGTGCAAAAATAATGACGTAATAATGTCGTTTTTTGACGTTAAAAATACGTCAAAAAACGACATTAATACGTCATTATTTTTGCACCAACCTAATAGAAGCAGTCTCTGAATTCAAACCGGCCTGGATAGGTTGAGATATCTTGCCCAAGAAATACCATTTCTACTGCGGTTGCTCTACATGCAGTGCCCGTCTGCCATCTAATTTTTTACGGGATTCGCGATCAATCGAAAATTAGCGAACTCGACAGGAATTCTAACTAGCCTCTCTGATTCTTTCTTCCGATTGGCTCTCTATAACACCACCCGAATATCCACCAATAAATACCGAATATTTGCTTATAAGGAACGACTAACTTTCCTCTTACCGTTACCATATTCTTTCAAGAAGTAAGCACTTATAGCACTCCAAGGATACATTTTCTCCATTATGTGTGAATTAGCATATTGTCTCGTTAGCTTCTGTATGTTTTGGAATTCGGAATAGTTTTTATGCCATGTCCATTCAAGACTTCATTGATCATGTGTCACTTCAGCTCTGAAGAGACACCAGGTTATTTCTCAAGGTACAATTCTTCCACTCGAACGCTTGTGGCCTAATACCAGGAAAATAATTCTTTGTGCCGGATTGTTACACAAAAAAAAAAAAAAAAAAAAAAATGAGATAAAATTTCCCCTGACACCCCATTCAACATATTTCCCAGATCTCACTCCTTGCGACTTTTTTCATATTCGAAGAAAAATCAACACATGATAGGAACAAGATTTGAAGATGTCCAGTAAAATAGAACCCCAGGCTATTTTGCCGGTAAATATTTGAAAAAAAAATAATAACTACACACAGGTTTAACACAGAAGTTTACTTATTTTCACCGTCAGTCGTTAAGTCAATTTAAAATCTTTTCCAATATGAATTGTTAAAACACAAGTTAAAATCATTTATTGATCATCAGTTATTAAAAGAAATATAGAAATTGGAATATTTCAAGTAGTACAGGAATCACATTCTCTGTGTAGGCAAAACTTGCCTTTCGGCATGGTTTAATTGCCAATAGATTTCAGATGCACAGACTGAAGACAACAGTTACAGGCGACAGTGTCAGAAACTAAAGACCTCAGACATTCACTGTTGAGAAGATATTAAGGCCCCGTAAACATGTTGCCCAACTTTCCATCTGGATCAAAATATCTGCGGATCTTCCGGATTAACACATGTTCACCCCAAAAAGCACTTAGTTCTTCTAGTTCAACACCGAATTCCATGACCATACTGTATTAATATTGTTTTCTGAATATATATATATATATATATATATATATATATATATATGTGTGTGTGTGTGTGTGTGTGTGTGTGTATGTGTGTATGTGTGTGTCTGTATTTAGGCAGCAATCCTTCTTTCATGTACATTTCATTGTTTACGACAGACAAGCTCCTTTCATTGAGTTTTTTATACAATTTGTCATAATAACTATTTTCTTTTCTGATGATACATTATATAAAAACTGTCCGAATGTTCTTTTTATCCGTGCGCTTTCGGCTATACATTTAGCAATTTTCAAGGATTAAAAATATTTTAACTGTTAGATAAGGAATAATTTGTTGCATGATAAATTGTCTAAAAAGCTAAATAAACGTACCTTATCGATTGTATTCAATGAAATGTGCATATATATATATATATATATATATATATATATATATATATATATATATATATATATATATATATATATATATTGTTGAACTAGCTACATGCAACCGTTACTTAACTTGCATCTCCCGTCTGTAGAACTCCCTTTCGTTTTCAGGCATACCTGATTTTAATGCATCATCAATCGCCATCTTATATCTTCTTGAAGACCGTTCTTCTTTTATCCACCGTATACCCAGTCTTTTCTCTTATTTTCATTCTCTGTAACCCCTAGATTACTATAGGCATTTCCGCTTTCCTCGAAGGTGAAATGATTAAAAAAACACACAAAATGCCCCATAAATAACAGACCATTCCGTTTAGATCGTGAGGAAATACGGAAAAGGTATATCAGTGATGATGTTTGGATTCATTGAGAAAAAGAAAGAAAAAAGAAGGAAAGAAATTCAATGAAGACGATAACGTGCTTCCATGAAAGGTAAAAAGTTATCAATTTAATGTTTTTTTCATTAAATATTATTAATTATTAAATATTATATTCTTTAAATATCATTAAATAACGATTTATATTTATATTTATGACTGTTATTGCAATTTCTTCCTAAAGTTGTTAAAGTCATATATGTAACGATGCGATACGGGAATTTTATACGGATATTTTTATTTGCCATGAGCGTATTCAATGTTCCAGAACAGGTGCGTACTTAACATTTGTGTCCCGGATAATTGCGTATAAGAGAATTGCGGAACATAACATTTGCGTCCACTGGATAACTGCGTAGACCCTGATAAGTTTTTGAAGCTTTTAAAGGCAATTGCCATAACTTGAAAAAAAAAAAAAAATAGATAGTAATCATAATGTTTTTAAAAATAGGAATAAAAGTATTAGGTTGGTGCAAAAATAATGACGTTTTTGACGTATTTTTTAACGTCAAAAAACGTCATTATTTTTGCACCAACCTAATAAAAAAAAAATATTTTAAAGATTCTTTTTGTTTTAAATGCAATGACAGATTAACAATGTTGCGAGATCTTTCTACACATCGTTAGTATGCGTTTTTCTTCTCATAGTGGTAGCTGTAATTTTGGTCGTCCACAAATATTTTTGCACGACTTGTTTGATTTTCGGAAGTACGCACTGTTGGAGTCAGCTGAACCTGCCAGCTTAATTATCTGTTGCTTTCAAAAATAATTTTTTCATCTCCCTGTTTTTAATTTAACAAGCTTCTGCTTGTTTAGAATAATTAAAGATAATGGTGTGAAAATTTCCATAGTAAATAACTCTAATTCATTTTCATTCAAAATATATGTTAACAAACTTTTTGCTTGTTTAGAATAATTAAAAGTTCGTTTTCAATTAGCAAATCTTAAGCAAAGAAAATATAGTAACTTAAAAAAATAAGAGATACGCAATTATGCAGTAAGCAAAAGTCTAGTACGCAACTGTCCATCCATCCTTATTGAATCGTGGACAAAAGAATAAATCTTCATCAAAAAGTTCAAAAAGGTAAGCTGGTAGATTCTCCTATGTGTTTCTAGTACAGACTAATGATATATGCCATAAAATATTTTATTTTATTGTTCATCCCCTTGAAAATTCTTCAAGAAGCATGTGGATTAATTTATGGATGGTCTTTGTGATGATTCATCTGACACAGATCAAATACCCTGGCCATTTACATTTGAATGCGCACACAACATCCACTGATATCATATTCGTATCTTTTCGGTTTCAGGAAAAAAGAGGCATTTGCTACACTCCGTTGAAAATGGCTTCTTCAAAACAACGTTTTAATCTATATTCCCAATTCGTTGCTTGTGCGATTATCAACGCGATCGTTTCATTCGAGAGTTTTATAGCTGTCCCTGTGTCTGCGTATCGACAATTTTGAGTTTTATCGGGCTGGGGTTCCTCTGATAAGAAATCTACACAAAGGCATCAAATGATTTTAGGACAAGACTCAATAGCTGTTTCGAATACCGATATCGGAAATTTATTTTTATGTTACATTGAATACGTTTAATCATATTAAATATTTGAATTTGCTCCATATTTGCCCAAAATTCTTTTGAACGGGATACGGCTTTTATGATATGATGGAAATTAGTAACTAATTCCAATAGTTAATATACGATGCTGAATTATATATATATATATATATATATATATATATATATATATATATATATATATATATATATGTTAAATTTTTACTCAGTTACGAGGGTGGGCTGGAAAGTTCACAGTCTGACTATGAAGGAGTTATGCTAGCGCAGTGAAACCTTGCAAGCCTGCATTTCAACTCTTCTTATTAATTACTGCATTGTCTCTTTCAAGATACGAGGAGGGCTGAAAAGTTCATAGGCTGACAATGAATAAGTGATGCTAGTGCTGTGAAACCTTTCATGAATGCATTTTCACTCATCTTATTAATACCTGCATTGCTTCTTTAAAGATACGACTTGGCCTGAAAAGTTCATAGCTTGGCTATGAAGTAGTGATGCTAGAAATCCTTTATGCCTTTGGCTTAATTATTAATAAGAAGAGTTTTAATTATTAATTATATTAATAACTGCATCGTATTTTTCAAGGTAAACTGACACCTGACTTGTCAAAGAAGGCTTTAAAAGATTCTAGCAGCGGCTTCTCTTGAAAATTAGGCTAGATAGTGTTATGAAGTATTAGCAAAAAAAAGAGCTATCCGCCAAAGACATGAACTTTTCAGTCACCCTTAGAGTGCCATACGTGATACACGCGTGGTTGATTATGTCTATTTTGATTCGTGACTGACTAGGCAGATTATTATCTCGCAGCAGGTTACCATTTCTTTCTGTTGTAGATTGTGTTCCAACAAACACTAGAGGGCTCTGTCTACTCGTCTATTTACCCGTAGCTGGATGGAGAAGAGATGGATGCATACATTTCCCTAAGGGTATTTCTATTTTCAAAAATGAATGTAAGAAACCCGACTGTAATTCGAACTCAAATCACCGATTTCTCATTCCTTATCGATATTCATTACACCTCAACCCAAATAGGCGTTCAAAATTTAATAACTTCAATAAAAGTCCAAATATTATAACCAAAAATCAAGAAAGAATATACTATAAATTCAAAATCAAAAATATAGACAAGAAAGAAGCTTATCCGGTTTTTCTACCTCTTTGGTTAAAGCTTCAGTCATAATTGGCACGTGGTTAGAACATTCGCTTCCTGACCATGATACTCGGGTTCAAATCTCACCATAGTTAGGAAGGTGAAGTTTTGATGTTATCGGTCTGGAGCAGACGATTCCAGCGTACGGCACATTTGGAAACTGCATTTCCCAAGCACGGCTTGACCCAAGTGAAATTAAGTAGAAGGAAACCTTGGGAGCCCGACTCAAGCACGTGTTGACCGAAGTGAAATTGGGTAGAGGGTATATTTGGGAAGCTAATCCAAGCACGTGTTGACCTAAGTGAAATTAGGTAGACGGAATGTTTAGGGGCCTAACAGAAGCACGGGTTGATTCAAGAGAAATTGGGTAGATGTAATCCTTGAGTGCCTGACCCAAGCATGGGATGACCAAAGTGGAATTGGGTAGATGGAATCCCTGGGAGCCTGTCCCAAGCACGGTTGACTCAAGTGAAATTGGATAGAAGGAATACTTGAGAGCCTGAGTCAAGCCCGGGTTGATCCATATGAAATTGGATAGATGGAATCCTTGGGAGCCCGATACGAACACAGGCTTACCCATGTGAAATAGGGTAGATGAAATCCTTGGATGCCTGACCAAAGTACGGGTTGCCCCGTGAAATTGGGTAGATGTAATCCTTGGGTGCCTGACCCAAGTATGGGATGACCAAAGTGGAATTGGGTTGATGGAATCCTTGGGAGCCTGTCCCAAGCACGGTTGACTCAAGTGAAATTGGATAGACGGAATCCTTGGGAGCCTGTCCCAAGCCCGGGTTGATCCATGTGAAATTGGGTAGATGGAATCCTTGGGGGCCCGATACGAACACAGGCTGACCGATGTGAAATAGGGTAGCTGAAATCCTTGGATGCCTGACCAAAGTACGGGTTGTCCCGTGAAATTTAGTAGATGAAATCCTTGGGAGCTTCTCGCAAGGACGGGTTGACCCAAGTGAAATTGGGTAGACGGAATCCTTGAGAGCTTGACCCTAAAACGTGTTGACTCAAGTGAAATTGGGTAGACGGCATTCTTGGGAGCCTGACCAAAACACCGGTTGATCGAAGTGAAATTGGTTAAAGGCAGAAACATTTTACATATGGGAAGTAGTTAGGACTTCATAAATTCTTTGAGGTATTATTATGGTAAGAATAGTAAGTAAGAATGTGCTCTTTGGCGTAAGGTATACTGTGGAATGTTTCGGTCAGTAATTGTGGCTAGTATATAATATATATGACAGACTAAAGAACAGCCTCCTCCTTTCCTCCACTTTTGGCCTTTTGCCACATATCTTTATCAAAAGAAAATAAATATTGCTTTCTTTTGTGTTATCTGGACATTATGATTTTAAGCGCAGTATTAGATTGGCAATAAGGTCTCATGATTTTACTGTCGAAATGGTTAAATGTAATTGCAAGTTCTATGCAAAGAGTTTCTTCTATCGCACTTCTCGCTTGTGGAACACTCTTCCTGGTTCTTGTTTTCCAATCATGTTTCATCGTCACAAATTTAAATACTGTATTCAATCCACAAGGCATAATTGTTTATCAGTTAATATTCTCCAGGTTTTTTTCAGAAGCAAATCCAGTGTCCCAAATACATAGATTTGTGCGAAGGTTTTACAGCTTGCACATTATTTTAAGTTAATAAAATTACCCAATCTCAATATATCGAATGATATTACCGAATTCAAATATGTTTAATAATGTTACTCAATTCCAATAAAGTTAATAATTTTACCGAATTCCAACATAGTTAGTATTACACAATCCTAATATAGTTAATAATATTACCCAAACCATCTAAAGTTAATATTGGCCAATTCAAATATAGCTAATAATATTACCTTATTCCTATAAAGAATAAACCCAATTCCAATAATGTTAATTATATTACCGAATTCCAATTTTCTCTCCAAAATCTGTCTACCATTCGCCCATGCTTTGAATATCGCTACCATGACCCAGTGCTCCTGCTATTATATTTAACGTTTCTTGATAAAATCCAATGAACTCTCTACAATATTATTGGTCCTGATTTGGTGTCTTGACTTCAGTTTTTTTTCCAAACGCTGTAACGTAGCTTCCTCGTGTCTTTACTATAAATACATTCATAGTAACTCTTCGCTATGGTTTGTAGACTTTATGAATTTAAGCGCAGCAAAGGATTGGCAGAAAGGTCCCATTATTTCACAGTTGAAATGTCTTCTCGCTTGCGGAACTCTCTTCTGGTTTCTTGCTTCCCAGTGAACTTCGATCTTCAACAATTCAAATGCAGTGCCAATCGTTATCTTGTCTATTCTTTGTTCTTTTTCTTTTATTTTTCTCTCTTTTTAATAGTGCTTTTTTTCCGTATTCTAAATTTACCTACCACTCAGTAAACCCAACCGGGCCTATACGTAACGACAAAACTGAATTAAAGCAGTTTGGTTATTTTCTTTTAAGATTAGGCTATTATATTTAACTGATAGTCATTCATGATTTTTGTCCCCGATCAGTGTAAATAAAAGTTCGATTTCAATTTTTGAGTGAAATAGAACTGTCTTGAGAATTCATTTCGAATTTTTCATCTCGAAGCCCCTTGGACTGAAAAAATTAATCTCTCTAATAATAATTAATCTTTCTTGCTTCATGTCAATATCCGTTCATTTCTATACCTGTTATCGAAGATAACTGCCTGAATTTATAGAAGAATTATAATAATAATAATATTAATAATAATAATAATAATAATAATAATAATAATAATAGCCCACACTTTACGAAGGGCTCTATCTATGTAATTATTTTATATATTATTGTAATTTTTTTTTTGTCAGTGAAAAGTTTCATGATGCCATTTCTAACCTTAGGTCCCTGGGTGGGACACGGAAAGAAATGTGTAAACGCCAGAAAGCAAAGAAAATAAAAATGATAATAATAATAATAATTGTTATACTCGTGTAATCTGTTTGCATTGTTTTTCTTTTCTTTTGCAAGCATTACTTTACCACAGAAGTAGACCAGATTTATTGAAACAATGGCGAAAGATTAATATGTTGTAACACAGAGATAAATTTTAGCATTACTAATAAATTCGCTATATCTGTACAATACGCATTTTCCTGTCTACATTATTTATCTATATTTATTTATTTATATTTGGGGACGGGAGAAACAAGAAGAAATAAATCGATGGAGAAAAATACTTTCGTACAAGACTTTCATGCCAGAACGGTCGCAAGACACAAAAATGAAGACTAATAAATAACTGGGTAGATAGAACCGTAAGTTCTGTGCTAACAGTTTCTTTTACCGCACTTCTCACTTGTGGAACTCTTTTCCCAGTTAACTAAAAACGTTAAGTTAAAAAATTAAATGTAATGCATATTATTATATTCTTCTTAATTCTTGTGCTTATACTGTTCACCCTTTTTAAGCATGTTTCCTTTCTCATATTCTCTAAAACCTGCGTCGAACTAGAAGCATTGCTTTGCTCAGCGGTAAAAGTGTTCATTTTTTTTCGATTTTTTCATTACAAAGATTTCTAGTCAAGGAGAAAAAAATATTCTCTACACAATAGGCCACTTGCCTCTAAGACTATCTTTGGTTGAATAATAGTAATATCAATGGTAATATTAGCCGTTTCCTTATAAGGAAACATTCGGTATTCATTGACCGAGCAGCCAGTACTGCTTTCGTTTGTAATTTATAATATCATTCTCTTTTCGCAGGAAAATGTTTTTTGAAAAATAAAACAGGTTTCAGTAGCTCTTCTTGCCCTTTCCAGTATTGACTGGATTTTCCTTTCTAAGCTTTTCTTTGAATTTTTTTGTAACATCTTGGTTATGTCATTAATTTCTTGTATTAGGTTAGTGCAAAAATAATGACGTAATAATGTCGTTTTTGACGTTAAATAATACGCCAAAAAACGATATTATTACGTCATTATTTTTGCACCAACATAATAGTTGTTATTCTTGTTGAAAGTCATCAAGTGATGTGGTTTCTGTTACTTGGTACAGATTTTTAACTGTGATTATGTAGCGCCAGTTTTCAAGACTCTAAGAAGAATAGTTTCACATAGATCAACACGATTCATCTATTCATTAAAATCCTTGATCTTAGATTATATATATATATATATATATATATATATATATATATATATATATATACAGCATAGGGTCTATATATTTATGAATGGATTTGGTTATTCGGTTGGTTGATTTTGTTTAACAGCATATCAACACTTCTAAGGATTATTTAATGCCAAAAAATAAATATCTTGAGCATAATGTTATGGCTTCTACTGAATATACTATAATATAAATAGGTATTGTTGCTAATTGTTTTAAATATATATATATAAATACATTGCTGGAAATTTTACTATAAAATATATATTTTTATACATTCATAGCTTTTTCTTTTTATTTGTGGTGTAACTATTTGCCAATAGCTGGGATCCTAACAGGCGCTTCCACCCCGGGGTACGGTGTATCTGGGAACAACATTTAATGACAGGTGGTTTCAGGCTCCTTAAAACCTATAATCGCCGGAATTGAGACCTTGTTGTCGGATGTAGCTTATCGTCGTAAACAGGACTACGAAATTAGTTTTGCGCCATGCATTACATCAGTATGACATTCATGACCTGACGAAGCTATTTAAGAACCTAACTGGATTTTGCAGGTTATTCTTTCGGGTGTATAGCAATGTTATCACTGATCTATACACCGAATTATTGAAGTATTTACTAATTCCACATCCTAATTGCTACGATTGATTCAGTGTAAACGCCATCGACGTTTCCTTTCCAATTTGGGATCAATGTTTCTGTTTTGGAAAGATTTATTTTGAGTCCTGTTTATTCGAACATTTGGAAGAGGTTGTTGATTTTCCATCTAAGATCATTCTTATCCCAACTATAAATAAATATAATATCAGCAAAGTCCTCCAACTCATCATCAGTACATTGTTTTCTGGAGGAAAAACAGGATCGTTTTCTTCTCTAGACAGGTTTTGGGTGGAGTATGGAATGTTTAAATGGCCAATGCCCTTTTCTTCATATCTTTGTTTTAAATGCAAACGACGTCGTCTAGAAAAATATTAAATAAGCTTGTTTCCTTGTCGTACTCGTGATGGGATTTGAAAACTTTTGGTATTGGGGTTCTCTCCAGCCATATAAAATTTTGTGGACCTATAATGTTCTTCGTTTATATCGGTGCAATCAGAGGATTCGAAGCTTGGAATGGATGATAAGTGGAATTCATTACTGAAGACGTCATAAGCTGTTGTAAAGTGAAAGTATCAGGTAAAGAAGTTCATAATATAAACGGTGTGGTATAAATACCCCTACAGAAGAAAACGCTCATAAATTATGAAAAATGAATTATATCAGCATAACATTTTAATACTATGTAAGTATTAATCGGATACACAAGAAAATCTCATTCAATAATTGTTATGGTCCGGTTTCTTGTACCACGGTGATAGTCCAAGGTAGAACCAATAAAGAAGAACTCGAACACGGATATGGAATAACACAAATATATTACAAACAGGAATATATACAGAGGGGTAGAAAGTATTAGTACGAACAATCAATTTTAGTAGTAATTGTCTGAACGCGATTCTGTTTCGGACTGCTTCTGACTCGACTGACTGACTCGCTCTAACTGACTGACGGACCTCACTCCAGACTTCAGACTGAATAGTATTGAGCCACCCCCCACGAGGGCATCATGTGGCACAAGGCCAGTTTAACGTGGGATCAGCGAGCCCCTGGGATCTTCGAGCCCGTGGGCCGGCCAAAAATATGCCCTTTGAACGCGTATAAACGGGTTCGAGGTCGG
>OZ010582.1:57838474-57865974 GCA_963932145.1 Acanthosepion lycidas | reverse complement strand
AGGGAACCATAAACGGGGGTACCAAGGGACAGGATTTAGCCCTCTGATCACACATTCACTGGCACAGTATGTACAGTTTTGGTTTGATTTAAATAAAATTTACGAACAACTTGCGACTTACTATCGCCTTTATGTGTGCCAAATTTCAGAATTTTTCGGCAAAAATAACCGTAGCTGCACGCGGATCAATCTTTTTTGTAACTTCCATACACACACACAGCTGCGTACAACCGAGTCCGCGTGTCGATACCTAGACCTGCTGCAAGCCCATTGGTCGCTTTCACAGAGTTTGACCTTCAGGCCTGTCCAATCATCATCAAGGTCAACCAACCCTATTGCGCGACTCGGGCGTGCTTTCACACTTTTGCATTTCTTTTTACCCTCATGCATCCACTTGGCTTACCTTATTCACCTACTTCGGACACCACAAGTTGTTGATTACGTGTTCTAGCTGTTTTTTTTTTTTTGTTTTATAGTTCCAACCCAACCCCACACACGTTAGCCAATTGTATTAAAAACCCATTTCCTTTTGGATTTACCGTTGGTTAACTTTTTTAAATTCCCACTTTTTAATTTCGAGTTCCCCTTTAGTAACTTTCTGAATTCATTTTACAGGATGTTGCCCTTTTTGTGTCTACGTTAGTAGTGCACGTTTTTTCGTTTTGGATTTGTCGAAATCTCTTTTTAAGCTTTACCCTCTTTGACGTTTTTACTGTTGGGATGCCACCTAAAAGGACGAAACTTTTGGGACGGCGCACGGCAGCTACCTCCGCTTCTAGAGGAGCGAGGGCGAGTGAAACCCCTGAATAGAATTCTTTGCGTCTTTCACGGATGACCTCGAGCTCAGCTGCTCGCTTATCTACGGAAAGCGCCGCTAAGCCGACTGAAAGGTTGGCTTCAGCGGCTTCAACCATGGCTTTCAGTTGAAGAACGTTCACTTCAGAATTCACAGGACGCAGTCCGCATGGCTAGATTCAGGGCTTCACACTCCCCAGCACAGTAAACACGTCGTCGTTTGTGGGATGCCACCGGCAAAGCTTTCTCCAGGGGTTTAGAAAGCCCCGAACAAACAACTTCACGTCGTTTTAGGAACACTAGGGCTACAGCCCCCTCTAGAGCTTCAGAACAACCCCAAGAAACCGCTTTAGAAATGCCCTATTCACCGAGTCTGCCAGAGCCTTAGAAAGCCCTGCACAGGCCACTATTCTTTGTGTTAGAAATGCCCGCTCCACTGTATCTGCTAGAGCCCTAGAAAGCCCTGCACAAACCACTGTTCGTTGCGTTAGAAATGCCCCCTCTACTGCGTTTCCCAGAGCCATAGAAATCCCTGCACAAATCACTGTTCGTCGCGTTAGAAATGCCCGCTCTACTGCGTCTGCCAGGGCTGCAGAAAACTCTGAAGTACCCCGTCAACGGCTCTAAAATATTAGCCAACTTCGATCTTCTTTGAATGGCGTAACTTCGCCGTGTCCGTAATTTTGGTCCAATGCCGCATACACTTATGATGGCACTGTCAACTATTCCTCTAGAAGAGACGTACACACAGGAGCCATGGATAAAGTTTGCACTTTTTGGTACGCAAAAATGTGAGCCGGTGAGAAACCTGGGCTTTGTTGCTCTGGGGGCAAAATCAAACTCCCTTCTTTAGACGAACCTGCCCAGCTGCTTAGGGACCTCCTTCAGGGTGCATCTTCGGAGTCAACGCATTTTCTTGAAGCAATACGAAAGTACAACTGTTGCTTCCAGATGACGTCTTTTGGTGCGAAGGCTATTACTGAAGGGGGGTGGATGCCTACTTTCAAAGTGCAAGGCCAGGTTTACCACTTAATGGGAACACTTTTGGCTGATCAGGGAGAGCCACCCCAGTTCTTACAAATTTACTTTCTCGCTGAATACAACGAGCAGGTTGATGTGCGTCTCGGCATTCTGCCTAACGATATTTCCGTCGATCCCCGTAGAGACATTCTGTTACATCCGAAGCTTAAAGTTTGCGTTGCAAAACAACTCTTCGCCCTCTTTCAGCGTTATCATCGATGCAAACAGACGGCCTCACGGTGAGCATGAGCGTCGCTTCAATGCTCCTGCATGTAATGAAGTCGCCGGAGTCATCCACGGTGAGGAGCATAACAGCCGTGACATAAAATACCGGGGTGGTGGTCTGCGTCGCATCAGTGAAACCCACCGTTCATACTGTCTCCACAACCCGCTTCTTTTTCCATACGGAAGCGATGGGTACCATTTCAAAATCCCAATATGCCAGGCAAGCAGCGATTCCATGTCGAAGACGGTCTCCTGTAGGGCTTACTACGCCTAGATGTTTATAGCTAGGGAGAGTGAATTTAACCACTTGCACAGGTGCCGTCAACTATTTCTTCAAATCGCTGTTGACATGGCTGCAAAATGGAGTCGGGGAGGTTAGGATTCATTAGGTTAAACCAATCCAAGCTTAGAACCGACTCCTACATTCACCTTCGTGATGGTCTGCGTTCTGATGGTGACCCACGCAATCTCGGAAAACCGTGCATTTTGCCTTCCTCTTACACTGGTGGCCCTCGTTACATGCATGAAAGTTAATAAGACGCAATGACCTATGTCCGTCATTGCTGGAGGCTTGATTTGTTCGTCACGTTCACGTGCAATCCGAAATAGGTTGAAATCACACGCGAACTTTTTCCAGGTCAGCAGTACTCACACCGCCCTGAGCTAATTGCCCGCGTTTTCCGGTGACAGCTGTGTAAGCTTATGGATTTAATTCTTAAAGGGCAAGTCTTCGGACGCGTTAAGTGTCATATGTATACAGTGGAATGGCAGAAACGCGGTTTGCCTCATGCCCACATTCTGCTGTGGTTCAACAATAAGGTTGACGCAAACAAAATAGACGATTTTATTTCCGGATCCTGCGCTGGATCCTTTGCTCCACGAAATCATTAAAAACAATATGATACACGGCCCCTGTGGCGCGGATTACAAAAAAGTTCATGTTGGTCAAGCGGACCCACTTGCGCAAAGGGTTACCCCTGGAAGTTTATCTCAGAAACGCAGACTGCGATGGATGGTTACCCACTGTACAGACGTAGAAGCCCCTCTGAGGGCGGCAGAACTGTTATAGTTAAGGGGCACACTCTGAACAATCGTTGAGTGGTGCCTTATTGCCCGCTTCTGTCCATGACATTTGGAGCCCGCATAAACGTTGAATACTTCCACTAAAGTACATCTGCAAATACGATAATAAAGGCAGCAATGCTGCTGTTTTCGGTATCCGCCACGACAATTGCGTTGACGAGGTGGTCGATTACGTGGCTGGACTCTACCTCAGCAGTAGCGAGGCCTTTTTGGCCAATTTTCGGATTCCCCATACACCAAAGTGCTCCAACCATTGTGCAGCTTGCTGTTCACTTACAAAATGGACAGAGGATGTACTTCACCCGAACAAAACGCCCAGCTGGTAGCGGAAAACCCTAAAGGCACAACCCTAACGGCTTTTTTTAAATTATGCACAACAGATGCTTTTGCATTGATATACCCCCGAGTCCCGTCCTACTACGTGTAGTCAAACAACCGGTGGATTCGGCGAAAGGCTGGCGACCCTGTCGAGGGTTATCTCGATATATGGTCTAACTCTTGCCTTGGGCGCGTTTATAATGTGCCCTCGAGCCAGCAGGGGTGGTTTTACCTCCGCCTTCTACTTCATGAAATTGCTGGGCCAACAAGTTTCACAGATATTCGCATTGTCAACGGCATAGAGTGCCAGACTTATAGAAAGGCATGCTTCCGTTTGGGATTGCTTGAAGACGACTCCCAATGGGATGCAGCCATAGCGGAGGTTGAACTTCTCAGAAAGGCATCACGGCTTCGAACGCTGTTGGCCATTTTGCTTTTGCGATGCGAACTAAGCGATCCTCTGTCGCTCTGGCTAAAGTACAGAGAATCCATGTCAGAGGATGTGCTGTTCTCCGTTCAGCGTAACAGCCCAGTTGAATGCGGTTTCACTGACTTCATATTCACCAGAGCGCTGGTGGCCCAAGAAGATGCTGTTTTCGAACTGGGACGTGTCTCTTTACCAACTTACGGTTTACCACCACCACTCAGAGACGGTTTTGACACTGTACCAACTGAGTTATTGCGGGAAACATCCTACTCCATCGAGGGGCTGAACGCATACATTACCGAAAGCGAGCCCAATCTTCTACCTGATCAGAGAGTTGCTTTCACTACTATAACAGACAGGGCACCGGGAGGAAATGGCAAAACTTTTGTTACCAAATTAGTCCTGGCAGAGGTATGGCGTCGTGGGGATATCGCTATTGCGGTCGCATCGTCCGGGATTGCTGCAACGTTGCTACCGGGAGGTAGAACCGCTCATTCGGGTTTTAGGCTGTCGCTTGATCTATGCTGGTCACAAACTCCTCTCTGCAAGATAACAGAGAATTTTAAGCGCCATGCACACATATGCAGTCCGATTGCATGGCAATTTTTTTTTTGATATATTGGTTTTAACGTTAGGTCGTCGTAGTCTCCACTTGCCGTTACTAAGACATCTTTGTAAAGGTTATCCAGCTCTTTTGCTGCCTTCTGACTTTCATACCTTCACCAGCCATCATCGCGTTTGTTTGTACACTATGGTAACCTCATCGTATTCAGTTGCAACACAAACTGCTAGACACATGAACACCGGCATTAGACATGATTGCTCCAATAAAGTTCCGGTTTCATTAACAGTTGATCCGAGCACCTGCAGTTCGTACCAGTGCATACAAGCACATTGACACTCAAGCTTCGGAGTTCGTTTAATTGTCACAAAAGTCGAGTCCGTCTACGAAATTCAGGCTTCTGCTCCCATATACACTTTACGGCTGCCATTGTGGCTTTGTTCGTAGTTAATATTGTTAAGAGTTGGCTTTTTTCTTTTTTGTTATTAAAGCTTCCATTATTTTTAGTCTTTTTTTGCAGGTGGATGCATATATATATATATTTATATACATATATATATATATATATATATATGTGTGTGTGTGGGGGGGTGCGCGCGCGTGTGCTGGTGATATATATATATATATATATATATATATATATATATATATATATATATATATATATATATATATATATATATATATATATATATTGTTAATGACGACTGACGAGATACTGCAATTTAGCTTTATATTTAAAAAAAAAAAAAGGGTGTAAAAACTGTCCAATGTTTTCTGCATTTCCGAGATCTTTCTACTATACTTTTAATCATTATTAATGATGATTTTATTTTTACGTTTTATCTGAATGTTGTAGATGTAGTAATGGGGGCGATGTAGTAATGGATAGCGGCTCGGATTGATGAATCGGAGAGCTGAGTTCGAATTCCATTCGAATCTATAACATTTACTTAGGTGCTAATACCCTTGGGAAAGGTATGAATCCTTTTCTCCCCTCACCAGCTAGCAGTACAGAGAATGGATTGAAGGACAGACCTGGTTATATAGCCTTGTATGTTCTACCGCAGAAAGAAATGGCAACCTACTGCAAGAAAAAAATCTGCCTCGTCAGTCATGTATCAAAAGATACATGATCGCCTAAGTGTGTTTCACCCATGGCACCTAACTGGCTAAATGTATGGATTGTGTGCATGTATCCTGAGATTTACAAACCTTGTGTCCCAAAATAAAAAAAAAAAACTTGTACGAACACAATATTAAATAAATATAAAGCTTAATCACAGTACTTTGTCAGTCGTGTTTAATGAAACTTGTATAAAAGAAGGATTGCTGCCTAAATACACAATACATACATATATATATATATATATATATATATATATATATATGCGAGACTCTTCGCAAGCCGAATTGAGTCACTGTCGGTCACTGGGCATGTTTCCAAAAATAAATACGCTAAAAATCCGCCTTCATCCCGACAGCTTAGTGGTAGAATATCCGCCTGATACCAATTCAGTCGGGTTTCGATCCTAGCTAGAGGCAACCGGATGTCTAGCCGCACTGATGAGCTGTCATACAGCGAAACAGTCTGTCTGTGGATGACATTATATATATATAGATGTATTTATATTTAGGTAACATATCTTTACTAAATAACATAGACATAGGTCTATTCTATAATGATCCTTTCCAATTATCTAATCAATTTCTTGATGTGAAGATGAAATTCATCAAGGTGGACGCTGTAGTTTTTCCTACTCAAGTACTTTGGATCTCATCCGAGATCATACTCAGGTCTGAATTAAAAACAAACCTATTTTAACGTTAATAAAATTTGAATGTCGTTGTTATGGCGAATTTTTCTTTAAAAAAAAATGACATAAACACGTCCTGTTATAATTATTTTGAAATTTTAAATTTAGCCGTTGTACTGATGGAATGTTCTGCCATGTCCCAATATAAGGAAGCTGGCCAGAAATTGGTAGAAATTCAAAATGGCATTAAATGTTTGTTATATGCACTTTAATCTATTGCTGCTACACTCGTAATAAATTTTGATGCGTTTTGTTTGCCTGCTTTTGATATAGACGGCCTCAAGTATTTGAAGGTTTTGTTTATTATTTTCGTAATGTATTGTATGGCTGTTGCCAACGAATAACTTCATGCATTGTGAAGGTGGGCAGTAATGTGATTTGAGATGTTGTACAATATACCTTGTATCAGACAAATGAAGTGTAAGACTTCTTGATAATGTTGTGGTTGTCAAACCAACATACGTATTTACTTTTTTGTCAGGAATAAAAAGGATATTTAAACGGATATACATTGTTGGTCTTTTCCAAGACACTATTTGACGAGAGTAGTAGCAGCGTATTGAAGAGCGTTTGACAAACATTTAAAGTCAATTTGAAACTCCTTAGGGGCGTTGATAATATCTATGAAAAAGTATATGAGCACAGGATCAAAAAAGAGACACAAAATATATACTAGACTTTCCACTCGTATTCAACGTATGAGGTTTTAAATAAAACATAATCGCACATTTGAGTTGAGAGGTGAAGGCCGTTCAGAACCATTCAAATATTTTAGAAGAGCCGAATACAGACAACTGCTGCTAATAGCGTGCTGGAAAGGTCATTAAAAGATCCTTTTCTAGTTTTGAATTCAGAGTTGCTATTCGCCTGGGCAGGTTGCAAATCAAGGCAATAGGGCCCAGTCCAACCTCGTATTTAGTCATAGCTTGGGGTTGGTGTCGTTGGATTAATACCTTCCCCAAATATAACGAATTTGACTAGAATTCGAACACTCTGATTCTTCACCGGTGCAATATATATATATATATATATATATATATATATATATATATATATATATATATATATATATATATATATATATAATTTCAATTAAAACGTGCAAATATAGTTTATAAATTCATGAATCGTCCATACAAAAAACAAATATAGAGGTTAATGATTTAAATGGCGAGATTTATTTACATTGTATGCAACGAAGTATTCTCGCCATTTAAATCATTAACCTCTATTTTTGTATGGAGGATTCATGATTATATATATATATATATATATATATATATATATATATATATATATATATATATATATATATATATATATATATATATATATATATATATATAAGGCCAGGAAAGTGGTTCTAGAGAACTGACAGTTTTCTGAATGGGACTAGGGCCAAACGTGGAAATTAGACGAAAAATACTTTAGTATCTGTCTATATTTCTGAGAAGAGGCATTATGTATATTTTTCGGACTATTGTCCTCATCTTTGTCGCCATATTTATTACAACGTTTCGGACACGTGGCACAGTGGATAAAGGCGTTATCCAGTGACAGGGTCCAAAGAGTTTGAGTTCAATTCCCGGTTAAGGCAGTGGAGAAGTTTCAGTGGGAAATTAGCAGGGGATAACTGATAACTGACATCCATTAAACATAGCACGTGGAACTAGAACAGTCTACCCCAGTGACGAAAATAAAGGGTTTAGTTCGACATTCTAACCACCTGAAGAAGGGGTTTAGTTCGACATTCTAACCACCTGAAGAAGGCCGGAGCATACAACGTTGTGATAAATATGGCGACAAAGATGAGGACAATAGTCCGAATAATATATATATATATATATATATATATATATATATATATGAAGAAATATACTCTTAAGGTGTGCTCTATTTATGGGATAAAGTGCTTGTTAACGGCAATAAATTAAAAAAAATCCAGACGACATGCATTCAAACGGATGTCAGATTTCATTGAAAAATACATCCCTAGCCCCTACGTAACTAATAACGGATACATCAAATTACAGACATAATGAACACCCAGACACTCCTTGTCTAGTTGAAGTAGATTCATCTGTAACCTTGGAAACGTGAATTATGATTTTAGCTGTGTCTTTAAAACCCAGTAATTTTAAATAGTTACTCCAAAATTTGCTTGAGGATGAAATGGAACTAATCTTTAATTACAAAATTAAATTCGTAGCTTTTAGCTTCCATTTTTGAAACATGGTTAGAACTGTGTAGCGAAAAAAACATATTTTAAATAAATCAATTTATATATATATATATATATATATATATATATATATATATATATATATATATATATATATGTGTGTGTGTGTGTGTGTGTGTGTGCTAGTGTGTGTGTTTGTTTGTATTTTTACTGCAGAAAAAACTAGCGATAAGTCTTAAATGCCTTAAAGTTGTTGATAAATCTTTTAACTCGAAAGCTGTAGCCAGATGTTGCAATTTGACAGCTTTCCAGATGCTTTTTTCATATCGACAAATATATTTACTCACTCGCAATATTCACGCCGGCAGTGAAAGACGATTTGACAATTAAGAAATTTTAGGGAGATGCCGAGAATTCTGGATATTTCAGCTAATGTTCTTAGTGATAAAATATATAAAAATTCCAAACAACGTTTTATCCTAAAGACAGACTCAACACAGACGCAGACTAACATGGAATATTTCAATATAAAAGCACTTAATCGATGACTCGAAGACAAGAATTCAGCTCTACAAACGGACACTGCCTTTTTTTTATTATTTATAATAGATTACTAAATATTAAAATTTTTTCTACATACATTTATGAGCGAGAAACTATTTCTTAAGACATATAACATGTCTAAAAATATTACGTTTCCCAATAGATGGTAGGACTTCTGACATTTCTCTGCTCGTAAGGTGATTTTATGTGTACATTTTTGATTCAGATAAAAAAAAATAAAAAAAATCCTGGAGTTTAAAATATTTGAACGCACAAATGTATCGCAATATTTTTTATTTGTCTTCAACCATACAAAGGTTGATTGATAGTAATAACATACAGTCCTACTAAATAAATTTTATATCAGATAAAATTAAAAAAAAAAGATTGTCCCTTCGGAATTACGTGTCTGAATTCGTAAGTATGGTCTCCAATCCTCTAAAAAAAGTTTTAGATCAAATAGAATAATGAAACTGGGATTAAAATGAACAATTTTTATTTCTCTTCAAAATGAGGTGGATTGATTGATAAATAAGGTTTCCAATTCAATAAAACAAGTTTTACACCAGATCGAATAATGAACATGGTATCAAGATAAAGGACATTTATTACTCTTCATAATTGAAACTTCGTTCATTTCTCTGTATCATTTTCATTGATGTCTATCAAGCTAGCTAGCTCCACCTTGTTCATATCTATCTATCTATCTATCTATCTATCTATCTATCTATCTATTACAGTATATTAATCTATCCGTTTACAACATATTCACATCTATCTATCTACCTATCTATCTATCTATCTATCTATCTATCTAACTATTACAGTATATTAATCTATCCGTTTACAACATATTCGCATCTATCTATCTATCTATCTATCTATTACAGTATATTAATCTATCCGTTTACAACATATTCACATCTATCTATCCATCCATCTATCTATCTATCTATCTATCTATTACAGTATATTAATCTATCCGTTTACAACATATTCACATCTATCTATCTATCTATCTATCTATCTATTACAGTATATTAATCTATCCGTTTACAACATATTAACATCTATCAATCTATCTATCTATCTATCTATCTATCTATCTATCTATCTATCTATCTATCTATTACAGTATATTAATCTATCCGTTTACAACATATTCACATCTATCTATCTATATATGTATCTATCTATCTATCTATCTATCTATCTATCTATCTATCTATCTATTACAGTATATTAATCTATCCGTTTACAACATATTCACATCTATCTATCTATCTATCTATCTATCTATCTATCTATCTATCTATCTATCTATCTATTACAGTAAATTAATCTATCCGTTTACAACATATTCACATCTATCTATCTATCTATCTATCTATCTATCTATCTATCTATCTATCTATTACAGTATATTAATCTCTCCGTTTACAACATATTCACATCTATCTATCTATCTATCTATCTATCTATCTATCTATTACAGTATAATAATCTATCCGTTTACAACATATTCACATCTATCTATCTATCTATCTATCTATCTATCTATCTATCTATCTATCTATCTATCTATCTATTACAGTATATTAATCTATCCGTTTACAACATATTCACATCTATCTATCTATCTATCTATCTATCTATCTATCTATCTATCTATTACAGTATATTAATCTATCCGTTTACAACATATTCACATCTATCTATCTATCTATCTATCTATCTATCTATCTATTACAGTATAATAATCTATCCGTTTACAACATATTCACATCTATCTATCTATCTATCTATCTATCTATCTATTACAGTATATTAATCTATCCGTTTACAACATATTCACATCTATCTATCTATCTATCTATCTATCTATCTATCTATCTATCTATCTATCTATCTATCTATCTATCTATTACAGTATATTAATCTATCCGTTTACAACATATACACATCTATCTATCTATCTATCTATCTATCTATTACAGTATATTAATCTATCCGTTTACAACATATTCACATCTATCTATCTATCTATCTATCTATCTATCTATCTATCTATCTATCTATCTATTACAGTATATTAATCTATCCGTTTACAACATATTCACATCTATCTATCTATCTATCTATCTATCTATCTATCTATCTATCTATCTATTACAGTATATTAATCTATCCGTTTACAACATATTCACATCTATCTATCTATCTATCTATCTATCTATCTATCTATCTATCTATCTATCTATCTATCTATCTATTACAGTATATTAATCTATCCGTTTACAACATATTCACATCTATCTATCTATCTATCTATCTCCACTTCGTTCATGTCTATCAATCTAGCTAGCTCGCTATCTCCGACTGGGTTCTTTCTTTCTTTCTTTCTTTCTTTCTTTCTTTCTTTCTTTCTTTCTTTCCTAGCTTTCACTATCCCATTCTGATTTACCCATTTATTTTAAGTCACTCCCCACTACACTGTAATGTGAAGAAGATCTAATGGGAGAGAACCCATTACGATACACTCTCTCCATCGATTACCGGGACGTTCATTATTAGAAAGTGTGTTTACAATCTACACGAATGCTGGCTGTTTTGAGTTTCGATAAATGTCACATATTTTGCAAGTCTAAATGATTATGTGCTCAGCAGTTTATAACGTTGGGCTGATTTGTTTTTCCTTTAAATTCTTTCTCCCTTCGGGATGGAAATGAAAACGTATTATCATCCTTCGACCTCCCCCCTGTATTTGGTCGGAACACCATTGACAAACCCTTTCTATATTGATTGATCCTGTATTCGTGTCGCCAGACCCCAATGTTCAACCCTCTGTCCCAAGCTATGGTCACTAGAAAAGTCAAAGACTCTTCTAGAAGGCTGCCATAGGGGTAAGCCTGAGACGATGTCCCTATCCGCTCGGTATCACTGACCGGCAAACTGTAATCGTTTTTGTTTGAACTTAAGAGATATTGATTTCAGTTCTTCTTCAGTTGTGTTAAGCGTTGCATGGGATCTCCAACTGATATTCTGGATTTTTCTAAGTAGATTTGTATATGTTCCATGCAGTCGTATTTCATAACGAACAGATAATGTCCAAGTTTCTTATTCATACAGTAGGACTGATCTAATCAATGTTCGCCACGTTTGGATGGAAGGTTGGAGTGCCAAATCTTGTGAAGTTTGTTACATGCATCCAATGCAGGAGCTTTGCGGATGTTGAAGTCATTTTGGAAATGTAGAGATCCAAGATATTTGAAGTTCTCAATTCTTCTGATGCATTGATTATTGAGTGACTTCAACTGGGATGATTCCAGGAAGGTTATAATATATTCTGTCTTACTGACGTTGCAAGAGAGACTTACCTGCTTCGCTGTAGCAAGGATTATGCATCCTTGATATATTGAGAAATTAATGCAAGAATATTAACAGTCATACAGTTAGTGTTTACCGACAAATCTCGCGGTTAATTCGTTTTTGTATTGATGTTTTCAATAATAATGGACATTCTCGGAAGCATATTTCCCCAGCTGCTGAAGGGAACCATAACTTTCGAGGCACCATGGAGTAATTGATAGCATGCCGGATTGAAGGATCGGTGATCCGAGTTCACCTTCGTCCGCTGCTGTCTCCTCTCGTCTGCGTCTCTTGACGTCTCACGCTCCAACTGTTGGGTCGCTTAAGGGCTCTGTTTATATGTATTTCACCCGACTCTCACCGCACCTCAGTATTCACCAATATTCACAGGAATTAATAATTTCCTCCAAATCTGGAGAAGAGATACTGATCTTCATACAAAGCGGTCAGTTATTCAAAACAATACATTCTTCGAAAACAAACTTTGTTTATCATTCTTTTCTATATCATGACGACAGTCGGCCTGAGATCTGTCATTAGGTCGGTGCAAAAATAATGTCGTTTTTGACGTATATTTTAGCGTCAAAAAACGACATTATTTTTGCACCAAACTAATACTTATTCCAAACAATCATTTTTTCCGATTACAAAATTTGAGTTTATAATTTATTTCTATGTCCTTGACGTCAAGGAATTCCCTTTGTTGTCGATTCCAGTATGACCCTCTTAATTTTATGTCCATTTTGCATGTTTACAAAACGACACTCCACATTGTTTACATTACCAAATTGGCGAATTCTAAGAATTCCATTTGTCTTTAGGCTTACATTTTACATTCCTATTCTATTCTACGTTCCTGGTTACCAGAAAGTAAAAAAAAGTCTCTCGTTTTTCTCGCTTCATAATCCAATTCATGTTTTCATCTTAACGTTATTCACTCTTCCAATTCTCCAATTTGTATACAGTTTTTTTGAATGAAACTTCTAAATATTATTTTCATACTACTAGTGTTACAATAATGACACTATATAAAAATGTTGTGTATTTATTTTATTTTGTTTTATTTGACTTAATTTACACTGAATTGATGCCTTGCATATATCTTAACGTTTCAAATTAGGTAGCCTCGGATAGAGTGTTAGACGCTGCTCCAGGAAGGAAATATGTTTGTCAGCAAAAAGAAGAGCCAGACATACAATTTCCATATTGCAGATACCGACAAATTAATTATCTAGGAAATGTGTTAAGAAAAAAAAGAAAATATAAGAACAAAATCCGAAGGCGAATTGTGATAACGAAAGATGCCTTCCAAAACCTAAAACCTCCTTCTGCTTAATCCACGTCTTAATCCATAACTTTCAAATGTCAACGATTTTAAGGAAGCCGCCATTAAGAAACAGGGAAAATTCATTAGAAACGACGGAAAGTGCTCTGGAACATTATGTAATATCAGACTTTCTTCACAGGCGAAGAATATACTTGAGGTATCAGAAATGTGACTCTACAGAAGGATGCTGATGGGCAATGACGAGTTTCGAGAGAAAATGAAAACAAAAATGGCACTTAGACTTAACATAAAAAATAAATTTCTAGGATACATAATGAGAAAAGAGGGCTTGGAAAACGTGACATTCATTGGACATATTAAAGGGAAGATGGATAGAGGAAAACAGCGCATTACCTACCTAATGAATTTGTGTAAATAGATAGAACAGGGTTTAGGAGAGATAGCGAAAATACAAAATTTATTAAGGGCTACTACAGGAGAGGATAAATAAACAACTGAACAATGTGAGCTCTATTCAATAAAAAAAATACCCTATATCTTTCTAAAGTATTGGATCCATCTGTCCTGAGTGTTTTCATCCACATCAGCAACATGTCATAAGTCGTACTTTTACCAAATAGTGTCCAACAGCAATTCTTTCCATTAAAATCCTGTAGTAGAATTTCGCTAGTCGTTCTTCTGGTTTTACTACCCAACTCCGGGATTGAACTCACACATAGAAACATTATCTTATTTCAATTATTTACCGTCGAAATAATATCTGATTTTTTGTTGTTTCAGCTACTGTGCTCTCTTGCCTTCTTCATGTAACGGTCGACCCTCGATTATTTATGGGTGTAGACTGTTATCTACTGCATAGTTATATGTTTTGTTTATAATTTGTGCTTTCGGATTTATTAAACATTTCTAATAGAGGGTTTGAAAAGTTTATAATCTTGTTTCTGATTTTAGATGAATTTATTTTAGACTTGTTGCTAATAATTAAATTAAAAATAGATAGTAATATTTATAAAAATAGTCTCAATAATTAAAAAATAGGCCAACATACTAATTATTAAGGGACAGATGTAGAGATATTTATATTGGCCTGTAATAAAAAGAAATCTAAATAATGTAGCAAATTTTATAGGACAGACGTATTAATATTTATCAATAAGTATTATCAATACTCGTAAGAAAACGAAGCTAATGTACCAAATTTCATGGATCAGACGTATTAATATTTAAAGTGTTGTCAATAATCATAAGAAAACTAGGCAAATGTACCAAATTTCATGGATCAGACGTATTAATATTTAAAGTGTTGTCAATAATCATAAGAAAACTAGGCAAATGTACCAAATTTTATGGGACAGACGTATTAATACTTATCAATAAGTATTATCAATACTCATAAGAAAACGAGGCTAATGTACCAAATGTCATGGATCAGACGTATTAATATTTAAAGTGTTGTCAATAATCATAAGAAAACTAGGCAAATGTACCAAATTTCATGGATCAGACGTATTAATATTTAAAGTGTTGTCAATAATCATAAGAAAACTAGGCAAATGTACCAAATTTTATGGGACAGACGTATTAATACTTATCAATAAGTATTATCAATACTCATAAGAAAACGAGGCTAATGTACCAAATTTCATGGATCAGACGTATTAATATTTAAAGTGTTGTCAATAATCATGAGAAAACTAAGCAAATGTTCCAAATTTTATGGGACAGACTTATTAATATTTATTGGTAAGTTTTGGCAATAATCAAAATAAAATAGGAAAATGTGACAACTGCCACTTGACAGAGGTTGTTCTAAAGTTAATAAAAAACCGGTTTGTTTAACATTTGCGTTTAAAATCTGAGAACGCATTTGCAAAATTCATTTGAAATTCAAAAACTAAAAAAAAAAATGCTTGAACGTTTTAGCAATATTGCTTTTGAATATGCTTTCTTTGCAAATATTTATAAATTGTTGTTATTTAAAAAATTATTACACGGATTAAAATATGAAGTTTCTCTTTCCTCTTTTTTTCCCTTTCTTTCAATTCATTCTTCGTTTATTTCGAGCTGCAACTAAATCGTTCTTTCTCCTTAATAAGCAATCTGCATGCAGCACATTCAATTGTCAACGGTTTGAATGACATCACCATTAAATCTATATAGCGTGAATCATTTGTGACTTATACAACTTTTAACATGAAAAAATAAGGATACAAAAAGAAAAAAGCATATTTAAAATTATATTCAAATCTCAAAGGAAGGACTTCTTGAGAAATTACTTTTGACAAGTGAAAATTGCAGTTCTGAATCTATGAGAATCCGATTTTTCCATCGCTGGCTTTTCAAAATATACAACAATTTTAAAATGTGCACAAGTAATTGCCTTGAAGGGTTTACAGATTTTTAAGGTAATTTGTCTATAAGAAGAGAATTAAGTACGTGTGAATATTTTTTTTTGAATTAATAAATGCTTTTCTGGTGTGTTCACAAACATTAGGAAGAAATAAGAAAATTTCCATACTTCGATTAAAATATGTTTTAGAAATCTAATATATAAATCTCTATGTTTGTCTGTCCGTTTTAAATCCTCAAAATTAAGAATGATATCAAATAAATGCAGTTTTATTACGATTTAACACGTGACCGCACTGGTTGAAACATTCACTTTCTGTCCATGAGACTGAGTTCGAATCTCAGGATTTTCGTTTTGTCAAGAAAGTGACTTCTTGATTTTATCGGCATGGGGATTCGATCCTAGTGCACAGTAACTTTGGAAAGTACCTGAAAATCATAGCAAGGGGTTGGGGCCCTTGGCTTGTGAGAAAAAATTGGGGAGACGAAACTATTTGGGATGTGTCGATGGTTGAGCTAGCACAAAGTCAAATGTCATCGTGACCGAGGGTTTGAGTGTACTGAGATTTTTCAAACTGTTGATTATGCCAGATAATGCATTCACTCTCAGAAACTGTAATTAAGAGCCGCTCAGCATATCTGCGGCATAATGCGCCTGGGCATGCATCTACAACAGGGATTGACCAGGCATACTCGGATATGAGCGTTATGAAGTTACAGGCAAAGGTTGCTCTTGATTTGAAAAGCCTCACGTTTTAGGGATTAACCTTAAAATTCTCCCTTTTGACACAATGGGGGAGGTGCTGTCTTGATGTCAGATCTCCGCGCAGCAAAGCCTAGTCATGTTCTCGCATTAGAAATTGAAGATATGTGCCATATTTCTTGTTGACCAAAACCCTCTTTTTTAACTCTGTGTTAATAACCTCGGATTTTCGAAAGTGGATCGTCCCCTGGGGTATTGACACACCCCAATACAAAAATTCTTATGTAAAATACTCTCGTGCTGCTGAAAAAATAATTAACAAGCAATCTCCGTTACAATATACATGGAAATGAAAAGTGTAATTAATGTGTTCCATAAATATATGTAGGTGAATGACTCCGATACAATTATAGAGAACTGATTTTTATCAAATATAGCTACAATATATTTCCACGAAAAGAAAGACATTTCATTAGCTAAACCCATAAAGAAAGTAATATGAGTTTAGCTAATATATATATATATATATATATATATATATATATATATATATATATATATATATATATATATACAGAGGGTAGTAAAAGTATTTAACACATGGGTTTTTTTTAAATTTCAGAAAAAAATGTTCAATTTGAATGATACAAATACAATATTTTAATGAACATTGAATAACTACACATAAAGGAAAATTGAGAAACGTTGTTTTATGTACTTTTATTGCCAATTTTTGAACTTGTGTGCAAAAATATTTAGCACCGATACAAATAATACGGTAAATAGAGTATTTTAAAACTACTTTCAGTTATTTTGATATGGTTTGTAATTCAGCCAATCAGAGGTTGTCTTCCATAAATGTATTAACCAATCACGTGACGTAATCATCACATCGTGATAACATGTCTGATACAGTACAGATTGTCCCGCTATCTAAACTTATAAAAATGCTTAAAACAAAAGAATTGTCAAATAATATGCGACAGAATATTATAAAACTGCGCAAAAATAGTAAGGGGTATCGGAAAATTGCTCGAGGTTTAACGTTGCTTGTCTGTACAGTGTACATTTTTCTGCTATTATTATATCATAGTTTTTACCACAGCTTATATTGCAATTTTTTTTTTGTTGCACATTCATTGATGTTCATATTTTCATTGATTTTCTCTGTTTATAATTTCAACCTCTTCCCACAGGGTGTGGGGGGGTGATCACCTTTCCGACCACAATTACCTGTTTCGTGTGCATTAACGCAATGGGTTGGCTCACCATCTTGGCACGCCTGGTGGTATAGCGATTCCTATTTTACTAAATACAGCTAGAGACCGACTGATTACTGCGTGAAAGCACATGCAACTGCCCACCTGAAATTTAACAATATATATATATATGTATGTGTGTGTGTGTTTGTATATATATATATATATATATATATATATATATATATATATATATGGAATTTGACTATATATATATATATATATATATATATATATATACATACCTATATATATATATATACATATACATACATACATATATATATATATGCTTTTGCCCTAGTCCCCCAAGGTTTGATAAAGACACCTTGGCAAAGGACCTGAAATCCTTCTTCAGAAGAATACGGTTAAAAGCCCATTACGGGGAAAATGATCATACACCTTCCATACTTGAGACATTAAAAGAGAAGGACACTACCTACACCCCCAAAAACACAGACATGACTATACAGACATTTGAACTAGCCGTAGCAAATGACATAAAGAAAACAACAGCACGTAAGCTGCCACGTGACAATATTACTGAAGGGGAACGTATAGCCCTCGATACGCTGACACATAGAGATGACCTAATCATAACACAGGCTGACAAAGGGGGTGCGACAGTGATCTGGGGAATCGAAGAATACATTAAAGAGGCCAACAAACAGCTAGCCGACAAAGAAATCTATAAAAGCATACCTACAGATCCCCTTCCAGAATACCAAAAAGAATTAACTAGCTCACTAAACATAATGCTTCGCAACAATCTAATCGACAAGGAAACACGGACAGCACTTATACCCATAAACATTACACCTGCTCGCTTCTATCTCCTTCCTAAAATACACAAAAGCAACAACCCAGGAAGGCCGGTTATTTCATCGTTCAACTGCCACACGACAAAAATTTCCAAATACATAGATCATTACATACAACCGCTAGCTAAGGAAGTAAAATCATACATCAGAGACACAACAGATCTACTGAACAAAATTAATCACATACAAACAGTACCAGAGAAAGCTACTCTAGTGACTATGGACTTTTGGTCACTCTATTCAAACATTAAAAACATCGAAGGGCTAACCGCCCTTCAGGAAGAACTTACTAAAAGAAGAAAACAAGACCCCCCCACAGAAGTCATCATAAAACTCATGGAGCATATCCTTACATTGAATACTTTCAACTTCAATGGAGCACACTACCTTCAAATAAGAGGTTGTGCCATGGGCACCATAGCAGCTCCATCATATGCTACAATATTCATGGGAAAATTTGAGGAGACCCATATCTATCCAATCATTGGTAGCGACTGCGTATTCTATGCAAGCTATATCGATGATATATTCTTTGTATACACGGGTAGTGATGACAAACTTACCTAATTCCTTATGACCCTAAAGACAGTGCACGACAATTAAGTTTGACTATGAAAAATCCACAACATCAGTAACATTTTTAGACACCCGCATTTACATAGATGAAAACAGGAAACGACACTACACACTAAAATCACCGACACCCACAACTATCTACACTTTAAGTCTTCCCACCCTAAACACCTCAAAGAGAACCTTCCCTATTCACAATCACTTAGACTCAGAAGGATATGTTCCAACAATGAAGAATTAAATAAACACATTGAAAATCTGGAGCATCAATTCACAACACGTGGCTTTAAACAACACCTAATCAGGGAAAAAATAAATAAAGCAATTTCCACACTTAGAGAAGACACCCTAATGTACAAGATTAAAAATAAATCTAGCAGCATCCCTCTAGTAACCACTTTCAACCTCCACTATCCCAAATAATCAAACGTCGCTGGGAAATACTACATCTCAAACCAGACCTAAAAAAACTGTTTAAGGAACCTGGCCTTCTTGCATATCGTAGACCTAAGAACCTAAAAGAAATCATAGGTAGTAACCACATTTCAGGGGACAAGGTAATCCGTAATAAACTAAGAACAAAAACAACAGGATTTTCCCAACCATGCAACAACAAAAGAAGTTTATGTTGCAACCATATTGAAAACACGAATTCATTCACTAGCTCAGTCACTAAATCTACTTTCAAAATCTACCACGATTCTAACTGTAGAAGTCATAACATAATTTACCTCCTAGAATGCACACTATGTCAGAAACAATATGTAGGAAAATCTGAATGGCCCTTTCACTACAGAATTAACAATTATCGTAAACGAATTAAGTCGACTCCCCATGAAAAATTGTTACCTGTAGAACAACATTTCCGCCTTCCTAGATGTCATTTTGTCTTCTCTGGAGTGTCCTGTCACCCAAACTGTCTAAGATAGGAAGTACATTTTCAAGATGGATATTTTCTTCATGTATATATATATATATATATATATATATATATATATATATATATATATGTGTCTGTGTGTGTGTGTGTATGTGTGTGTGTGTGTTTGTGCTTGTGCATATATATATATATATATATATATATATATATATAATAAAAATGCTTAAACATTAATATTCGTGGTCATAATTTATTCCATTGGAATCTTAAATACGATCCATTTCATCAGACCTACAAATTCAAAAAGAAAACAGAAAAAAACAACACCGGGAATAAAAATAGAATTTAGAGAGAGTGTAAGTATGAGAATGTGCGACGAATGTTAGAGCTAAAGAGATGGGTAACAGACGAGAGAAGGTGGGAGATTAAAATTTAACAGAGAGGAGTTTTAGAGAGGTGAGTTGAAGAGGTTTAAGTGAGAGAAATATGAATGCTGTCGGATGTCTAATACATTAAAGATGGAACCGGAAAGGATACATTTTGTGGTGACATGCACACACCATAGACTATCTAATCTTAAAGATCAGAAGAAGAGGGAGGGAGAGGAAAAGAAAAGAAGAAGGGGTGGGGGAGAGAGATGGGGCGGAGGAAACTAAAACTGAAGAGTATTTATTAAAAGGGCCGCTGTGTAATAAAGAAAATTTGACAAAATTAATATCGACTACAGGTTACAAATCAGATATAAACATATAAAAAATAAATATAACGATTATCTAATCTAGCAAGGACCTATATTTTTATGTTCAAAAACGCATGCGTATACACACATACCCAATAACATATACACGTACATACATACATATAGGCGTGTACCCACATACGCACATATATATATATATATACATGTACACACATACACACATATATATATATATATATATATATATATATATATATATATATATATATGCCATTTGCAGAGACTACTGTTTTGCTGTATCACAGTTCGTCAGTGCAACTAGACAACAGAATGCCTCAAGCGCATTGTTTTTTTTACAAATGTAAACTAATGCCAAACAGCCGGAGTGCTCTATTCATTTTACTAAAGAGCTTCGCATTAACGGAGTTGGGTGTTGTTTTTAGAATTAGTTGTCATTCAACAGAGCTCAATTGCAAATATTTTTTCAAGAGCTAAATTATATATATATATATATATATATATATATATATATATATATGGGAAAACTTCTGCTATATTAGCTCTTCCCCCTCGTCCATCTTCCTCCTCTTTCTATTTGTTGGACAGTTTCTTCACGGATTATGAGGAGACTTGAGGCAAGAGATGCATGATTCTACAGTAGGATGTTGAGCATACCACTTATGAAGCATGTGACTATCGAGGAAGTTTTAAGTGAAATGGAAACATGTAAGGTCGCTTATAATTAGAATCAGAAAGAGAAAATTGAAATCTCAAAGAAATATAATGAGGCAAGTAGGCTTGGAAAATTAGAGTAAAACTGCAATTGTCATACCTAGCGAGATGGCAGAATGACAGAAGTGGGTGTGGAGGGATAATAAGATTATATATCTTGCTAAGGGCTACTAATGATAGATAGTTGTGGAGAGCCATGATCCTTTACGCCATGATGGGACATGGAACATGAGAGAGGGATCGTTTGTAAAGGGAAGTAAGAAATACTGATGTTTTAATGATGTATTTTGAAATATGTCCCATATATGGCGATTTAATAAGCCGAATATATGGAGCGGCCAGTAAGGATCGAACTCACGATTCAAACCTAATGGATCTAGAGAGACGAGGTTGCTAACCATTACAGCACGGTGAAGCGCCCATATCTGAATGAACTCTGAATTCAAGGGATAACCAACTGAAGGTTACGGTTATATCATGCTTTCGAACGATCACCGAAGTTGAGCAATGTCGAGTCTGGTCAGTACCTAGATGGGTGATCGCTTGGGAATACCACATACTGTATGCTTTGATGAGTCGCTAGCTTAATGGTTAAAGGATCGTAATTGTAAATCGAGTTCGCAATATTTACTAAAGAACAAATACCTTAGCGAATGAATAAATCGACCAATTTTCTCTACTATGAATTAATTAGTGGAACTTATAACAATCAAAATTACCGTTATATCTCAAAAAGTCTTATAATCTTAAAATATGTTCTGCTTTTAAATAATCTGCAATGGGTTGATAAGCCGTAAAAAACAAATCAATCAATCAAGCTGTAGAAACACGTTTACACATAGGAAACAGATAATATGTTTGTAAAAAATATGATATGGCGCCTCCACAGATTGATATTTGGAGGATTTCTTCTTGATAGCGAGTATATGGCCTAAAATAGAAAGCTATATGTAATAGGAAAACCTCACATTTTGCTCATGAGTAGTCGGAAAAACTTCCCTGTTGGGAACAATAAAGATTTGCCGATACAGATCCCATATGTTGTCTCGTTTATAATGAAGAGAATACCTCCCACAAAGTGAAGAGATGATACGGTTTGTGTCCCGATAAAAACAGATACGTCCTACTGAACTAAGTCCGCTCATACAGAGTCACTAACTAGTTAATAACAATGTCACAGTTTTAATTTTAAATTTTATTTACAGTACAAGAGTTAACTCTGACGGGATGTAAATTATTTCTTGCTGACAACTTGTAAAATCCTTTCTAGTCTGGAATAATTGTTCTATATAAAATTACAATGACCAGACACCTATAAAATTAAACTGATATTCTACTTCACGCTTCAAAGTGGAGTGTACAGCTGAAATTTCTCGCCTCGATAATATTGATTTTAAATAATGTTCCAATAGAAAATGGCATACGTTTAAATTGTTTAAAGGAAATATCAAACAAGTAAAAAAAATATCCATTCAAGTACAAGTACATATTTATTGAAGAAATGCAATAAAAATATTGTATACACACACACATGTACATATATATATATATATATATATATATATATATATATATATATATATATATATATATATATATATATATATATATATATAATTATCTAAAATATAAAATATTATATTATAATAGGAGGGCAAAAAATAAACAAAAATATGGGGCCGTCTGGAAAGGTGTAAACACCAAAAGATACAATATATATATATATATATATATATGAGATAACGATATATATATTTCTATATAAAGAACACTATCGGGGAAATAGTATGAAAATATCGAAAATCTTTACTTGAGGCACGTTTTGTCCTTCAGGCCTTGATTGGATTTGTTATGTTGATATGACTATACATGCGCACGAACGACGGATGTTAGAGATTTCAGAATCTGGTACCCCTGCAGGTGTAGTCGTACGAACGTAATACATTTATTTACGCGGCTATGACCAGCGAAGACAAGCATTATTCTGCGATCTCGCGTAAGCGAGGCCTGGTTAAATTTTGACCCACAACCCGAGTGTATGCTCTCAGATTCATACGTTAAATAACTGATCTTGTGACGCATAACGCCCCAATGGGGGGGTAGGTTCAATACCATCTATTAAGTATCAAAACAATTTTGACCTCTGACCCGCGAGTACGCCCTCGGGTTGCCCACTGGAAATAACTCGCCTTGTGTCGTATCCTGCCCCAATGGTGATGGCTGTGGGTAAAAAAAATACCCATACATTGAGAGATCAAGTTCGAAAAATCCTACAGACTAATAGGTTTATAAAGTTTCTGATGCGAGTAATGATTATGCAAATGGAAAATATACTTTTACACTTTTTGTACAGATGATAAAAGAAAGCATGATTTACCGAGTTTAATCGAATATAAACACAAAATTTAAATTCAGTGTTTCAAGTATCTCCTTCAATTAATGTAATTCAAAACCGCATCTTCTAAACAGATACACGGCAGATTCTGTGTCTCCGTCAGTTTACCTGTAAACCCTTTAACTCAGGCCGCGCTAGCTTTACATATTATACATTTTTGGAATCAAGGTGATCCTGGGACTGAAAATCTACCCCTCACCTGATGCTTGAACATCCAGCATTGGGATCTGTGTCCAGATGAGGAGAGAATTAAAAATTTAAATTTAAAGAAAAAATGTAAAAAAAACTAGTGATTTTAAAAGTTTTTAATTTATATTGAGTTTACAGTAACTTTGAAAATTTGAAAGATGTTTTAAATTCAAATTAAAATATCTAAATTCTTGTAGTTTGAGGAAATCAATTTTATAATCATTATTAATCCATTACCTGCCATGAGCCCCAATTTGGGGATCTGTTAAAATTAAACTCACTACATGTTATTCCTTGTATTTACATTGAATTGTTTACATACATTGCATTTGCAGAGGTATATTTTACAAAACTTAGCCTTTAATGTTTTTTCATTATTAGCCGTGAGAAGTAACTTTCTGTCGTAATTTTATATTTCACGAGTAGAAAAATAATGACTATTTTGAAAAGTATCTTTTTTATTATTTCTAATCAATATTATGTTTTGATGTTTTATACACATATATATTTGATGTTCTAGTTTCTATAAAAATGACAATGCTAACTACTGAAATTAAACATAAGGAATAAATAAACTCCTAAGACACCAGTCTGGGCCAAAAAATGCGCATTAAAAAAATTTGGCAATTAATGGGTTAATCAAGGTTAATGTGAAACGATTCCTGACGTGAAATTTTGAAGTTCTGCAGAGTTTGTGATTAGAAAAACTCAATTTTCGGCATGAATTGGAATTTCTGGCCAAATCGGAATTTCAATCCAAATCGGTCTTTTGACGGGAACTGGAAATATAGGCCGTATCAGAATTGAAGTGAGGTTTTCAAGTTCCATAAAGTGAATTGAGGAATTCAAAGTTATTTCTTCAAAATTATCATTGCCGTTTTCTAAACTAGACTAGAGGTCCCTTTAGAATAAGGCTGGGGGCCCAATTAGCCCTACACAGGAGCTAGTTAGTCTTTAATATGAGACCCCGGTGTTATTTTTGATAGATTTTAGTTTAGTTTTTCATAGGCGTAACAATTTTCAATGCTAAAGAAACATTTCTAATGGAATTAAAAAACAAAAAATCAAAAATATTGCATACGACAATGACACGTTAATCTGACTTTATTTTTTAGAAAAGCTGACAGCCGCCATAAATATCAGTTGGAAAGCTTTGACAAGATCCTATACGACAATCTCGTCTATTAGATAGTTATATAGTTATACATAAATTATATGTCTTTCAGCATTATGTATTCTACGAGCTCGCGAATATACTTATTTTTATGTATTGAATAATACCAATTCCGATTTACGGTTTGTTCACTTGACGTCTTTGAGAAACAAAACTTCGGCATGCCAAGCATATCGTAGCGTTCCACCCACGTTATTTTGTATTCTATTCGTGAGAAGTTCCACTCGAATAGTTTCTTTCCACAAACTGCTACTTTGTGGATCCGTTGTGCAAGATAATACTTTCCTGTTCAGGAGAAACTTAACCTTTTCAAATCTGTGGATAACCCGTTATATTTTTTACATGTCTTCATAAATTATGCCCCTTGCTTCTTACTCTCTAACCCTCTACTTCGTGTTCCCCGTTCGCTTTGTATATGGTGAACGGTAAAAAAACAACCACAAAAAAAAAACAACAACAAAAAACAAAAATACAAAGACAACTCGAATCTTCCCTCGTACTGCGCAAAGATTTTATGGTGGCGTGTAAGAATTTTACTTATGCTAACGTTGTATATCACTATACATCCCAAGAGGTCCTGTGTCAAGAAAATCAAAGATGGAGGAAATGTGAAAAATATAGATTTTATTTTCTATAGAACAATACAGTGTGTCCCTAAAAAAACAACTGATATTATTTTGTTGTCTAATAACGGTTAATTCTCGTACAAATTACTTCAAACTAACAAGATGTATAAAATCTATGTTCATTGTTCGAACATGTCTTAATAAGAATCTTCCAAGAAGATGGATCGGGCGTACCAGTCATAATGACAATGTGCTGTTGAAATTGTCCTCCACGTTATCCTGATTTGACACCTTGTGATTTTTTCTATGGGGCTATGTAAAAAGACAGGTCTATATCCCAACTCTTCCTACAAGCGGAGACGAACTTAAGCAGAGAATCACTAAATCAGTGGAGAATGTTAAGCAAGACATGTTACAGCGTGTATGGCAGGTGCTGGACTACCAACTACCGACTTGATGTCTATCGTGCCACACGTGGTGCACATATTAAACGTCTGTGAAGCTTTGTGAAATCGGTTATAAAAGCCATATCTCTTTGAATACCTGGTTCAAATTTTGATGAATAAATCTGTTATTATTCAACAGGAAGCCTATTTAATTTCGTCTGACCTGGAGTTACTTAGATAATCACATTTAAAATAATGTCAATTTTTGTGGGGTACTCTATATTAGAAAAAAATGCAAGTCGATAGTTAACGTTCTGGCAAATATTAGTCATTGCCGTTTCATGAAATTTTCCTCAGTTACTTTCTCTTTTAATAATTGCACAATGTTTGAGAACGAAAATGTGTTTGAAATTATTCCTGTCATTAACTAATACTTGTAATAAATTATTATGTCGGACATCTTTTTTGTTTTCACGAGTACTCTTCTTTTAATTTCACGAATACTTTTTACGGAACACTTGTTAGAGATTATTTTAGACACCTTCTGAGAGGACACTTCCTGACTTCCATCATTATGGCTAATGCTAATATCCAGGAGAGTGACTCGTTGAACTTTCTCGAGATAAAGTATTCCGCTGGAATGAAGGGGAAAATTGCAGGAGGTGGTCTACCGACTTGACGTCTGTCCTGTCACAAGTGGTGGCCATATTGAACGTCTGTGAAGCTTTGTGAAATTTTGATAAATAAATCTGTTATTATTCAACAGAAAGCCAATTTAATTTCGTTTGCCTGGAGTTTCTCAGATAATCATATTTGAAATAATGACAACGTTTTGGTGGGTACGCTATACTAGAGAAAATGCAAGGTGTTTGTTAACGTTCAGGCAAATATCAGTCATTGCAATTTCAAAGGTTTTTACTTTCTCTATTAATAAATGCTAAATGTTTGTGAATGTCTATGTGGTTAAAATTATTTCTGTGTTTAATTAAAGCATTTAATAAATTATTACGTAGGACATCTTTTGTGTTTTCACAAGTAGGTTTCTCTTAATTTATGAATGTTTCATGAATACATTTTACGGAACCCTTGTTAGAGGTTAATTTTTTACATCTTCTGATAGGAAAATTCCTGACTTCCATCAGTA
>OZ010582.1:57780974-57833474 GCA_963932145.1 Acanthosepion lycidas | reverse complement strand
CAGACTTACGTCACTTGAAACCGAGAAGTGACCTCTGATCTTATTGTCCATGAATAAATCCCATCAAACATTTGGGGAGAGGGTAATGTTTTTGCAGACATTCCTATGTAGATTGGAAAAAAATCTTTTTTTATGCCTAAATACACAAAATACACACACACGTATATATATATATATATATACATACATATTCTGCATAAATACACAGAATATATATATATATATATATATATATATATATATATATATATATATATATATATATATATATATATATGTATGTATAAGTATGTGTTCTGCCTAAATACACAGAATATATATATATATACATATTCTGCCTAAATACACAGAATATATATATAATATATATATACATACATGTATTCTGCCTAAATACACAGAATATATATATATATATATATATATATATATATATATATATATATATATATATATATATATATATAAGGCCTGAGTGATCTTTTAAATCTTCATTTAATCTATTGGAATCTTTTACAATCAATCTGAGGGCTCCAATTACAACTAGAGTTGATGATGATATGCTACATTTTTGAGAGTTCGATTGTAAGGTCCTTGTATTTTGATAGTTTTTTTTTTTTTTTTTGAAGAGCTTAAAATATATATTAGAGTCTGCACGGACTAACATGTCAATAAAAATAAAAATACATTTTTTTATACTCTCTGATCACGATGTCTGGGCGATTAAATTAGATTGTTCGGTCTCTGAACACTGATACAGGTCCTATCTCCGTAACCGGGCCTGGGTGATGTATTATTATTATTATTATTATTATTATTATTATTATTATTATTATTATTATTATTATTATTATTATTATTATTTCCTTTGATTTCTGTTGTATACATATTTCCCTCCGTGTCTTATGATAAAGATATTCGTAATGTGTGAACTGTACTCGCAAGTACCATATTTTATTTCTTTAAGTCGTGGACTATCTGGAATCATACAAAATAGTCTATCGGATGCTGATCCACTCAATCCGAGTGGAATTATCCTCATGTGTCACATTTTTTAGAGTTTCATTTCAAGATTCTTGTATTTTGATATTTTTTGAAGATCTTTAAATATACATTACAATCTGTCCTTTCAATAAAAAACACATTCTGTTTTTGTGGTCTTTGATCACAATATCTGGGCGATTAGCTTTGATTTTTCTATCGGTGTGTATTGTAAATTTTCCATGAAACCGAGTTTTAGATTCAGTGACTGCTAACACCGTGCAGCCTGATACAAGATGGTCAATTGTTTCCAGATATTTATCACAGAATCTGAATTTCCGGTTAACACCATTTTTCAGTATGTGTTTTAGGCAATTTCTAAGATGCAAGCATTGGTCCTGTCCAGCAAGAATAACAACTTCGGTTTCAGCTTGTTTGGTACGACTGGGTATTGAGCATGCTTATCTTGCTATCATTTTTGCATTTGGTACATCTCATTTGCTTTTGCTTAAATGTTTAGGTTCTTTGCCTCTACAGTAGGTATATTATGGATTCTTTTAACTTCCTCAGTAACTTGAAATTATATTCTGAAGTAAGAAATTTACTTCACTAATAAAGGAATGGAGTAATTTTTTTTACTTGTTTCATGTTCTTTGACAGAGATAATCACCTAGTCTTCTGTAGTTTCGAGGTTTCTTTGAAGAACGATTATTGTGATTTTATAAGTCACTTCTAGCTTAAATAATCTTCTGTGTTCTTCGGATCTGGGCACATACAGAAAATTAACATCATTCTTAGGATTATGCATGTGGTAACAGGGGAGGAACTTTCTAGTTTCGGCATCCATTCGCTTAACGTCAGCTATAGTCCAGTTAAGGATGTTGAAACTGTATTGCACCACAGGGACAGCCATATCATTTTTATGGCTGTTATTCTGTTTTCTGAATTTAATTCGGTATTTAATATCACACGCACACTTATTATTTCTTTCTTATTTCTCCTCACACCAAAACAAGGAAAAAACTTCATATAAACATATGCCCGCATATCCTTCGTTTTTGATTTATTAAGTTTAAGAAAGTTTACGGTAGATGTTAGGAAAGCACCCCAACAAAATTGTAAAAGTATTTTTCTATACACAATGTCCTTGTTTTGGTGTGAGGAGAAAATATGAAAGGAATAATACGTGTCCGTCTGGTATTAGATATCGAATGAAATTCACAAAACAGAATATCAACCGTAAACAATATGGCTGTCCTTGTGGTGCAATACAGTTTCAACATCCTTAACTGTACTATAGCTGACATTAACCGAATGGATGCCGAAACTAGAAAGCTTCTCCCTTGTTACCACATGCATCATCGCAAGCCTGATGTTAATTGTCTGCATGTGTCCAGATCTGAAGAATAAAAAAGATTATTTCAGCTAGGACATAGGAGATTGCGAAGGAGATGGAATACAGCAGTATTCCATCTCCTTCGCTGTCTCATCGCTATTTCTAGTCTTCGACTTGTTCTAGTTCTCTAATCTCCATGACAATATGTAGATCTATTAAGTATGTTTCAGTAATTCTACTTTTCGTGAATATTAATTTTGCACATTTATCAAATCCAAAAGCCGTGCCGTTGTATTCACAGAAACATTTTACAGTATTGAGTAAACTCGTTTACTCATTGCCGTCTTTAGCAAAGAATTTGCTTTCATCCATGTAGAATACATGATTAAATACTTTCTTTTTTTTTACTTTGTATCCATAGTTATTACTGTTGAGTCGTTCTCCCCTTTTTACACAAATGGACTCACCCAGTATATACATATACTACTGCTACGTGAAGACCCGATAGCAACAGAGGGGAGAGTGAAAGCTTCTAGGTAACCGGGAGAGTGAGAGTGAGAGTGAGATAACAGCGTTGTAGGTAACCGACATAAGGTGAAGATAACAGACAGACAAACGAACGTAGCGAACAAGAGTCACTGTAAGCGAGCACGTAGACTCAGTAAAAAGTCATACAGCGATACTTCAATACCAAAGACTGTATATATATTTTGCTACTAACCCGAATTCCTGGAACTACTAACCTGCTTTACCAGTTTGTATTATTACGTTAATACATTATTTTCATATATTAATTCTTGGTGTTTGTTATTTATTTGGTACCGGATTTCAACCCGGAATACACAACAGTTACTATTTAGTTCATGCGAATGGATGATGAAGGACAGACAGAACAGAATGGGAGTCTCTTTGAATGATTCTTCGTCGGATATTCAACTAACTGGAAGTCCAAGAAGGTTTGATTTGATTTAGGTATAATTTGGTTTTCGACAGTTCCATGCTATATTTAAAGAAATTTACTATCACCGATGATACTTTGTACATTTCGAAAGTCTTAAGGATCCAAGGGTGTTCTATACTTTCAAAAGCTTTACGGGAATATATCCAGGTTGTACTGAGATTTCTTTCATTTTCCCAGCAATTTTTCAGGATCATTTTTTTTTTAATTATAGGTGATCTCTGCTACCATATGAACCTCTTCAACGGAAAAGAGTAAGTACCGTTCGTCAGGACAGACGTCATCAATTTATATGTGGTGGACAGACATATTATTGGCTACTAATTTTTCGGATCATGTTTCACCCGTTTTGGATAATACCCTCAGTGATCCATTCTGCAAATTTATTGGGGTTATTAATTATTAGGTTGGTGCAAAAATAATGACGTAATAATGTCGTTTTTTGACGTATTTTCTAACGTCAAAAAACGACATTATTACGTCATTATTTTTGCACCAACCTAATAGCATTGAAAAAGTTTAGCTTTTGGGTCTTATGAATTGATAACAGATGATACAGCCAAAATTGAGTACATTTCCTTTCGGAATTTCGTTAATGCTTCCCTAAAATTATTCGGAATAATATTTGCCATTTTTGCAGTTTTATCCTTCACTCTGTCTTGTTAACTTTTGATCCCCTAGTATTGGGTGTATATTCCTTTGGGTTGCATCATATATTCTCCCGAAATGTTGGCACTTCTTCAATCGATGGTGCATTTTGACTAATATAACTGCTTTACAATTTTCCGTGTAAAACACCTTGAGGTCGGTTTGGGATATCTTATTTTGTCGATAGAATATATAACTCTTTTCATTATTATCTATTTAGATTCCTCCTTGACATATATATATATATATATATATATATATATATATATATATATATATATAGATAGATAGATAGATAGATAGATAGATGGATAATATTAGTGGTAAATATACACATACTTATGCCAAATATATAAATATATATACATAGATGCATACACATACATATATATTTTTTGAATAAAAAAATTCAAGATGATAGAATCGAGGTAGAACTCAATTTTTATTATATATATGTTTTTTATTTTTATTATATTTATTATATATATATTTTTATTTTTATATTTTTATTTTTATTTTACATATAACTTTATTTATATATATATATATATATATATATATATATATATATATATATATATATATATATATATATATATCCACGGACAGACTGTTTCGCTGTCTCACAGCTCATCAGTGTGGCTAGACATCCGATTGCTTCAAGCCGGGATCGAAAACCAACTGATTTGGTATCAATCTACTCCTAAGCTATTGGCGCACGACAGGGATGATGGTTAATTTAAACATATTTATCTTTAGATAAACACACAATTGATTTCGAGATCCTGATATGTTTATCTAAGAGTCTTAGATTACCAGCAGTAATAGTCACTAGTTACAAACGCCCTTTCATCCCTGAGAGGTCAACTCTACAGGATGTTCCAAAAGTAGAATTATCTTTGATAACCATTTTAGATTTGTTTACCAAATGGAATAATGTTTCTTCATGTAACAATATATTATCAAGAGAATATATTAGTCGAATTATGGAAGATGATGTCAAGCAAATTTCCCTTGGTTGCTCTTTCGCAAGTGTATGTTTTTTGCTAATTGGTGCGTGATTTTCGGAACACCCTCTACAATCCAAAAATACTTTTGGTGGGGCAGGTTCCTGACATCTACCGTAAACTTTCTTTAAAATTAATGAATCAAAAACGCAGGATATGGGGACATGCTTATATAAACTTTTGTCCTTGTTCTGGTTTGAGAAACCCACCACCAATGTTCGTAAAATTACTTTTGACACACCCTATACATAGACACACACATAAGCACACACTCACAAGCACACACATGCACACGCACACACACACACACACACATATATATATATATATGGATTGGAATAAATTTGGATTTAATCCGAATTCAGTCAGTCAGTTATGTGCCATGTGTGATACAAACTTATGCGATCATGTATCTTTCGATACATGACTAACGAGGCAGATTTTTCCTGCAGTAGGTTACCATTTCTTTCTGCGGTAGACCAGTTGCCAACCAAGGCTACAGAGCTCAATAGTGTCCTGCTATTTACCCATAGCTGGATTTAGAAGAAGAGGATTCATATCTTTCCCAATGGTTATTAGCACGTAAGTGAATGTAATGGATTCGACTGGAATTCGAACTCGGCACTCCGACTTAATGATACAATAGGGAACAAAAAGGAAACGTTTATAAATATAATACGTTTCGATTTTATTTAATCTTCATCAGATTTTTGTGGATATGATTTATGGAAGAGAACGTCCCGCTTCATTTAATTTCATTTTTTGTTCATTGGTCAAGTTGATCTCATGTCTTCATTTCTTGTGTCGTAAGTCTGTAAGGTTGGTTGGTCTGAATTATAGAGGCCATTTTTATTTCTCTCTAGTAGTATATGATTATAATAAATGCAAACAAATTATTTAAAAACAATCGTATAAAATCCTAGTCATATTTGGATGGATTAAAGAGAGCGTGTTGTCTAAACCGACGGCCTGGATAAAAACGTGTCAGTCGTTGAAAGCTTTGCATAAGTCTGAAGAATTTATTGACTTGAAAAAGCAATATTTAGAGAATTGATTTATGTTGAAAGCAATGCGGCCTCCATCTTCTTACTACAAATCGCCAGTGGAAATATAGCGCTTTAAACAAGAAATATTTCATTTGTCATGAAATTATTAATATTTCGAAAAATGGAATCTTTAAAGAAGTAATTTCAAAAGAATCAGAATAGAAAACACGCAGTAAACCAAAATAAATCGATATTCTTTCGCCGGAGTTCTGTGGTATATTATTAATCATTCTAAATTCTTTGTAAAAGTTATCACACACCAAACGTCGGAATCTTCTTATTGCTCTCTCGCTATTTGAATGGAAGCTGCTCAGACTGACTACATTCCTCACTTCCCCCAGTTTCAACCTTCACAGCTAAAAAACACCATACCACGCTCATTCCCTTCGTATTCCATTCTGTCTATAACCTTCTACCTCGGGTAACTCTTTGGCATTGTACACTTAATTCCCCTTGTTTTCCAATGGCGAGAAGTGGGTTCTACTGGATCAGCTTCTTCCCACGAACTGCTGCTTTGTGGAACTGACTCCCAAAAGGATGCTTTCCAGATCACTACAATCTTAACCTTTTCAGGTGTAGGGTTAATCGTGATCTTCTTCACATGTTGGCATAAACCGTGCCTCTTACTCTGTAACCCTCTACTTCGAGTGGCTCTTTGGCCTTGTACACTTTATACCCTTTGTATTCAAATGGCGACACGTACGTTCCACCCTAGCACCTTCTTCCCACGAACCGCTGATTTATGAAAACGTCTCCCAGGATGATTATTTCCAGTCATTACAATCTTAACTTCTTTATGTCTCCGGTCAATTGTTATATGACACGAAATATCTGCATAAACTCTGCCTTGTAATATTTAACGATCTACCTCGAGTAGCTCTTGGGCCTCATACAGAGTGAAGGTCACTGTAAATAAATTTCTATAGTAATTATTCTGCTCAGATCAACGTATTGTCATCATAGTCCTTGAATTATCATTATTTTCTGAAATGGTTGGACGAAACGTCAAATACTGAGATATTTTTCTCCATTAAAATAGCTAAAACCTGCGCGGTTTTATTCGGAAATGATTTAGTTTAACATCTTGAGCTTTTAAATACGAGATTTCACATTTCTTCTTTACATTAAAATAAGAAAATATAGCTGTCTTCTTTTTGATGCCATCATACAGCTTGACTGAATTTATTTTGCAAATCAAATAAACCTCAATAACTCAAAACGTTCTTAGCCAATATTTGTCAAATTTAAACTTATCTAATTCCACCTTTAGTAAAATGTTTAAATTTTCAGCCATTTTAATGGTCAGTTTTTGAGATATTTCAAAGTTAAAAATATGGACTGACGATCACTGAAGTTAAACAACGTCGATCCCAGTTAGTATCTAAATGGGCAATACCAGGTATTTTAAGCTTACCTGTGTAAGTGGTGTCATGAATAATGGCAAGGTATTGTTAACTGGAGAGATGCGTTGCAATTAAAGCCTGGTTTGTTAAAGAGACTTACATGCAAATATCCTTGGTAAAAGTATGGGTCCACCTCTTCTCCACCACCTATGGGTTAATTAGTAATATTTGTATAACTAAAACATTATTAATTAAATTACACTCTAATAATATATTGTGTGTTTAAATAACCCACAATTGGTTGATAAGCCGTAGAAAACGAATCAATAAAAATGGTTTAAAGACAAAGGAAACAAAAGAAACCTATACTTTACATCAGGAAGAGACAGTTGAAATTTCTAGGACACATGATGAGGAAAATCTGATACTCGTAGGATGGACTGCAGACAAGTGGGACATAGGAAAACAACTTATATCAGTGAGCTTGAGTAAATGAAGGTGGAAAAGGATTTTAGGAGAAATAACAATAATATTTATTAATAGCTATGGAAGATTGGGAAATGTGGAGAGCCATGATCGCCTACGTCCTGAGGGGACACGGCACATAAACAAGAAGAAGATGTTGGAAAAGATAGGCTTTCATCTGAAATAAAAAAATAAGGATTTGAAATGGTCACAATATATGGAAGTAAAAAAAAAAGACGTCAATATAAGTTGTCGCTCGGAGAATATAGGCTGATCTAAAGGTTTAATGTCCATCGTGTCGTTTGATAAATAGCAAGAAGTATTAATTCTTGTTTTGACTAGAGATTTTTGGTGTGTGGAATTATGAAGACCAAAGAATGCGATAGTTGTTCACGGGTGCTGTTTGGGGTGCCATAATTTTTACAGGCCAGTAAGTTTCAATCTTTTATTATTTGTCCTGGTAGCGTAATTGCTGCCGTGACGGAACGTGAAAACATCGAATAGATTTCCAATTCCGGTCATATCAATTCTTGCTGAAAAATGAGGAAAATGTGTCTATCAATCAATATAGACATTCACTGGAATTCGAAAAATAAATTATGAGGAATTTGTCAGACAACGTGATCGTAGAAGGAAATCAGTTAATATCTGTGACGTGGAGTTTTAGAGCTCTTGAATTTACATTTTATTTTGACAATAAAATACATCCCGCGGCAAAACCTCAGATCGGAATGTTTTGATAAGCATAGAAGAACCTCTTAATTTCTGTGCTTCTCATATTAATCCTGACTCGGGGTGGTAGCACCTGTTAGGGTCCCAGATAGGTGAAAATAGTGAGCCGCCGAACACAAATACTATGAATGTATAAAAGTAAATTTTAATAGTAAATATAGCATCAATATATCTTTATATAAAAAAAAAGACCGACAGTACAGGACCAACAATACATTTTATCTGCAGTTAAAAGCGTATATATATATATATATATATATATATATATATATATATATATATATATATATATATATATATATAATTATTTAGATTTCGGCATTAATTAACCCATAGTGGTTGATAGGCTGCTAAACAAAATCAATCAACCAACCTACATGAACTTTCATGTCATTAATCCATATAATACTCTAAAATTACATCAATCAAACTGTATTACAAAATAACTTTTTAAAAAACAACATAAAGTATAACTGTATGTATTAATTATGTTCACACAAAAATGTGTATATGCAGAAAAGCTGAGTATCATTTACCATGTATTCAATTATGAAAACAGAATAACATATATTTATTTCAAAGCTCCCAAGAAAATTAGATTTCGGTATTAAATAACCGATAACTAAATTCCTAACATTTTATTTTGAAGGCATCTGTGCGAGTTTATAGCCTTTTCAGCGACACGGTGCTAAATTTCAAAAATTCTACGTTGTGTATTAATTTCAATAAATTAAGAGAAAGTGAAAATACTTTTTTCTTCTTTAAAAATTACGTCTGAGAAAGCATTTTTCATTATTCGGACTATTTTCCTCATATTTGTCGCCATATTTATTACAACGTTTCGGCCATTGTACGCTCCGGACTTCTTCAGGTAGTTGGAATGTCGAACTGAACCCTTTATTTCATTCACTCGGGTAGACTGTTCTAGTTCCAGGTGCCATGTTTAATGGATGTCAGTTATCAGTTATCTCCTGTTAATTCCCCTCTGAAAGTTCTCCACTGCCTTAATCGGATATTGAACTCACACTCTTTTGGGTCCTATCATTGGATTTAACTAACACCTTTATCCACTGTGCCACTTGTCCGAAACGTTGTAATAAATATGGCGATGAGGACAATAGACCGAAAAATGTAAATAATATACATAATACCTCTTCTCAGAAATTTAGACAGATGCTAAAGCATTTTTCGTCTAATTTCCACGTTTGGCCCTAGTCCCATTCAGAAAACTGTCAGCTCTGTGCAACCGCTTTTCTGGCCTGTTCCCGGCTGCCTCTTTGGTTAAGATTCAAGTCGAGATTTCCCCACCCCCAGTTTGTTTTGGCCCGCTCTTTTTCATCTCGACTGGGTCAGCTTTATATTTTATCATACCCGTATCATTTTTTATCTTTTTTCCACACCCGTAATGAGAGAGCATCTTGATTTAGTCCCATGGACAGAATAGAGCAGCCTCTCCTTTTTAAGGGTTAGACGGGTCCTACTAACATCAGTTATGTTTAATTTGATTTGTTTTAATATTTCAGTTTGTTACTGGGTTCATCTGCCTTCCGTCTCATTTTTTCATCACAGATTTTATATATATTTTACTATCATTAAATTTTTATGGCATGGGACGCGTTTTGTAGGTCCCCCTAGAGAGGATGTGGTATTATGGTGTATGGAGGATTGATTGGTGATCCACGAGTTCTTGTGGTGAATGGGTAAATTGTAACGAGTGAATGGATCGTGAATCGGATCAGCTAGGTATAAGATAGTTAGTGTGTACCAGTCTTAATCCCTCCCCTTTTTCGGCCTTGTGCCACAATTATGTAATTTTTAAATAATAAGTATCTAGAACTGCTTTCTTAAACAAATGATTAAAAAGTGTTTTTTTCAGCTTTAAGGCAAGCATTTTCGCCTCTGCAAGATGTGGAAATATTATATTTAATCCGTTGTTAGGTCTGCTGCTAAGGACGTTGGATGTTGGGTCACTGTGTCTTGTTAGACAATTTTTTACTTTAGAATATATCTTAGGTCTACCATCCGTACAAACTTGGAATATTGCTGCCGCATATGGTCCGTTGCTTCTGCTGTATATTTAGAGATTCTTGATAACATCCAAAGAAGAATCAGCAATATTACTATTCCTGACATGGTGTATCGGCTTCGATCACTTTCACTGCGCCGTGATATAGATTTCATGTACCTTTTCTATAAATACCTTTATGGTAATTGTTCAGATGACCTCTTGGCTACAGTAATTGGACTTTATGAATTTAAGCACAGTACTAGATTGTCGGTAAGGTATGAATAATTTACAGCTGAATTAGCTGGATATAGCCGTTAATTCTATGTTAACAGTTTTTCTCGCACCTCTCGGTTGTGGAATTCTTCCTACTCCATACTTTCCAGGCAATTTTGATTTTCAAAAATTGCAGTCGTTATCTACTGTCTTCCTGATTACTCTTCTGTTCACATTATTTACATTATTCAGACTATGGTCCTCATCTTTGTCGCCATATTTATTACAACGTTTCGGCCGTTGTACGCTCCAGCCTTCTTCAGAAGGTTGGAATGTCAAACTGAACCCTTTATTTTGCTCACTGGGGTAGATTGTTCTCGTTCCACGTGCCATGTTTAATGGATGTCAGTTATCAGTTATCAGTTATCTCCAGGAAATTTCTCTCTGAACGTTCTCCACTGACTTAAACGGGTATTGAACTCACACTCTTTGGGTCCTGTCACTGGATCTAACCAACGCCTTTATCCACTGTGCCATGTATTCTATTGTTTTCGATCTTTAATACTGTGTCTCTTTTTTCTTATTTTTTCACAACTTCTGCGTCTTAGCGGCTTTATTACCATGAATTTGGTGGTGAGATTAAAACAAGAGCTAATATTACCATTATTATTCTTTGTGGGATATTTACTAAAAGCTGATAGTGTTCTTAACATTGGGTATATTATCTCTGCTTACTTTCGTAAAGATTTTCTTGCTTACCAATCCAAGTTTAATTCTCATCAATTTTTTGTTGTATCCTTAAAGCGGTTACAAACAAAGATGGTAGAAGAGTGAAGGAACAGCAACATATACGAAGATGAAAGAAAGGTTTATTGTAAAAAAAGAATACACTACTGAAAGACAGGGAATCGGGTGGCAGGCTAGTAATTCCCGAAGAAAGGTTATTTACCTTACCTCGCCGCGTGGTAGGATGTGGCACAAGGCATTTTTGAAATGCGGGTCAAAACCGAGGCCGTAGGCTCGGGGATTAAATTCCCAGTAAACCCTGTACAAAGGGGGTCGGGTAGCTGTCTACCACCACTGACCAGAGTCTGCCCTTCAGCACAGCCTCGTCTGGGTTCCTCTCTGCCCGAATGCGGAGAGTTCGTCCAGCACAATTGGAGACGAATCTCCAACTAATTGCCGAAGCAAGGTTATTTACCTTACCTCCCCGCGTGGCATGATGTGGCACAAGACTGTTTTTAATGCGGGGTCAAAATCGAGCCCGTAGGATCGGGCAAAAATTCCCCGTAGATCCCGTATACACGGGGTCATGTAGCCGTCTACCGCCCCAGACGAGACTCTGCCCTTCGGCACAGCCTCTTCTGGGGTTCTCTTTGCCCGAAGGCGGACAGTTCGATCAGAGGAATCTCCAACTAGTTACCGAATCAAACCCCCAGGTATATCTTGTACTCACTATATATAGCTACTGATATAGTCAATCCCCATAGACGATAGGGAGTGTGGGACATTGCATTATAACATTTTTTATGTGTTTTTTTTGTGGAGAGGAGAACTGTTAATTAATGATATTCTTTTTCATTTATAATTTCTTTCCCTTTTGGAATACAATATTTTTTTGGAAATGAGTGACCTTGTAAATGTTCGATTATTTAAATGTCATTTACTTTCAGAAGAACTCAAAACCTTGAATCTGTTTTACGCGCCAGACGATCTGTAAACATATTCGCTTCTTGTATATCATCCCAAACTTTTATAGTTCTTTTTTCTTTTCTCCTCAACGTTTCGTTTTCTAAAGACACCAGATTCCTTTGAACGAAATTATAGACTATAGAGTGCCAATTATTGTTGGGACCGACTAAGACAATCCGATCTGTAATCTACCCCATCTTCTTGATTCCCTTTTAGCGTCGATGGCCTCTATCATCATTATAAATTGATCACATGAAATTCTTCTCTTTAATATGTCACTATGAGTCCGTCCGGAAAACTTTTATTCTTTGTGACTGTTATTTATAGCTTCGCGTATTCCAGAAAAATTTAAAGCGGCTCAAAAGTTTCGACAACATACCGGGTGATATTAGCAGAAACTCTTTTAGTACGAAAATGCATGGAAATGATTCTACTATAAAAATGCATTAGATAGATATTACTATGAAAAGCATTGAAAAGCGATTTTATTATGACAGTTCATTGGAAATGAGTTTACTCTTACATTGCATTGGAGAGTGATTGTACTATTTAAATCCATTGGAAAAGAATTTTAGTACGAAAATGCATTGGATAGGGAATTCAGTATGAAAATGCATTGGAAAGGGATTTTATTATGAAAATGCATTGGAAAGTGATTTTACTATGAAAATGCATTGGAAAATGATTTTACTATAAAAATGCATTGGAAAGTGTTTTTATTATGAAAATACATTGGAAAGTGATTTTACTATGAAAATACATTACCAAGTGATTTTACTATGAAAATACATTGGAAATGTTTTTTTTTGAAAATGGATTGGTAATGATTTTACTATAAAAATGCATTGGAAAGTGATTTTGTTATGAAAATGTACTGGACATGTTTTTACTATAAAAATGTATTGGAAAGGAATTTTACTATGAATATACATTGGAAAGTCTTTTTACTAGGATAATGGATTGGAAAGTAATTTCATCATGAAAATCCATTGCAAATGATTTTTCGATAAAATGCATTGGAAAGTGATTATAATATGAAAATACTTTGGAAAATGATTTTACAACGAACGCATATTGAGAAGTGATTTTACTATACAAGTTAAATGGAAATGATTTTTAGTTTATGTTAATTGATTTTACTGCATATCTAGACATGTTGCATTTCTTTCCATTGAATATGTGTATGGTACCCTCAGAAAGAATCGAACTCATTACTGATATTCAATCAGACTACTTTGTCGACCATTAATCCCATGCCGAGGAGCCTTCATTTTATATTTTCTTAAGAAGAAAACATATATATGTGTTATTTATTCTCGTTCACGTGCTTTACATATCTCCGTGTGTGTTTGTGACTAAAATGTTAGGAACATTGACAATTTGCTTGGCTAAACCATTTGACGTTGTTCCAAATGTTACTATTTATTATGGCAAAAACGTAAAACATTTTGTCCCTAGCGAATCTTAACTAAATAATTGCTTGTAGCATTTAATATATATTGACATCAATTAGAGACTTGGAGATTTGCCTCAGTATTTATTGCTTGCATTCACACATGATGTAATTACATCTGAATTTCTGTCCGCTAAAATAGCTAATAAGAATGGAGGTTAAGGGATGAAACGGAGAAGAATCCAGAAGAAAAATATATTTCATTTAAAAACATAACTTTAAATATTGTGTTAACCAACATCTTTTTCACTGATTTTACAAGCACGGTGTTTTGACAAGTATGTTTGTAACAAGAAACGTAGTTAAAAAATAAATATTACATGTAGAATTCTCTGTGTATTTAGGTTTGGGCAGAAATTAGTAGTATTTTTCAAACAGTGATGCTTTAACACGTGATAAGCTGTCATATTTTATTGAAATTCATGTCATATATACATGACATTTCGAGGCGTCTTTCAGTAAGCAAATGTTTTCACTATAAAAAAGTACATGAGGAAGTGATTTTACTATGAAAATTCATTAGAAATGATTTTATTATGAAAATGTATTGGAAAGTGATTTTGTTATAAACATGAATGGGGAAGTGATTTTACTATGAAAATGCGCTGGAAAGTGATTTTATTATGAAAATGTATTGGAAAGTGATTTTATTATGAAAATGCGTTGGAAAGGGATTTTATTATGAAAATGCATTGGAAAGTGATTTTATTATGAAAATGCATTGGAAAGAGATTTTACTATGAAAATGCATTGGAAAGTGATTTTATTATGAAAATGCATTGGAAAGAGATTTTACTATGAAAATGCATTGGAAAGTGATTTTATTATGAAAATGCATTGGAAAGAGATTTTACTATGAAAATGCATTGAAAGTGATTTTATTATGAAAATGCATTGGAAAGTGATTTTACTATGAAAATGCATTGGAAAGTGATTTTATTATGAAAATGCATTGGAAAGTGATTTTACTATGAAAATGCATTGGAAAGAGATTTTATTATGAAAATGCACTGGAAAGTGATTTTATTATGAAAATGCATTGGAAAGTGTTTTTATTATGAAAATTCATTGGAAAGTGATTTTACTATGAAAATGCATTGGAAAGTGATTTTATTATGAAAATGCATTGGAAAGTGATTTTATTATGAAAATGCATTGGAAAGTGTTTTTATTATGAAAATTCATTGGAAAGTGATTTTACTATGAAAATGCATTGGAAAGTGATTTTACTATGAAAATGCACTGGAAAGTGATTTTACTATGAAAATGCATTGGAAAGTGATTTTATTATGAAAATGCATTGGAAAGTGATTTTACTATGGAAATACGTTGTAAGTGATTTTACTAGTATAATGTAGGAGAAATGATTTTTACAAAATATGCATTAGAAACTGATTTATGTTCCTTTCTGTTACAACGAACTTTGCTTCGAACATTGTACTTTGAAAATTATTCAGAGAAGTACATTCTCTTTTTATTTTTATGGTGGTTCACTTTTCAGGGGCCCTTAAGCATCATAATGATTTTTCTTCTATATGAGGCAGATTTTATTTTCTGTATTTATTGTACATCATTTAGTGCACAAAGCCCTTAATTTGTGTAATTCTTTCATTTTTTTGCGTGTTGATACATTTATTGTCTTTTGTTTAAACTCGACTCGTGTCATCTTTGTTGTGTGCCTTTGGCCTTCTAAATTAAACCTTACTTCAAACATTTATTTGAACTATAATATTTTTACTGTTTTTTTTTTAACAAAGAAAAGATTCTTTAGTATTTAGCCATGTTGTTTTTTTTTAGATTTGATTATTTTCTGATTGATTTTAAACACTTCATACTTTATTGTTTCTGAATGAATTGCCAAATCTAGAAAAAAAAGTAACGTAAATCTACAAGTGAGTAGAAATATTGCTTATATTCATTGTTTGTTTATATTATTATCGACTAACATTTAATTTGTTAGTGCGGTAAAAGGAATACAGCTAAATTTTGGTGTACTCTTGCAGCGTTATCATTATAATTGTCACTTATTAACCGCGAAATGTAATCTGTGTAATCCCTGCACAAATAAATCCGCTGCTGATATATCAAGGCGGAATGGGGTTTCATTAATCTCCTATCATCCGAATTTGCTCGATTATTATAAATGCAATCATTCGCATAAAGAAAATGTCTTACTACTTATTTAATAAACCCTGCTCGGTGATTATAAATGTAATCATTCGTGTGAAAAATGTTTCTTACTGCTTGTTTAATAATCCCAGCATGTTACATATGTGCTCATTAGAATGATGAACATTTTGTAAATATAGTCGTTATATAAACGTTAATTAAAGCCAACCATTTTTCTCATGTATTTGTTTAATAAATTCTGCTTATTTTATATTCATTATAACTATTAGAGAGTATTAACGTTTCAATATATTGCTTAATAAATGTTAGATACGTAAATATTGCATAGAATTACATTTTTGATAAGTAAATTTAATCATTTAATGTGAATGAATTTTTAAAATTCTGATGATTTAAAAAAGTATTATACTTTATATTTGCAATTATTATAGTAAATGAGACGTATTTGTTTAATAAAACTGATCTGTTTTATACGTAATTATTAGTGAATGAAAGTTTTGATGGAATTCTTTAATAAACCCTATCCATTATCTTCGTAATCATTAGAGTCATGGATAACTTCCATAAACCCTATACGTTATATATGTAGACATTAGATTCAAACGTATTCGTTATAAACGTAATTATTAAAATGAATGAGATATTTTGACGATTTTTAATACAGTGTAACCCGGATAAAAGAGACCCGGATATAAGAGAAACCCGGATATAAGTGAGATTTTCTCTGGTCCCAAATTAGAGCCTGTGGTAATGTTTATATATTAGACCAAACTCGGATATAAGAGACTTCTTTTCCGGTCCCGACAACTCTCTTATATCCGGGTTACACTGTACATACATAGGTTATATACGGGGTGTCCGAAAAGCCACATTACCATTGATGATCTTGTAAATTTTATATCTATTTAACAAATGGAATCATGTTTTTGTATATGACAATATATTACAAAAATTTTATTGCTTGAAATATAGAAGATGATGTCAATTGTGTATGTCAATTGGCGCGCGACTTTTGTATATATATATATATATATATATATATATATAGATATATATATATATAGAGAGAGAGAGAGAGAGGAGGTGATTGAAAAGTAACTTCATATTTTATGTATGTTTGGTCAGCTAGGTGTCCTGACTTACCAACCCCTGACATTTTACTTTGGGTTTGGTTAAAGCAGCAAGTCTAATACACTAAACCATGATATTGTAAGAACTTGGAGAGCGAATACAAGAAGTTATGTATTCCATATCACAAAAGTTTCCTGGTAAAATTAGTAGAGGCGATTACTGGATAGCTAGAAAATCTGGGAGCGTAATCTGGTGCATATGTCGAATTTTAAATAAAACAATGCTCAACGTTTTCCCTCTCATATCAATTTCTCCTAAACATTGTAGTCATAAGGTTGGTGCAAAAATAATGACGTAATAATGTCGTTTTTTGACGTATTTTGTAACATCAAAAAACGACATTATTACGACATTATTTTTGAACCAACCTAATATTAAATAAATTATTTAAAGTATTTTAAAATGGGGAGCACTTTACGCGTTTCATCCATTAGTACCTCATCAGGCTAATTTAATGTTTACTGTGCTTTGACTACACATGCGCATGAACGAGCAACTCTGGGAATTTTAAATTTAAACATAATTTTTTAATTTGTGTTTTCGGTACAAAATGTAGCTGATTCTTTTAGACTACTTTTGTTTATTGTTTGTGTCTCTATTACTTTTGTTATTACATATATCACATTGTGATAATAGACAATCTGCCAAAAATAGTGAGACGTAGTAGGAACCTATTCGCAAATTTACTGTGGCAGCGATTAAGTCATTTTCTCAATATGTTTGTCTCAATGAATAGTTTTCTCTTAATTAGAATAGCCTTTTTCATGTCAATATTGTGTTTGGTCTCGTTGTGGTGAGCATCTAACTCATTTAATGTGTTATTTCGTAAAATATCCCTTTTGTGTTCACATTATCTTTCCTTGAGGTTTCACCAGAGAATTCCTTGTGGCAATTATTGCGATTAAATTTTCAATTCATTAGATTTGTCAGGAAGGGCCGAGTTTTTATTTTGGAATATTTTAAGGGCCTTTTGATTCGCATTCTGGAAGGACTTGAAAGAATTTTCAATATATTCCTCCTATTCATGAAAATACTTAGGGCTGCAAATTATGACTGTTCTTCCGTACAAGCCCATAATTATATATATATATATATATATATATATATATATATATATATATATATATATATATATCAAGGAGGAATATATATATATATATATATATATATATATATATATATCAAGGAGGAATATATATATATTCGATGTAAAATTATCAGATAAACTATATCTGTAAAAGGACACAATGTATATATGTGTATGTATATACGCACACACACACACATACATATATATATATATATATATACACACACATGTATATATATATATATATATATATATATATATATATATATATATATATATATACAATATAATTATTTTAAAAAAAATATGATTCCATACCTACATAAGAGTTCTCATGTTTCAAAAACAGAAGCTAAAAGATCAGGTCTGTTTCATCCACAAGCGAATTTTTGAAATTCCAAAATTTGCTTGAGGATGAAACAGAGATTATTTTTTAGCTTCTGTTTTTGAATCATTAGAACTCTTTTGTAGCGATGAAATCATATTTTTAAAAAAGTAATCATAATTTAGGCTCTACTTATGTACCGAGCACTGTTTATTTTATTTTTTTAATAAAAACAAAGATACTAGAGAATATCGAATTATTAACCTGAAATTTCTTTCCTATTTTTCTATATATTTTCACACACACACACACACACACACACACACACACACACACACATATATATATATATATATATATATATATATATATATATATATATATATATATATATATATATATACGGTAAGGAGAAATATGCATATATATTTACGTTTAGATGTAAAATTTTCAGATAAACTTTATCTTCAAAAGAACAGAATGAATATAGAAAAAAAAGGAAAACTTATCATAGCTGACGACTTTTGTCCTCTGAGGGAATTTATCAGCGACCGAAACACGTCGGCTTAGTTTTCCTTTTCTTTATATATATATATATATATATATATATATATATATATATATATATATATATGTGTGTGTGTATGTATGTATGTATGGATGTATTTATGTGTGTGTGTGTGTGTGTGTGTGTGTGTGTGTGTGTAGATGTATCAAAATACCTTCACAAACTTTGGGGCGAGGTTATCACTCCAAAAGAAAGACAAATGTCAACATAAACATAGATAGGCATTTTACCTTGCTTTGGTGTGTGAACCGCGCTGCCAAATTTTGTAAAATATATATATATATATATATATATATATATATATATATATATATATATATATATATACCCTATATCCCTGTTTATATATATATACCTATATATATATATATATATGTGTGTGTGTGTGTGTGTGTGTGTGTGTGTCACACCTATATCTGATTGGATAGAGCCGAAGTGCTGAAAACTGCAAATCTCGTTTAGACGTGAACGAAATATCTTTAACACCTCGCCCTTGTTAGTGTCTTTTTTTCATTCAGTATATTTTCTAATTTGATTTTATTAAATTTATGACTAGTTTCTCTTTCTTCTGATTTCTTTTTACCGTAAGACTATGCATTTTGATTAGATACTTGTCCTGAAAATCTAACATACTCAAATGAAAAGAAAAAGCTATGCATTTATTGGTGACTTATTGCCCATTTATGCAAATGACTGAAATCGTTCGATTCTGTATACGCTTTTGTTTCTAACGGAATAAAAAGAAAGAAAAGCAATCATCTTCTTTTTCTCTCTAATCAACTGGAAGGTGACTTATTGTATAATTTATTGTTTATTGCCAATGGCGTCTTATAGTGCAAAAATTCAAGGCTAGTTGCGTTTGACGCATTTGATCTGAGCGGGCGAAATATTTATAGTAGTTCAGACGCTTACACTGTTAATGGCAGCTTCCATTGAGATGGCACATTCATTTTGTGCACGAAAACACACACACATTAGCAAAAATTTGTTGATCGCGTTATTCATTTGTATTCTTTCAACATGACCTATCAATTGCCTCTAATTCTCTATATTAGATAAGTAACAAATTATTTTGCTTTTTTTAAGATATCTACCCACGCTTCAATTGCTTTAATGTAACCAATATCTATCTATCTATCTATCTATCTATCGTTAATTTGTATTTCTCGAGGAATCTATCTATTTATCTATCTATTTCTATATGGTGAACTTTCCCTTGGAGTATGAGGGTCAAGCAGCTCAGTTTCTAGGAAGCGACAGCCAGACACCAGTACATTTTGATTTAATTATAGTGGTGAAGGCATTGTGAAGAACCAATCACACTTTTTGAAGAGCCGAATACAAAATCCTGGTAAACTACGTGCCACAAGATCTTCAGGATTTGAAATCAGAGTGTTCCTTCTCCTAGACAAGTTGCCAATCAAGGCTATAGAACCCAGTCTACCCTGCTATTTATCCACAGCTGGAGGGACAAGAAAAGGTTAATACATTTCCCAATGGTACTAGCACGTAAGTGAATGTAAAGGATTCGATTGGAATCCGAACTCGTCTCTCCAATTCATCAATATATACATATGTTTCAGTCTGCTCCTACCTATCTATCTATCTATCTTAGCATGTTCTTCTCTCTCTTTCTCTCTCTCTTTCTCAATCTATATCTTTCTACACACACATATGTATGTATATATATATATATATATATATATATATATATATATATATATATATATATATATGTATGTATGTGTGTGTGTGTGTGTTGACTACAGTTGGATACAAAATTGTTTTAATTCCGTATCTTAAAATATTGCCATAAATACATTTCGTTGATATTCTTCATTAAAAAGAAGAAATCAATAAATAAAAAAACAAAGAAAAAAAGTAAGTAATAAAAAGAACGAAATAAAATTATAGTGTCTAGTCGGGCTGCGTAGTTCTATCAGGCTGGAGACATACCTTTAATTTTATAAATAATCTTTTAAAAATCTCTAATGACTTGTATGCACTGTTTATCAAAGAACACATTTTTATTACAACTTATTGTTTTCAAAAGTTCATTCTAAATAATTTATTCCGTAGAGTATAATTGAAAAATCACAAATTAAATTTAGCCCAACTTAAAGTCGGCGAAGAAGGTGGCAGCTTTAGCTCGTCGACTGGAGGGTTGCAGTGAGAAGTGTAACTGGGTTAGAGCTGAAGAAATATGATATCAGTCAACTAATCCTAACTCTGCAATCAACGACTTGATAACCAGGCTATAAAACAATAAAAAAATTGGAAAGAAGGCAGTAAACAATCATATCAAAATTTGCCTTCACTTTTTTTTTCTTACATGTCTGGATTTTTTAAAAATGTTTATTCTTATAAAATTATTACGATGGATATTAAAATACCGTGCACAGATATTTTTTTTAGAATTATATATGTATTTACATTAAAGGAATCATTTTAGCATCTCAGTTATAGGGATAGTATATTTTGTTAAAGACTGTAATGAGCCAGACAAGCCTTGCCTCTCAGTTCATATCTTTCGTTATTTCGTTCTCAACATTGTTAGTGGCTGAGAGGTCAAACATCCCAGAACAAACTTTTTTTCTACAACAGGGAAAGCAGTTTCCATCCCTGGCGTAGAGCACATTTTGTGGAGTATATTTCACATACGATTATCCACAGTAATTACGTATGACGTATTAAAATAATGGATAAAAAATATATTAATTCTTTAGAAATATATATAGGTAACAAAGATTATCATAAATATAAGATTGCGAGATATATATATATATATATATATATATATATATATATATATATATATATATAATCAAAGTCTGTACAAATATATTTATCCTAATCTGATTCTATCTTTTTGTATTTCCGTTTTTCATTACTTCTCTCTCTTTTGATATCTCTCGCGTTTATCCATCTATCTCCATTTGCTCATTATCCGTCTGACCATATAAATACATGCATATATATATATATATATATATATATATATATATATATATATATATATGTGTGTGTGTGTGTGTGTGTGTGTGTGTGTGTGTGTTTGTGTATGTCTGTGTGTGTCTGTGTGTATTGTAGTTCACTGCTACCAGCAAGCAGAGATATTTCTTCTCCCGATCATGGCCATGTTGGCCGAAACTAATCGAGGAATCTAAATGAAATAATAATAATAGACATGAAAGAATATTAATCTATAAACCATTGTGTCTGTAGATTTTAATATTTTTTATTGTTCAATATATATATATATATATATATATATATATATATATATGTAAAGTTGTAGCCTCTGCTTGTTATCGAACTCTTCATAGGGTTTTGGAGATAGACCCCCATAACCATATATATTCTGAAACTAGATTATCCACGGTACATGGATAAGTGAGTTTCATCTTGATTAAAGATCTCCGGGAGTGGAGGGGTGCACAAAACCCCTAGTGTTATTTTTTTCATTTGCTATGTATTAAATTTCAATTTGAAAAAGGGAATGATTCTTAGGATACTTGGATATGATCAAAGGGATCCCGGTAGGGGCAAACCTCCACTGATTTATTTTCCCTTTCATTTAAATTAAATTTAAATAACTCTTATCCAAAATGTAGAAGGAGAAAGCCAGAAGATGGAGGTCACATCGGCAAGATCATTTGGTAATATTAAAATGCATCATTTTTCTACACAAATTGTAACAATGGTTTAAAATCAATCATGATTTTCTTACAAAGAAATGTGTGTCACGCTTTAAGGTAAATGCTGTTTTTAATTAAACCGTATTAATTACATTTACCGACTTGAATGTTCTAGAAGTATGCGTGTTTATAAACAGTAATTCTCTGTAGTTAAATAGTACAAGTCAATCAAATGACGTTTAACGTACATTAATACAGGTTCGATTTCAGTCGGAGAACGGACATTTTCTACGAAAATTCAGACTATTAAATGTAATTAACGCTGTTTAATAAAAAACAGAGCATTTACTTAAATAAATTGTATCTATAAAAATAACACATAAACAGGAAATATATTAAATAACAAGTAGCATGGCCCGATGTTGCCCGTGCTTGATTCAAAAATCGTACAACTCATACAGCAATCGCCATCACTTGACTATTTTTGCCCTTCCTTGCCTTTAAAAGAGTGCCTTTGCCGTGCTGATGCTGCTACATGCCTTACTTTTTAACTCACACTACGAATTTTTCCTAAGCTTTATACTGAACATTAAATCTGTTACGAAAAAGGAACTAAACAAAATGAACACAAAACGATCAGCTTTAAAAAAGGACACGAAACTGGAAAAACCGAATGAAAAAATAATGTTAACAACAAATACTTTTTCACACCCAACCCAGTTCTGCGGAATCAGAATCAACGTTGAGTTTAAGCAAGCGAATTAGCCAATTGGAGTAAAGTCCCATGCAGATTTAAATTTTTCCCACTTGTGACGAATGCATCTATCGATTCTTTTTGCATGCTAGCATGCTAATTAACATTCGTGTCAGTCAGCTGTTGGCTCTCACGCTGGCCAATAGAATCTTCTTGCCTATTCGTGGCAGCCAGCTATAGAATCTCACTCTGGCCAGTACAAAATGGCCGCAAATTACATGAAAACTGCCGTAGAAGTATGAAAAAATCGATTATATCCACTATCGATGGGAGTTGGGAAATGCAAAGTCAGTCTTGGCCTTACCACTAACTTGGAGCATGTGCATGTAAATTTTAGTGCAAATCCGTCGAAAATTGCGGCCGTACATTCGTTACACACACACACACATATCCTGCCTTTTATACATAGAGATTTTCGAACTTAATTCATTGCATTATATATATATATATAAATATATATATATATATATATATATGTGTGTGTGTGTGTGTGTGTGTGTGTGTGTGTGTGTGTGTGTGTGTGTGTGTGCGTGCGAAAAGGATCCTTAAAGTGTAAATTTCTGTTTTTATAATTCCTGTCATTCTTAAGGTACGGTGACAACATTCGCTCTTCCGTCAATGTTTCGGATTTGCCTGTCCTCACAAAAAAGAAGCCCAACATCGAAAGTCTGTAAACAAGCGGGGGTGGGGGGGGTGTTGAACAACTGATTGAAAAGAACAGACTGACAAACTTTGAAGAAAAGTACCCACTTCTCACGCTTGTGGTAATCTAGCTGAGCAGGACAAACGTGAATATGAGCATAGCACCAGTGAATGGTTGTTGGAGAGAAAAGATTTCTGTAATATTTTAGCAGAAATAACATTGGGAAAGGTAAGTATCTATCTCTTCTACCCCTAGCTATGGTTTAAATAGCAAGACAGACTGGACTTTTATATTTGGTTGACAATCACTTTACTGCAGAAAGAAATGAAAATTTACTACGGGAAAATATTTCCTTCTCAGTTATGTATTGTAAGATAAATGATAGCAAGCGGGCATCAAGTATGGCACTTAACTTACTGACTGAATAAATTTGTCTCTTTTTTATATGCTGCTGTTTCTTCTTATTCTTCTTCTTCTTCTTCTTCTTCTTCTTCTTTGGTATTTGGCATGCTGCCATCCACTGATCTTTGTACCTTCGATATGTCCTTTGAGTATGAACTTCTCCAAGGTCTCCTTCCTCGTTACACATCCTCAAACATTTGGACTGTCAGTTTCAGATTCTGAATATAAGCGTCTTTATTTCTTTCCATTTTTCCTTAAGACTTCTTCGTTGCTTCCATGCTGCATCAGTATCCTTCTGTAGAACCACATTTCTGTTGGTTCAGTTTTATCTTCATCTATGAGGTGATTGACTAGCGTTCATCGTGATACAAGTGGATTGATATATCATTGCGGTTAGCACTTTTTTTTTTTTTTATTCTAACGAAAATTTATTGTTTCTTATTAATTTGCTTAGCTTTTGGGCTGAAATTTTGATTTTTCAATTCGTGTTCAGATTTCGTTGTCAAAATTCCCGAAATGGTTATAAATATTAGCCAAATTTTCTGTATCCTAGATGAGTGAAAATAATATATATTTATTTCTTGCAATCCGAATAGACCTTATAGAATATGCATATTTTCAGAGGTATAAGTAAAAATTTAAGTGTGAACATTTTGAACTCTTTAACTGGACATGACAGTTCTATGAATTCTGCGACACTCCTATCCACATCCGAGCAGTCTCATCAATAATATTTTCCGTAAGGCACGTGTATGGGGTGGGAACTGGAATCTGTTATTTTACTTATAACGCAGGTATGCGAATGTTTATGTCATCTATCAGCAGTCCATTCCGGGTCAGCACCACGAAGATGGAACACTAAATAACACTGATTCCTTTCGCCATTTTAATACATTATATATATATATATATATATATATATATAGTAAGGGGATGATGAGACGATGTGGAAAATCTTATAAGCGTTTCGAAGACGTTTGTTAGGCTTGACTTCTTCAGGTCGGAATGAAAGACAAAATTATGGACAAAAAAAAATGCCTTTTGATCTTTGATGATTGGGTTTATAGTGTGGATAATAATTCATCACCCCCAAGGTCGTGTGTATACGTTTGAATTCAAAAGAGACAATTGAGGACTGGTCTTCTCCAGTCTGGATGTGGTAGTGATACTACATTGTCGTTTTGATCTCGTTCTTCTAAAAACAGTATAACTATTTCGGACGGATACTTACTGGAGTGGTACAATGAACTGGAGATTTTTTTCGAACATCCTTAGCAATAGATTAGATATAGGAGTTCCACGTTCGGTCCTGGGATCAGGATGTGTCATATAAACTTTCAAGGAACAAAGTCTCCGTGAGAAAGCACCCATCCATCACGATAGGTGAAAGTTCTGAGTCTGCTCGCTGGTGATAAAAGGACACTAGTTAAGTTCATATTCACGCAGTTAGAAAAGACGGGATTTAAAGAACACAGTTTGCTGCTGTGGTTTTGTGCACATCTGGCGTCGAGTAGATATCGATTGAATGTTGACCGAAATATAGGAACATTTGAGTGAAATCGATATTAGAAATGCATGTCACACGACTTCAAAAGAAGATCAATGAATCAAATAGTACAGCGTTCGTAATGAAACGATTACCGGCACTTAAAGTGGAACAGCTTTGCTGAGTTTAATTACTGACCGAATTGATTTTGTCCATTATAAACTAATCACTCTAACCCTAACCTTAGCCCTAACTGTACCCGTGGAAAAAAAAGTATAAATTTATTTTCTTAATCAGCTATATATTAACCTAACTAAATGAGGAAACGAGCACCGAATGAGAAACCCTTCAATACTAGATAGAACTCTTATGACTCGAAATCAGTCAAATTGGTTATAAACAGGTTGCTTGGAATCGGGACGGTGTGATTTTGTTATGGCTTAGAATATCTTTTAATATAAAACCGCAAAACTGCAATTAAATCTCTGTGCATTTGCAACAGTAGAAGAGTTAAGACTGCTCGCTGCTACCAGATACTTTAGCGAAATAATCCACCATGTGCTTATGGGTAATCGGTCAGCTTGTTGATATCCACCATCTCTATCCTCATCCCGATTTTGTTTTCTCCATGAAACAATGTTAATTATAGTGTATCCCATGAAACAAGTCAATGGAAAGGAAATATATTAAAAAAAAAAAAAACAAGTGTCAGGCATTCATTCACTCTGGGATTCCGCGTTGGGTCTTGAAGAATTGAATTTTTAAAACATTTAACACCAAACTGGGCAGTAAAGCCACTAAATCGCAAGAGGTTTCTGAGTGTGATTAAATACGACAAAACATTTTATCAAGAAGAGAGAACTGTGAAAGAACGAGAATTAACAAGACAGATTATTGTCATTGCATTTAGATCTTTGAAGATCGTAGTTAACTGGAAGAATGTTTAGCAAGTGATAAATTGAGAGAAAAGAAGCTCCGCCAAATTACTAAAAGTTTAGGTACCATAGAGGAAAGTTCCTCAGAATAATTACCAAGAGAATATTTATAAAAAATCAGCGAATAGCGGAAGTACATTAACGCGATGAGAAAGGGACTGAAGCCGAGATGACAGCTCAGTACCAATACCACTGCGAATTCTTCGTTTGATTTTATCAAGAATCTCTAAATACATAACAAAAGAACCAAACAAAGATATGGCAGGAATATTCAATAGACTTATAAGGAAACATTTCTTATCGACTTGTTTATAGAGTATACCAACCTTCTTTTACCCCTAGATCCCATTACTGTTAATTTTGTGGGATGGACTTGCATAACTTTTGGGTGAAAAAAACGTATTTCTACTTTACTAATAGATAAGTTTAGGTTTGTTTTGGTTCCACAGGGGTTCGCGGTTTGATTTGGTTTTACGGCATATAAACCTCAATGGATTATGTAATATCGACAAGATTTGGAGTTTAAGTTCGTATGAAACGAATATGTATTCTTTATAAGAAATCAATTTGTAGATCTGCTTTCATTGACTTATTTTTGTAAAGTTGTTTTTTTATGGAGAATCAAGTGTATTGCTGGTAATTTTTTTTTAAAAACTGTATTGCTGCTAATTTTTTTTTTTAAATGTATCGCTGGGATATTTACGATTACAATCTATTTTATACTTTTATAGTGCTTTGAATCCAGTCTTACCCACAGATCGGACCCTAACAGGTACTACCACCCCAGGTCAGGGTGAACCTGGGAAAAACAGCAATTAAGAGGTGGTCTCAGGCTCCCCCAAACCTCCCGATCAGAAACATTGTTACCGGATGTAGATTATCGTCATACCAGGACGAGATATGTTTAAGGATCTTTATATATTTTTCCTTTATATATATAAAATCCTTCCTTTATATATCCTTCTCAGTTTTTATTCAACTTTTACTATCAAAACATCCGGTCGACTAAAAGTTTCGCTGACTTAGATCGCTTGAACACGTTTATTGTTCGTTTTCGAGTTAGTTTTCCATTTTTAATATTGTATTTTAATATGGCGGAGATTATTATAGAAATTACAATTCTCATTTGCAACAACCATTCCGAAGTGAAAATTGACCACGAAAATATTACAATGAATCCCCAAATGAATATTTTTGAGGTCCCTCGGTAATATTACATGAACACCAGTATCCTTATGGGACCCGGTTGAGATCTACTGGCCTACGCTAAAACACAGACAAAAAGATATGTAAATTTTAAGGGCATTGTAGGATTTCCCTTTACAAGAGAAGGATAACTGAATTTAGATATGGGAAAGGCTGTTTAGCGGTAAAGGTGGAAATCTGCACTCCATTTGTTTCTGTTTATATGTTCTTTCACAGATTGTGTTTGCAATTTATTTACCGCCTGTTTCAATATTGTTTTCAGTGAGGTTGACCATTAAGTCATCAGGCGCAAGTTAGCATATGCACACGAAAATTAGTTCACATCATTTTCACAGGATGACAAGTGATCCTATGGCGAATCTACGCAACCCTTTAGCAACCAGCTTCGTTATCTATAAGTTTTCACTTATTTATTCAGTTGGCGCATTTTGCGCCTCTCTGGTCACCACTCTCGCCTTCATCTCGCAACTGTGATTCAAGAGAGAACAGTACAGTGGCTTGCCGGTGCCTTCTGCACGAGAGTATTGGGATTACCTTGTCCATCAGCTCAGAATTTAAAGAGGCAAGACCTACGAGTCAACAGGTAGTTTGAAGTTAGTGTTTTTCGTCTTCTCGACTGACGATGGTACATGGAAGCCAAACTATATGGCACCACATCTTGGTTGTACTGAAAAGATCCAAACAAATAGAAGGTATGATATTTGGGGACGGTTTGACTGCAGGAGTTGCCGGAAAAAGGGTTAACCGCCTTCGGGGTTTTCCACAAGTTTTTTTTTTTTCTTTCATGATTTGCTTCCATAGCCATTACCGTGTTTTTGATATGACCGCAAGGCAGGTGATTTTTAAAATAAGGTTTTCATTTCTATTCTACTACGATCAGATCATCTATATGGGTAGTGTAGCGGTTCATTTCTAAAAGGAACTATTTGGTACTCAAAAGTTGATCTCCAAGGGGGAGGTAATAGATATTTTTGATAGCAGTGAACGAAATATTAGGTTGGTGCAAAAATAATGACGTAATAATGTCGTTTTTTGACGTATTTTTAACGTCAAAAAACGACATTATTACGTCATTATTTTTGCACCAACCTAATAATTATCCTGCGGCGGCTGATGAGGAAACCAGGGAACGGTACTTTTTTGACCTTGCAGACTTGCGCGACAGAAACACAAACAAAACACGTACCAAATAACAGAAATCACATTAAATGAGGACATTCATTAAGGTTGCTTTGTTTTGAATTCTCTTTCTACACCAAGAAGTCAGATCGTAATTCAAATCAATTCAAAAGATGGGGATTACATATGTTGCATTCTCTCTGTACTCTATCGTCTTCTCCTGGCCAGTGACGAAATATTTCTGCGTCCAGTCACTCGCGGCTTGCGATCAGTAGTTGTTTTATTTCAGAGACAAAAGAATTTCAACGCAGAGAATTTTAACTATTTTATTAACGCCGTCGTATACATCTTCTAACTATCCAGTAGGGTCACATTCTTTCACTGGGAAGCCGTCCCAGACACAAAAGAAAGCTACTTCTACATTGTTTGTCGGTTAAGACTCGACTCACTGAAAACATTTTCTCTATACCTATCATCCCCACGCTGGTTCAGCCAATTACAATTGACTTCCTCGTTTTGTCTTCCACCTGACTACGCAGATCAACCTCAAGAAGTCCGAGCAGAGATTCACTTCATGTAAAAAATAATAGGGTACTAAATTATTATTTAACAAGTTTAACAGCATTAATATCGTGTTCAGGAGAGAGACAGTCAAGTACCATAGACATTATAGGCAAGATAATAAAGTAAAGAATAGAGAATGTACGGTTGTCAGCAAGCGGAACATCCCAAGATGTGACCGACGAATTAGAGATACCATGAATCAAGCAAAGGAATTTGAATATCCAGCTAGTGTTTCAAATTTTACAGAATGCAAAGATCAAGGACAGAATAGTGAGTAAATGGCCGGAGTTACTCGCGGGCGCGGCATTCTGACAGTGATGGAATGCTTTTATTTGAGTTTTGAACATAAGTCTAGAACAGCACGAATTGAACAGAGTGTCTCAGAATGCTGAAGCGCCGACATGTCTCCCACACCCAGGTTTGCAACCGGCTATGACCACCCGCTAAGGGAACCAGAGCCAACATGCGTTCTTGTGGCGCCAGTCATCCACTGCCACTTAGAATCCAAGCTGCCACCCTGAATAAAACGAATACCCAAAATAATGAGCGTTTTCGTTGATACGGTTTAATGAGTAGCTTGGGGGTCCTGGCACGGCAAGGGCACAATACAAAAGATGTCTGAAAATGTGACACCGAAATCCGAACGTCGATTGTAATACCGAAAGATGACTTCTGAAAATTATAAAGCGTATCATGAAAAGAACATTTCGTTAGAAACAAAGAAGTGGGCTTAACTGCTACGTAACATATGTCCTCCTATAGAGCAGAGAATAGTGGACAATATCCTCTCAAATGAAGAGAAGGCTTCAATCAACAGCGATGTGGTTCAACAGTAAAATGCTAACTAACATGGGCAGAACTTATAAACAAAAAGAAATTTTAAGGAATAGCGAAACCAAAAAGACACTTAGAATTAGAATAAGAAAGAAAGATTCGAAATTCTTAAAACACATTGATTAAGGAATTGTTAGAAAACTTGAAATTCATTGGAGATATTTAATTAATAATAATAATAATAATAATAATAATAATAATTAGGCGAAGAAGATAACGACAAAGAAGAAGATGAAGAAGACGTCGACGAAGAAGAAGACGAGAACGACGGCAACGAAAAAGAAGACGAAAACAAAGAATATAAAGAAGAAGATTAACAAGAGGAAGAAGAGGACGAAAAAGAAGACGACGACTGCAACGAATAAGAAGGCGACGACGACGAAGAATATAAAAAAGAAGACGAAGAAGATGACGATGATGACGACGCCGTAGAAGAAGACGACGACGAAGAATATAGAAAAGAAGACGAAGATGACGATGATGACTCCATAGAAGAAGAACAAGAAGAAGAAGAACAACAACAACAACAAGGAGGAAGAAGAGAAGACGACGACGAAGAAAAAGAAGAAGAAGAAGACGACGACGGCGACGAAGAAGAAGAAGAAGAAGAAGAAGAAGAAGAAGAAGAAGAAGAAGAAGAGGCAATAAATGTTCTGGAGTAAGTGATGGGATATCTCTCATTCATATTTACTTGTAATCTTTTTCCGTTGTCATTTAACTGAATATTGATTTAAAATAGTGGGTGAATGACTGAAATGTGTGTAGCGTTATCGTGTGAGATATTTCATTATCATGAAGAAAGGAACAAGGTGTCCCTTAATAAATTTATTGTCATGGGTTGTCTTACACCAACAGTAGACGGGTTAGTCATTTACGAGAAAATATGAAAAACACAGTGAAAGCACTGGATGTCTTACAAGTGATCAGCAAGATATTACACGGTATGTCGTCACACACTTATGTATAGAAACCTCAAAGTAAAAAAAAGTGATGTTTTGTTTTAGATACACGTTCAATCAGGACATAGGCGATCAATGCTCACCACAGATTCCTTTTCTTTATCAGCGAAATGGTATGAACTTTTGGAAAACTTAGCGGAGTCTTCTATTATGCAATGTCCATTAAGTTCTTAAACAAGCCTGGCTTCCTTCAGATTTCATTTCTTTCTTTGAGTGGTTTCCTAGTGTGTCAAAATCCAAATTTTTCTTTTTTTAAGACGATTTCGCATTCTACAGAACCTAGTTTACCATGCTATTTTTCTGTTATAGTGGAACACACCTATTCTATAGTTAATAGACTCTCCCACCTATAAAAAGTAGGAGTAGTAAGAGTAACGGAATCGCTCACTGGGTCGGTCTGAGTTCAGTCTGAAGTCGGACGACCAGCTGGCCGGTTGAACTCTCTGCCTTCGAGCGGGAAGGAACCCGAACGAGGCGACGCCGTAAGGCGGAGTCTCTTTTTGGGAGGTAAAGACCCTGAACCCGTTTATACGGGTTTTAAAAGGGCATATTTTTGGCCGAGCCCGGGCACTCGGAGATCCCACGTTAAACCGGCCTTGTGCCACATGATGCCCTCGTGGGTGGGGGGTCACTGAATATTGCTCATTGGGTCGGTCTGAGTTCAGCCTGAAGTCGGACGATCCGCTGACCGGTTGAACTCTCTCCGCCTTCGAGCGGGGAGAAACCCGAACGAGGCTACACCGAAGGGCGGAGTCTATTTCGGGGAGGTAAACCGACCCTGAACCCGTGTATATGGGTTCAAAGGGTATATTTTTGGCCGAGCTCACGGGCTCGGAGATCCCACGTTAAACCGGCCTTGTGCCACATGATGCCCTTGTGGGGCGGGGGTCACTGAATATCGCTCAGTGAGTCGGTCAGTCAGTCAATGCCGGACGACCGTTAGTCGGATGCTAAAGTACCAGCGACCGCAATTAGATTTCTCTGCGGCATTACCTATTATATCAAGTTCCTAACGTTTTGTACGTCGAACCTATTTTATGACCGACTTAGTAGAAATACAAGCCTCCTCTGTGAAACCACTCCATAAACTTTTCTTTAATATTCTTTTTGAATTCGCACAAAAAGCAAAGTATTTGGTCATACTTAAATTCAATGTAATTCTATATACCTTGTTTCCCATCTTAATGCAAATCTATAGAAAAATAATGTCTTCAAAAATACATATTTTTGGATTGATTTTTTTCGTAGACGGATTTAAAATTTTCAACCAACTATTTTTTTTTTCAGATAGCATTTTCGCATATTTTGGTAAATTCTTTGGAGATTTCAAGATTGTCACTATGGATTTTTAAGTGAATTGTCTTAAAAAGAAAACTGTAAAATATTCACATGAAGCAAATAAATAGGCTAGTAAGCTGTAATCTCAACATTTTAAAAAATCCATTTTGTTAATATCTTTCTTTTTTATATTTATTTCTTTCTTTTAAATTCTCAACTTTTCCTTTTCATTCTTTCCTTTTTATTTCTTTCATTCTTTGAAATTCTTTTTCTTTCCCTTTATTTCTTTTTTCTTTCCAAACGCCCATATTTGTCGTTCTTTCTTTCTTTCTTTCTTTCTTTCTTTCTTTCAAACTTAATCTTTTACCTTTCTTTCTTTTTTTTACTTTCTTACTTTTCGGGAATTTGATTGTAGAACTTGATTATAATTTAATTTTATACTAAAGAATGCATATAATCACTGCAAATTTCATAGCAGAGACAAGATAAGTTATTGTGCTTGTCCGTCATCCTTCTTTAGTTGACACGACCATTTCGCCGTGCCAATACTTCATGTATATGACTATTCCGTTTTAATCACGTGGAAAGAGGGGAAAAGACACTACTTGGTTTCACTGAGAAAAATGAAATAAAAATGAAAGGAAAATAGAAGTGGATAGAGAGAGAAAGGGAGCATCGGGAGATTATAAGGGTAGATACTACACTTTGATTTTAACCGACAGGCCGATAATCTTTTGCAATTTCTTATCGCTCCATGCAGGCAGAATGTGACAAAATGCCCTTTTAATGTGGGGATCCTGATGCGTGCAGATGGGCCAAGTCCAAAAATAGTTTATTCCCCGTAACTGTCAGTTGCGTTTGTATGGGCATTGCTACCTATCATCCCTCTTTGGTGCAATGAGTGAGTTGATACTTAACTTTCTCCCTTGTCCTGAGAGATGAAATGTAGTTTATCCTCCCAAGGCAGATACTACTTTTTGGGCGCACCCAAAAGCCACAGAAGTGTGGACAATCCCGATAAATGCGGCATTTCTCGGACGCACTATATCGAACAACGGCAAGAAGTGTTCGACAACGATTGCCTTCGCTGCATTCTACGATGCTACCGAATCGCTCGTGTGCCCACGGCCACTCTACCTCGCCGCCTGAGTCTCCGTCCTCTTCCACACGTCCTGCTACAGCGTCGTCACCGATGGTTCGACAACGCAGCTAGACGCCCGTAGGGAGAGCTCATCCACGATGTACTTCTCCCTCCTTCTCTTCCTGGCTGACGAAAACGTATCGGTGGGCAGCTGAGAACGTGGGCTAGCACAATCAAGGATGAACTATCGGGTTCAAAAGTAGTTGGTCTTCGACGATGGAATCGCGATTGGCTCGCCATTTCGTGTGACCTGGCTCAGGATCGGCGAGCGTGGGCAGCGATGGTCCGTAATGCTGTACTTGCTCGGGAGGAAGCCGTTTCAAACTGACTAGGGTGAAAACCGATACAAGTCAAGTCAAGAACAACGGCAATCGCTAAAGATCCAGCTACCATGAATAAAATAACATCGTCTGCTAAATTATTTTTAAATTATTAAGAGAAATTTTCTGATGACAGGATTTGTCTAGTATCTTTTTATTATCTTACTTTTGCAAGCCTGTTCATTTTCGATGTTTTGTCGTATCATATTTCACAAGAACGAGTATTTGATTAAAACGTTTAAAATTTCCATTTAATTTTATATTTGATGATTAATGCTCTAGTGATGTCGACTATATCACAGTGAAAACGGTTTTCGTATGATCGAATGTACAATGTACAGTATGGCCAGTATCTAGATGGGTACCCGCTGGCGAATACCAGGTGCTGTAAGCTTCAATGTACGGGTGATATATTCGATTCACCTCGTTTGTAGCCTTGTAAAATTTTGCATCCTTCTTTCGATACATAGACTAAGTGCATGCACTAAGAGTAAAATAGATCTTGAGGAGAGAGAACAAATTTAATGACAGTCCTTTAAGCAACAAGAGCATAAATTATAAAAAACAAAACAAAAAAAAAAACTAGTTTTGCAGAAAATAAACACTTTTGGGATACTGTGTAAAGGAATTTTTTTAAAGTTTCTACCATTTCGCTTTTCAATATAGTTACTCTCCATCTCAATTATAAGCGCTGTACACACGACATCATTAACGCAATTATATCTTATGAAATGTATAAAAAAAACTTTCGCCTGGAGAAGAGAAACTATTTCTGCAAATTTGGAGCTGCGCTGCATTGATTCCTTTAAGGAAAAAACACTTTTATGCACCTTAATGCATTTTCGTTTCAACATAGTGTAGAGTAACTAAAAAAAAACGATTATCAGTTGGTAGCATAAAGAAACAAGTTCATGAACATTAAAATATATTTGGACATTTTTCAGTACGAGAAAGTGCGGAAAAGAAAATGTTCACAATATATATATATATATATATATATATATATATATATATATATATATATATATATAATTTATTTTGGGATATTAAAACATGTTAAAATCGCTGCATAATGGCAATTATTTTTCGACACTACAAATGTGTCTCCTCAGGTGATGTTAAACAACTGGCGATTGAAAGATTAATTTAATTTCAAAAACAGAATTTTTTTTTTTAAATTAGCCTTGTATGGTTTGCCGTGATTATCGAATCGAATGTGACTTACGTTAAATTCAAATTCGCCTGCATTTATTTTTTCAATATAGGTCATGACTTCGATACATCTTACGAAATAATGCAATAACCTGTATCTGCTCATAATGGTATTGTCTAGGATTTATATGCAGATAACGTCGTACCATGAACTATATATAAAAAAAATTAAATGACGCCCTGGCCAGTAACTCATAAATAATGAACTATTCCGTTTTGACCGAGTGAAATCACGGGTAATGACAGAGACGCTACTAGGTTTCTGTGAGAAAAATGAAATTATGAAGGAAAGAAAAAAAGAACAAGAAAAAACAGGAAGATAAAAGTCTTTAATGTCTCTTGACATTAAACACCATATGATATATCGGAGATGCGATTTGGTTTCACTGAGAAAGAGAAAGTTGGAAATAAAAAAGAAAGAAAAAAAAGATAAAAGTGTTTCCCTTCTCTTGTTAGTATCTCATAAATAATGGTATATTCCGTTCTGACTGTGTGAAAACACAGATATATCGTAGACGCTATTTGGTTTTAGAGTGAAAGTAAAGAAAGAAAGAGAGAAAGAAAGAAAGAAAGAGAGAAAAAATTGAAAGAAAGAGTTTATCTTCTCCTGTCAGCATCTCATAAATAATGGTATATTCCGTTCTGACTGTGTGAAAACACAGATATATCGTAGACGCTATTTGGTTTTAGAGTGAAAGTAAAGAAAGAAAGAGAGAAAGAAAGAGAGAAAGAAAGAAAGAGAGAGAAAAAAGATTGAAAGAAAGAAAGAAGTGTTTATCTTCTCCTGTCAGTATCTCATAAATAATGGTATATTCCGTTCTGACTGTGTGAAAACACAGATATATCGTAGACGCTATTTGGTTTTAGAGTGAAAGTAAAGAAAGAAAGAGAGAAAGAAAGAGAGAAAGAAAGAAAGAGAGAGAAAAAAGATTGAAAGAAAGAAAGAAGTGTTTATCTTCTCCTGTCAGTACCTCATAAATAATGGTATATTCCGTTCTGACTGTGTGAAAACACAGATATATCGTAGACGCTATTTGGTTTTAGAGTGAAAGTAAAGAAAGAAAGAGAGAAAGAAAGAGAGAAAGAAAGAAAGAGAGAGAAAAAAGATTGAAAGAAAGAAAGAAGTGTTTATCTTCTCCTGTCAGTATCTCATAAATAATGGTATATTCCGTTCTGACTGTGTGAAAACACAGATATATCGTAGACGCTATTTGGTTTTAGAGTGAAAGTAAAGAAAGAAAGAGAGAAAGAAAGAGAGAAAGAAAGAAAGAGAGAGAAAAAAGATTGAAAGAAAGAAAGAAGTGTTTATCTTCTCCTGTCAGTATCTCATAAATAATGGTATATTCCGTTCTGACTGTGTGAAAACACAGATATATCGTAGACGCTATTTGGTTTTAGAGTGAAAGTAAAGAAAGAAAGAGAGAAAGAAAGAGAGAAAGAAAGAAAGAGAGAGAAAAAAGATTGAAAGAAAGAAAGAAGTGTTTATCTTCTCCTGTCAGTATCTCATAAATAATGGTATATTCCGTTCTGACTGTGTGAAAACACAGATATATCGTAGACGCTATTTGGTTTTAGAGTGAAAGTAAAGAAAGAAAGAGAGAAAGAAAGAGAGAAAGAAAGAAAGAGAGAGAAAAAAGATTGAAAGAAAGAAAGAAGTGTTTATCTTCTCCTGTCAGTATCTCATAAATAATGGTATATTCCGTTCTGACTGTGTGAAAACACAGATATATCGTAGACGCTATTTGGTTTTAGAGTGAAAGTAAAGAAAGAAAGAGAGAAAGAAAGAGAGAAAGAAAGAAAGAGAGAGAAAAAAGATTGAAAGAAAGAAAGAAGTGTTTATCTTCTCCTGTCAGTATCTCATAAATAATGGTATATTCCGTTCTGACTGTGTGAAAACACAGATATATCGTAGACGCTATTTGGTTTTAGAGTGAAAGTAAAGAAAGAAAGAGAGAAAGAAAGAGAGAAAGAAAGAAAGAGAGAGAAAAAAGATTGAAAGAAAGAAAGAAGTGTTTATCTTCTCCTGTCAGTATCTCATAAATAATGGTATATTCCGTTCTGACTGCGTGAAAACACAGACATGATATATCGTAGACGCTAGTTGGTTTACAGTGAAAGTAAAGAAAGAGAGAATGAGAGAGAGAAAGAAAGAAAGAAAGAAAGAAAGAAAGAAAGAAATATAGAGAGAAAAAGAAAGAGAGAGAGAGACAAAAAGAAAGAAAGAAAGAAAAATATTGAGCGGTAGATGTGTTTACTGTCACCTGCCAATCCCACATAAATTAAGGACTATTTCGTTTTAGGTGAGACTTTGGTATGTCATGAATCTACTTTGCTATTCGGCCTGCACTCTTTAGCATTTTTAGTTCATGTCCGTGATATTTACTGCTAGAATCTTAATCATTTTTTTGTAATATTTTAATTACATTTTCTCTATGTTATATACATGTCATTATTTTTTACTATTTAGACATCATACGAAATAACAATTTGTACGGTGTAAACATTTTTTCCTTGTAGATAACAGGTAAATTAGCACCCCCTTTTGACCGAGTCAAAACACGGAAATGACACACCAGAGACGCTACTTGGTTTCAGTGAGAAAATGGAAGAAAGAAGTGTTTAATGACTGCTTCAGTGAAATGAAAGTTGTCAATTTTTTTTCAATTATACACCCTTAAAATAACGACAAGCATTCATATTTATGATTAAAAATAAAAAATATTTTTTGATCTTAAGAGTTTTTTTAAGATAATAAAATATAATGATACAATTCTTACTAATTAACCCATAGCTGGGGGTATATAGGTTGATTCTTAGCTTTTACAAGGGGATTTGCGCGTAAGTGAATATAACGAACGCAACCAGAATTTGAACTGAGCTCTCCGATTAACAATTCCGTGCAATTCTACATTACACCATCTGCACATCACCTGCTATCCTTAAGCGATCACCCATCTAGTTAATGGCCAGGTAGGACGTTACTTAACTCCGGTGATATTACGGGAACGTAGTTGCTCCAATGAGCTCCTGAGTGGGAGAACTGCGACTTATGATTGAAATTATTAGAGGCGTACAATTCATGAAGGCATTGTGATCTTTCAAAAACATCCAAAGGGTTACAGCTGCATCACGTTGAAACACCGGTTCGTATACGATCACAGAATTTAAGCAACATCGAGTCTGCTCAGTACCTTGATGGGTGACCGGTTGGGAATGCCAGGTGTTGTCAACTTAGGCGTGCGTGTGGTGTAGTGGATAATGGCTCGGAATAGTTAATCTTAGAACCGAGGTTAAATTTCGGTTGGTTTAGTTAAGCGCAAATAACTTTAGCAAAGGTTTGGGATCCATCTCTTCTCCCCCCAGCTATAGGTTAATTAGTAAGACTTGTATCACTAATTGATTACTATCACCACCTCCCCCACCAAAAACTTTCTACAATTTAAAAAATACGGATATGATGGGGAGATAGCGGTTAGACATTGACAGGTTAAAATTGTAGTGATCGGGGAAAAATCCTCTTGAAAATCCGTTCCTCAGAGCACTGGTTCGCGGTTTCGTTTGGTTTATTTTGTTTTACGTCATATCGACATCAATGGGTTCTTTAATGCCAACATTTCGGATAGGTTCGTATGAATAGAATATATATTCCCTGTAAGAAATCAGTTCGTAGATCAGGGTTCATTGAGATGTATTTTAAAGAGGGTTTTTTGTAGAGTCTGTTTTTAGTTTGGTTTAATTTGTTTTACGGCATATCAACCTCAATGGGTTCTTTAAATGTCGATAAGATTTTTAGGATAGGATCGTATGAATAGAATATGTATTACCTGTAAGAAATCAGTTCGTATCAGGGTTAATTGTGATGTATTTGTAAAGAGGGTTTTTGTAGAGTCTGTTTTTAGTTTGGTTTAATTTGTTTTACGGCATATCAACCTCAATGGGTTCTTTTAATGTCGATAAGATTTTTAAGATAGGATCGTATGAATAGAATATGTATCTCCTATAAGAAATCAGTTCGTAGATCAGGGTTCATTGTGATATATTTGTAAAGAGGGTTTTTTTAGAGTCTGTTTTTAGTTTGGTTTAATTTGTTTTACGGCATATCAACCTCAATGGGTTCTTTTAATGTCCACAAGATGTTTAGGATAGTTTTGTATGAACAGAATATGTATTCTTTGTAAAAATCATTTTGTAGAAGATAAGGTTTCATTGATGTATTTTTTTAAAAAAAAGGATTCTTTTGTCAAGAATCAAATCTATTGCTGGTAGTATTACTTTTCCAAGAATGTATTGCTGGTAATTTTCTTTCTGAAAAATGTATTGCTGGTATTTTTACTATAAAAACTTATTTTTACACTTTCATAGTGTTTCGACCCCTGTTTGGGAGTTAACTTTTTGCCTATAGCTCGGACCCTACAGGTGATACCAACTCGGGTCAGGGTCGACCTAGGAATAACAGCAATTAAAAAAGAGTTCCATGCTCCTCAAAACCACCTGATCAGAGGTCTTGCTAAAGGATGCATTTTATTGCCATAACAACGACGAAGGGGATAGCGGGAAAAATCTGTTCAAGTGGAAATGAATTTAACGATGGAATTCGATGGGAATGTGGGTCGTTTGCTACATTATAAGTGGCATGGTGGGTAAACTACCCGTTTAATGTAACCCTCTACCGCGAGTGCCGCTTGGGCCTTGTACATGGTGAATCTTACTGTAAAGAAAAACAAAAGAAAATTAATGCTAAACTTTCACAGCCATATCCTATTATATTTGTGGTGCTTCCTACCCCTTCGTTAGTTCGCACGACGGTTAAACCCTCCCAAATCATCACAATTAATGAATTATAGGTTTGATTGCGTGGAAAGAGAGGAAAATGGGCTACTTGCTTTCAGTGAGAAAATGAAGGAAAGGAAGTAGGGAAGATAGAAGTAGAGAGAGAGAGAGAGAGAATTAGTTTAAGCAAATGCTACACTTTGACCATACTCCTACTTTCTTGTCACTCCACAGTGGCAGGATGTGACACAAGGTCAGTTTAATGTGGGGATTCCGAGCGCATACACCCGAGCAGGTCAGAAAATAGCACGGACCTCGTAACCGTCACTTACACTGTCATGTGTATAACTACTGATCATGTCTCCTTTATGCAATGAATGAGTTACTGCCGCGGGCAGCTGTTTCTCTAGACAGGAGGCCTATCAAGGATATCTTCAGTTGCGATATCCCCACAGATAGACACACAACTGGGTTGCTCTCTGTCCGTAGACGAAGACAGAACTGACTGATGAAATGTAGTTTATTCGACTGAAGGCAGCTACTACACTTTGATCCCAGCCAATTGCGATCGTGATAAGAGTGCCATTTTCCAGATGTATAGCACCGATCGTGGGTGACCAAGGAAAAAGAAATAACAAATAAAAGCGGGAAAAAGACACTACTTGGTTTCAATGAGAAAATGAAAACGAAAGAAAGTAAAAGCGTTTAACAGCTGTGTTCTGTTTAGTGTACAATAGACTGACTAGCACTCATCTCCTTTTACCGGCCCCTTTAACTTGGGGGCTTCTTTCTGACCCTACACCGGTTGAAGTTTTCCGGTGGTTAGCCCTTATCTAGTTTAGCGGCTCCTAGCACGGCTGTATGGCATAGTTTCCATCCTTCAAATATCTCGTCATTCTTGGACATCTCCGGTAAGAACTATCGCCTTTCTTCCTTCTAATTATGGAATTATTTAATGCAAGCATTATTTGTAGTATCATTTCCTTCCTACAACGAACTTTGTTTACCTTCTCACCACGTGTGGAACCTCCATCTATCCTCTTGGAATTTGACTGTTACTCATCATAATGTGTATTCTTTTTCTTTCTTTCGGTATTTTTTGATGCCCAAATGCTTTCTATTCTGTTAGCTTATCATACCTACAACTATCTTTAAGGTCTTAGTAATTCCTCACCTTTATTTTGTTTCCTTGTGATTCTGAAGAAACGTGTTTTTTATTCCTTTCATTTTTACCTTTGTCGACTGTCAATAAACCTGCATCTAAAACATACCATGTCTCAGAGTCTTGATTATCGATGAGAGTTTATGCTAACTGTCTAAGGGTTGTGTACATTTCAACGAAATACACGCATCCCAGAAACAGTATAAGCTGTTTCAGTGCAATGGAAAAGGTTTCAAATCGATTCATCTGTACCCACTTTTCAGTATAATGAACAGCATTCATATTTATGCTTGTTCTTTCCATATGATGTTAACCTCAAATATTTAACGATGAGAAGAGGAATTATTACGGATATTTTATTGTCATGAAATTCGTCATTGGTTTACTCAAACATTAACAGAAGAATCAGAAATTTAAAATTTTCACCGGTTAAAACTAGTTTAAAATAACTTTGCAATTGCATGACTTATATTTTATGCAAGATTAAGCCAGACATTTTAACTTTTCTGGATATGCTTTCTGAATGAGTGAGCTAGGATTTTTTTCTAGATAATTAACTATTTTATCAGATGTAAGAAATAATTTGCTTCGAATACTGAAAAGTAAATCTCTAAAAGTATTTTAACATGAAACATATAAAATGAACATAATGTATATATGTATACATACTAATGAGATATTCAGTTATATTTTAGCCAATTATGCTGGTTCATTGATATCATGACATACTTCTGTAATAAGAAAACCTCATTTTTGTATATAGGGAAGCCAGTCTCCGTCACCTGTAATTATAATCCTTAACAATGCGATTTATATTACAGAATATATTTCTCATTCCTGTTCGTATAAATCCTTCTTTGGTTAAACATTGCCAACCACATTCGTCCTCTTAGATCAAATTCTTTTCGTCTTCTCTTCATATCTCGAACAAACTCTTATGAGCGCTTTTTTAAAAAATATCAAAATGCATCACTTTCAAATAAACCAATTCAATATACCTCGAGGCGAACTGCATAACGCATTTACTGCTGAATATGAAGTTTTCAATTTTGATATTTTGATTTGAAAAGAAAAAAAAGGCTGAAATATAAATGATATTCAATATTTTTCCATTATTTTCTTATACATGAGCTCATTAGAACAAGAATATAATTTCTCATTTTTATCTATCTATCTATGTATGTATCGCTTTTTATCTATCTATCTATCGTTGGATTGATGTATTGGTGCGGAAATGAATAGTAGCTCGGAGAACCGGGTTCGTATTTCAGTCGTTCGTTACTTTGACTTATGTGCCTGAACGAGAGATGCTGGGAATTTCATTATTTTTTTTTTTTTTGTTTAATCTAGGCCATTTCATTCAGATTGTTTTTCGTTTTGTTTCCATCATAGTTAATTTTGTTATTAGATATTCTACACATTGATAATAGAATATCCGCCAGGAATGGTGAAATGTTGTAAGAACCAGAGCGTCAATTTACTGTGGATGAGTTTTCGATCAAAGAACTCTCTAAACTTTTTCCTCCTAGTGAATCGCTTCACACTATAACTTTTTTTACATATTGTCATACATTTTTCAGCAATATTGTCCTTTATGGAAATATATATATATATATATATATATATATATATATATATATATATATATATGTATATGCGAGGTACCTTTTCAGGGAAAAGATAGACGAACGGCCTGCGCGTTCACACTGCAACTGACGAAAGATGTTCGCTACACAAACCAATATTGAATACGGCGATCAATTGCGTACGTGTGCACGCAACGACACATGGATCTGCATATATGCCCAGTTGCACACTGTTCACATATGTTAATGTTTGTGTGAGCTCCAATGAGTGAGCGTGCGTGTATGTATGTCTGCGTACGTCAATGAGTGAACGGGCGCGTATGTGCGTTTGCGTACGTATGAGTGGCGTTCCTTCGACAACTTTTCCTTCCACTACCATAAAAACACCGATATACGGCACTATATATAAATGCAAAATTTAAAACTCTGTCTAACGATTGCAAAGGCCGTGAAACCCAGAGGCACAAATTCACATCAATCCAACTATATATATATATATATATATATATATATATATATATATATATATATATATATATATTACTCCAGAGTGTCGTTGAAGAACTTTTGTATGAATGATCGGTCCAGTCGTCAGGAGCTATCAGTAAATGTCCGCTAGTTTTCTCGTATTCGTTATTATTATAGTAATTTCAAAATAATTTATACGCTATTCATAGGGGTTAGGTTGATTTTTGTTCTTTGCGTCTACGCGTGTGTGAGTATGGGTTGACGAGCCTATTTATGTGTGTGTATGTGTTTAGGTCAGTACGTGTGCGTATGTGCGCGTACATGCGATGTAGTGCTTATTTCTTCTTTATAGTTTATGTTATTGATTTTATTTCTTTTCTTTATAATTCGTCTCTGACTGTCAAAATATAATATTAGTTAATAAGTTATTTCCCGGGTCATACATAAACTGGAATGGATCAGTATAAAATTAATTTGACACTGTATGTCTATTTTATTCAATGATACGCGCGTGCGTGTGTGTGTGTGTGTGTATGTGTGTGTGTGTGGCGGCTCCTACTGCTATTAATGCATTACTCTTCAAGTACGAATTGAGTTCTCCGAGCCACTGTGATATTTTACATAGAAAAATGTTAACATTTACGTTCCTCTCTTCCGTTCGTCAATAGTCTAGAGGTAGGATTTCAGACTGATGCCATATTGGTCGGGTTTCGATACTGGCTTCAAGTAATCGGACGTCTAGCCACACTGAAGAGCTGTGAAATAGTCTGTCTGTGGATGACAATATATATAAAGAATTAATGGATTTATTTTTAATCAGAAATTGCTATTTATTCAAATGTTATTGTAGTGGTTACTTAGTATTAGAAATAGACGTCCCATTATTATTTATTAAACTATTTAATGTTTAAAATTTAAAATAATATATATATATATATATATATATATATATATATATATATATATATATATATATATTCATTAAATAATATAGACAAGTGTTGTCTACTTATTTTATGTAAATTCTTTTCATAACGTCTGATACGCTTAATAACATTATCATTAAACGAAAAAAGAAAATCACAATATTGAAACATTTCGAAACTTAGATTGGATTAAAAAATAAGTATCACTATTGGGATTTTCTTTCTTTCGGGAAGTGTTTATTTAGAAAGCTAAAGAAAATTTTCATTCTATTTGTTTTCACTTGCATATTGAAGTGGGGGTTGATCCAGATGACGTTCCTTTTTCTTTTGCTATTGTTACCTGCTTTTTTGGTCTGCTTGATCCTTGAAATACAGGTTGACGCTATGGCCCTCCTCTCTTATTTGAAGAATTTTTTGTCAATTTACTTTGTAAACCTAACGGGATATGTTTCATCACACGATGTATGGCTTCATGCCGTATTTACGTATCTTAAAGTCGTATAGCTCTGTTTTATTTGAACAGTATTTTACTAACACCGTCCCTCAATGTGTGATATCTTATATATATATATATATATATATATATAAATTTCAAAGAGGATAGGATACAGGTAGAGGTCAATGTCCAGGACAGAGCAAGAATATAATATAAAAGGCTCAAACATTAATATTCGATGGTTATAACTTATTACATTAGAAATTGGATCGTGATTACGATTCCAATGTAATAAATTATAGCCATGGAATATTAATGTTTGAGCCTTTTATTATTATTATTATTATTATTATTATTATTATTATTATTATTATTATTATTATTATTCTATTTGGCTTCGTATTAAGAAATAAACGATGCCATTAAACTGATAAGTAAATTGCATTTCCATGGAAATCAATCTGGAAATGAAACATGCATTTTTAATCTTGCACGATTTAAGAGAAGCGTGATGTATCTGCATGATAACCTTTTAGGCGAGAGCAGACGAATTGATATGATAAAGAATTTTAAATAAAATATTTACAAGTTAAAAGACGTTTAAGCGAGAGTAAATGACATTTGCGAAGAAAGATCAAAATGTGATGACGAGGAAATAGATTCAGTGGTTTTGCTTTAAATTTTCAGCGACATTGCTCAGAAAAAATGATATATAGATGCTTATATATCAATTAATTTTAGAATTTAATGCTGTCTCTTGAATGGTGATTTTGGAGATGGAATTGCCCAGTGAACAGGAGAATTCATAAATAACACTATTTTATTGGTGGGATTTGGGGAAACTCTAGGACAAACTAAATAAACCACTTACTCATTTCGTCCTTTAGGACTTCGTTAGACTAAAGCCATATTTACGTTGAAGTGAATATAAATTCTCATGGAATGAGGCCGCTGTCATTTTCTGGACATTTTTTAAATGGAACGTCACGTGTTTTTTTTTTTTTGTTTTTTTTCAGTGTTTATTAGGTTGGTGCAAAGATAATGACGTAATAATGTCGTTTTTTTAAAAAACGACATTATTACGTCATTATTTTGCACTAACCTAATATTTCGTCTACCGGCTTGTGCATTCATTGTACCCAAAAACTAATATCTAAAGTAATAAAAAAAATATGTCGTATTAGAAATACATTCCATTAAATGTTTAGAAATTGCTTTCTCTACCTTTCAGATACGAAACTGAGCACATATGTTCTTCGTACCAAAATGGCGCACAGATTCAGACGCTGGCGCCTCTTACACGGGTTCCAAACCTGTCCTGTCAAATAACGTTTACAGCCAATATATATATATATATATATATATATATATATATGTATATATATATATATATATATATATATATATATATATATATATATATATATATATATATATATATATATATGTGTGTGTGTGTGTGTGTGTGTGTCGGAAAGGGATAATATTTGAACGAAGTAGCTAAGTAGTTTTGGCTAATATATCCAAATAGAATACTGTAGCATTATTCGACTGGTACGCGTCGTAGTCGCAGGTAAGAGCTTAGTCTACACGATCAATAGACTTAGCTCGCAGACTAAGCTCTCTTACGCGTCCGTCGGTATTTATGACGGACACCAGCCAATCCTATTCCAGTGAGAGGGAACATAGGTGTATACATATTCCATTATATCAATATATATATAAGGGAAAACTTCTTCACGAGGCTAACAACATACATGCTGACTGAAAGCAAAATAGATTCTCACGAGTGATTATGAGTTTCGTTTTGGAGATGTTCAAATTTATAATCCAATCGTTGCCCTATTTAACAACTGATTGTAGTTTATTTCCGAGTTCAGCTACCAATTTGACCTTATCGTACCAATTAGAATTAATATTAAGACAAAAATAAATAACTGTCTCATCTGTATAGCTACCGAGCTAAGAATTAACTGTCTATATTGTGATCAGCGCACGTTAATGTCATCTACAACGGCTAAAGAGATCGAAAACCCTTAAAAAAGAACGCTTCATTATTAACCCTGCCTATTAAATTTCAATGCTATATTGATTCAAGATAAATTTTGTCTATTAAGTATGTTATGCTCGTTTAAATATATATATTTAAGACCTCTAACAAAAGATGTTGTTTATTAATATTTAGGGTGGAATTTGTAAAATCAAAATTGTAGCCAGCTCCGTCCTTGTGTATTACAAGTGAGTGTAAAGGGTTGTCCCAAATAGACCCCTTTTTATGCTATTAGATACATCTATACGTAGACATATGATAGATTTCAAAAAAAACATACTCAACACTATACTGGTTTCAACCTTAAGGTCACATCAGGTGGATACTTGTAAATAATTCCAGGGTAGTGATGTGTGTGTAATTTTTCTCGTCGCCAGTGGTGACATATATTTGTTTTAATATGAATTGTTTCTTTTGTATAAAAATAACTCACCAGATTTTGAGTTTTTCCTTGATTTCGATACATTAGAGTACATTTATCTTGGGTTGCTGTGTTTTGGCTTTTCGTGATGTGCTGATCAATATATGCACGAATTGTACTGAGTTTCGAAAGGTAACACATTAACCTGCAGAAAATCATAGTGAATTTAGACTTATGTAAGAATTTAATGCTGTCTCTTGAATGTCGATTTTGGAGATGGAATTGCCCAGTGGATAGGAGAATTCATAAATAACACTATTTTTTGTTATTGTTGGGATTTTTATGTTATTAAGTCAGTCACTTATGTGTCATGCGTGATACACACTTAAGTGATTTCGATAAAGGATTGACGAGGCAGTAGATTGCCATTTCTTTCTGCAGTAGACCAGTTGCCATTCAACCAGTCTGTCCTGCTATTTACCCATAGCTGGGGGGAGAAGAAGAGGATTTACATCTTTCCCAAGGGTATTAATTCGAACTCGGCTCTCCGATTCCACAATCCCAGCTGCTAAATGTCTCACTCTCGAGAGATAGCAATTGAACCTGAATTCCGTTTTTTTTTTTGTTGTTGTTGGGGGGAGGAGATAGAAAAAGAAAATAAATGTTCGATGCTTTTCGGGAAGGGCATTTTTTTTTTTTAGAAATTCCCGATCTAAGCAGCTTTACATTCACCGTTTAAAAAACAAAACAAAATACTTTTACAGGTTTAGATGGTAGGTCCCTCACACCCAAACAAGAACAAAAGTCCATATACAATTATATCCTTCGTTTTTGAATTATTAAGTTTAAAGTTTACGGTAGATACGGTTAAATATACAATCCAAGATAAAATCCAAACATAATTTTACAAACATTGGGGGCTAGTTCCTGACAAAAAACAAAGGTAAAAATGTATATATAAACATATATCCAAAAGGCCATCGTTGTATCTCAATACAAAAACTTATAACAAATGTTCAAAATGTCCTCCGCTTGCTTCTATACGCGAAGGCACACGTCGGATCATTGACTAGTGGACCCTTTTAAATAATCCCCATAGGGTGTCGAATGGTTTCGCAGTTTGTCCTTGTTTGCCTTGAGGACTTTTGTAAAATTATTTTTTATATAAGCTGTATATAATGGGATTAACTCCAGATTTTTCTTGGATGGACATTAAACTAAACATAAATAAATCCAGAAGCAGTGTTGACGTGAGGGGATGTGATTTTTAGCCGAGGGGTGAGAATCGACTTTCATCCGATGTTACTCGCTGCTCAACAATTGAGTATCTGATCGACGCATCTTGACCTAGGTGGTACACGCAGATATATAAAAACACTCACCACAGAGACAGAGACAGTTTCCTTCCATCAACATCGGACTATAGGGTCCACGTTTGGAGAAAGCTCCAGGATTTACACATTATCAGCGACGGTGAACTAAACAGTAAATGTACAAGTCAAACGTTCGATATTCTTTTTTTTTCTCATGATGATGATGCTTCAGTTTACTAAAAAGTAAATGTGCATGTAATATAGTTTGATTACATCAAATGATCAAATATATGCATCTGTACATAACTGTATGAACAGTACTTGGAACTCATATTAAATACAGTATAATCCTCTTAAACCATTAATACAAGCCTGTATTTTCACATGCATGTGGTCATACAGATGATTAATATCATCTTGTAATACATTAGTTTATATTTCTTGCACCTCTTGTTGCAGTATAGCAAGAAATAGAAGGCTAACTAAATGTCATCCAAGGCAATACCTATAATATACCCGGTAGACATTCAACTGGGGCTCACGACTGGAGGCAAACATAAATCACTACTAAATAACAATTACTAAAATTATTTTTAGTAATGGACTTTTTAGATTCACCTTGGTGTTATCCCATCATATCCTAAACATATTGCTTATGGTCACATTATATATAAACACAGGTTTCCATACAATCACTGAAGTTAAGCAATGTCAAACCTGGTCAGTACCTAAATGGGTGACTGCTTGGGAATACCAAGTGCTGTAAGTTTGGATTTGCAGGTGATGTAATGGATAATGGCTCAGAATGGTTAATTGGAGAGCCAAGTTCCTATTCCTGTTGGGTTCATTATATTCACTTATGTGTAAATACCCTTTGGAAAGTTATGAATCCACATCTTCTCCCCCCAAAACTATTTCTTTTTACTTCAAATGTTAGTTTTTGTAGATACCCATATGTGAGTAGACGTCCATTTTTTTTGGTTTTTGTAAGGGTGCGTATAACTCCTGCCGGCCTGCGCAAACGAGAAAGATTGATGAAGAAAATATGCTCTCCTGCAGATCGAGATAATATAGGCTTTTGAGAAGACCTGAACGGAATGAAGAGAATTCTTTAAAAAGGTAAATAGTACATCTGAGCTGTAACGCTATCCATAGCTAAGTAGGCTCAAGCAAACTGGGCAAAAAGTGGTTTCTCCTCGGAATGTTAGGACCCAGACCATACACTTCTGTGGAGAATATCTTCTTTACTAATATTTATTTAATGCGCCGGTCGGTAGACGAAATATACCGTTTAGAAAATGTGGTGTACTACTCAAACAGGAGTAACCTGTAAAAATAGCATTTGAATTGATAAGAAATAGAGTCTGATTAAAATAAAATCAATTAATTCTTTAGAAATTCTATTGATTAGGTTTCTGGTACGAAATCGAGCAGATATGTTCTTCCTAGAAGATCGTAACAATGAGGCGGCGTATTCGTTAAAAGTATAAAACGAAACTTGCTGGGCCGTCAAAGTCTCTGCGACCGAGCTGTCTAAAATACACCGGAGCAAACGGTGGTTTCTACTAGAAAGGGCGACTCAGATTCGTACAGTTTTCTTTGTTTTTTCGTGTACGCTGTCTGATAGACGTAAAACATCCGGTTGACAAAAGACATCAACCAACTAAATCCTATCTCTATAGACCCATCCCTGATATTTCTAAAATATTACGCGAACGCAGAATGCGCTTTGCAGGATACTGCTGGCCACACCTAGCCATGGTGCAAGACGAGCTGGTCACCCAGCAATCACCTTCATTGGACCTGCTATGTTATGAAACAGAATGCCACCCTAATGACCTCACAAGCTTGAACCAGGACCGTAATGGTTGGCGAGATAGACTCAGGAATATCAGAGCTAACTGACCGAATAAATAAGTATGTTCTTGCAAATGAGATTTTTTTCTTTAACTCAACGACTTCAAGTTCAGAAGTGTCTCACGACCTAGAATATTAAATCCTTCTTTTGAAATTGGCGGCGTAATAATTGTGGGTTCAGTCCGTGGGCCAGTTAGTGCAGGCTTAGACTCATAGGAAACAGAGGAAGCAAAAAACGTGCACTAGTAAAAGGAAGAAGATGCGATATCCATAGGCATGAACACAATGTAGATTAAATGAAGGGATCGATTCGAAACTACCTGAAGTTTAACCAGATCGACAGAACAGAGCCAGGGCTCATAATGGACAAAACGTCATAGTGATAAAAACAAACAATTAGGCCAATAGCCCGAATGATAATGAAATACAATGAGTAATTAACTTCTATAGACAAAAAAGATTATTTTAAAAACAAAAGTTAATTTCTTGGTTGCCTAAATATTGATATCGAAATTGTCTTTAAAGACAGCAGATTTTAAACTGTCTAGGGTACCAAATGTAAGCTGAAATGTGGGGCGATTTACAGCAGAGTGAAAGCCACTGATGAAAGCGTTGGAAAAGTTCTATACATTTGCATTAGATCAAATCACTATCGATTTTCTTGCAAACGGCGCCAGCTAACCATTTACCTTCTGCCCGAGAAACAGCACGCTTTCAAGGTAAAGCATTGGTTGTATGTCTCCTGAACACCGCCGTACATCACCACACCACACCACAAATAACAAAATGTAAGTTAAAATTCTTGAGAAACAAACAAACAAAAAAAATACTTCAAAGGTTTATTGCCAGAAACCAAGAAAGTATCAAATTAAAGAATTAAAAAAAGAAATAGATAAAAAGTGCCATCGACAGGAAACATCAGCTGGTTTATTCACAACTATCAGAATCATCAGTTTTCGAAACTTCTGTTCCCATAGAAACGCGACCAATTTTCGCTTCAAGTGCTCCTCAAAACGTATCTTTGACGTTTAATGCACAAGCGCTTTATCGGTTATAAATTTGATTTACAAAAATGATTGTTCAGCATTGTTTAATACATCGACGTGCTAAAAATCCGTGAAATTTAGTTTGCGCAATCGTACCTTGAAGCCACATAAATTTCAAAACTTTACTTGTCAGTCAAACTTCTCAAGGCAACGTGATGTGAAATAGTGTGATTTGTATGGGATGGTATGGTGGGTGCCTGGTAGATTAGAAATGACATCGCCCAAATTGTCGAAATATTTGACATGTATGAGAGTGAGTCCGAAATTAATGCAATTTCTCAATGAAATTATTCGAGATATTCTGCAGATGTAAAGGCACATATACTCTTGATGTTTAATTATTTAAATATCTTTTTTAGATAGATGAACAAATAAGCTAGTATGAAAATTGCTGTTCCGACAGAAGTGCATCAGAAAGAAAGTGAAGTAATCAAAATATTCGTTGCTGAAGGAGAGACTCCTCTAATCTTTTACAAAAATCTTCAATTGTTTTTGTCCAATGAAAAAGGCCCTGAGGGGTAAAAGTTATGGGGGTGTTGAATAGTGAAAACTACTGTTTGGAGTTGACTAAATCAAAAGCCAGCTGAGATATACGAAGCTGGGATACATGCCTTCATTCGTTAGTGGAAAACTGGCGTTGAAATGAGTTGGTGACTATGTGGGCAGTTAGAGATGTGAACCTGTGATGTATAGCTATACCTTGATGTATGATATGTTTGATTCTGTTCCATGTTTCTTATATAACAAAATAAATTACATTGCTGTTTTACTCACCCTCGTAATATACTGTGTCGTCGTTTCCCGTTCAAATAGTTTGTAAACCATACTTTCAAATTTCTATTACGAATAAAGAATTTTATGTCACCTGCAACACAAAATCACTATAAGACCCTGGAAGATGCTGGATC